>CM060967.1:69470115-69897615 GCA_030765045.1 Tenodera sinensis
AGCGATAGCAGTAATGAGAATTTCAAATTTCGAATAGTTAACTGCCTTCGATGTTATCGAGTGAGTGGATTCATATAAATTATTCCAAAATAAATGAAAGAATGATTCAAAAATTATTCCTCTAATGCGGTCCCTTAGTATTATATTAGAAAATAAATTAACCTAGATCGAACGTTCTGACGTATTATAAGTGATTTTACCTGCTATAAAGTGTATGTTACTATAAGCTAGGTACAAGTTCTCGCGTACTATTTTTCTTGTAGACTGAACATTTTTGTGTAATTTTAATCAGATAAACAAATATTAAAACCGCAAAGGAAAACCTGACGCATAGTAATTCAAGTGTTAGTTACAGCATTGGTATATAGTTATTAAAAACTAAACTAACTAAACCCCGGCGCGACAGCCCACAAGGGGCCAAGGTCTACCGCCCAGCCGCTGCGTCCCCCACCTCTGCCCACTACAGGCGTCATTGGTGAGGTGCAGTACTGGAGGGTGGGACGTGTTCAGCGCCCCGAGCCCTCCCGGCCAGTTATGCGGTCTTCTAGACCTGGGGCCGCTACTTCTCCATCAAGTAGCTCCTCAATTGGTCCCCCTGGGACCTAACGAGGCTGAGTGCACCCCGTGCCAGACCTCCCAGGGGGATAAAATCCCCATACTGGTACCGGTGATCGAGACCGGGTCCTCCGCGCCAGGGCCAAGCGCGCTACGGTATATAGTTATTAGTAATAGTATATTTAGTTATCTAGCTTTCCAATCGTTATTAGCAGGGCCTTGTTTTTTTATTTTTATATGTTTTAAACGATAAATCTAAAAAATAGCTACCGTCTATAGGTCTTCAATGGCCTGAAAATGTTCTAAGTTGTATGTTGAAATTTAGTATCTTAAAGTAAACAGCTGGGCTAGATAATATTTAATTGAAATGTTCCTAATAAATATTTATATTGTGTCAAAAATAGCCTTTATCTACGCTAAATCTTGAATAAATGAATGGGGTATTAGTACAAAGGTTGTCCTAGAAGTATCTGACCTAACAAAGAAAGCACAAAAATATTGGGGGGAAAAATAACATCTTTATTTCCTTATATAGTCACCTTTCAGCCAATACGCTTTTCCCAGCGATGCTCTATGGCATCGATACCCTGTTCATACTGAGAACCGTTGAGCTCTGCAAAATAGCCATCAACTGCAGCCTCCACATCCCATTGTTGGCAAATGTTTTACCACCAAGCCATTTCTTAAAATTTGGAAACAGAAAATAATAATGGAGGGTTAAATCTGGCGAATTGCCAGGAAGCACTGATTTTAGTCCTGGTGATAATGGATGTGTGAACTGATGCACCATCTTGATGAAACAAAACCTTCCTTTTTTTGCTAAATGTGACCGTTTTTGCTTGATTTAATCACTCAAACACTTCAACAAGTTCACATAATACTCAGCATTGATTGCTATTCTTTTTTGGAGATAATCACTGAAACCCAAGTTACACAAATAGTAGATCAGTGAACAACCACAGTATTACCTTAGATGCTAAAGGCGGCAAGTAAATGGGGAAATATGTATGTTTCCTTATATACACAGTCGCCTAAGGTGTAAATTATTCTTCGCTGATTTTATACTCCCACGATTTGTTTCTGATCACTACAAATTTGTAACTTACCTACAACGATTTCATATTATCATACGAAAGGATGCCTCTAGAACAGATATAACAAGATCTTAAAATTGAGACGAATTTGTCAATAACAATGTCATTAGCTTTTGATTTATGTAGAAATTTCAAACCTCCAGTAGGATCTCATGATTTATAGAAGATATACAAAAGTTGTGAGAAATAAATACAATAAAATATTAATTAACTTAGTAAACTAGTTGATCGAACTGCCTCCATATACTGTTTCTGGTTCTCTTTGTATCGTTTGTATCGTGCTGTTTTGGTGAAACTAACCTGCCATATGACAATTACGATCGCAAACAAATTAGTCGATTTTCTTTCCTTTTTTTTTCTTTTTTTTTTTTTTTTTTTTTTTTTTCTTTTTTTCTTTTACTGCATGCGGCATCGCAGGTGGTGACATTGACGTTACGTGATGAAAGTGGAGGCACCGGTGTTTTGAAATGGCGGGGGAAATTGGAGAATCCGGAGGAAATCCGCCTCTGCGCCGCTTTGTCCACTACGATTACCACATGCGGTTGCCTGGGGCTGATAGCCTCTCGCTGATCGCTTCTCTTTGGTGAGAGAATGATCTAACCACTCGGCCACGGCGCGGCGTAAAATTAGTTGATGCTTGGGAGGTGATAAAAACATGGGATAAGCAGCTATGATTTGCTGAAATATATCGTTTCATGGCGTCAAAAGTGGTTAAGACAGTAAGAAAGGAATAGCGCTCTCAAAGTCTTTTCCTGCTTTTAATAACACTGTAGTTTTCTTTTAGGTACCATCCAGGAATTGACCAGAGTTTTCGTGTTGAAAGCACTTTCTTCAGACCATGAATACAGATAGATCACTTGAGTCGATAAAACCACGGGATCTTCCATTTTATCGATTGCGCAGGACGGTCGCCTGTGTGTAATATCCAAGATGCAGATATGCATGCAAATAACATTACCTTAGGGGTCCAATATTGGAGTAGAGGTGGAAGAGAAATCTTGCAAGGAGGTTAACGTGGAAGGGGTTATCCTATTAAGTCGTAAGACCCGTGTGCTAGCGCAACTCATTTGTTGCAGGAAATGCGGTCATTCATTTGAACGTACGCGGTTCGCGTCAACCGGGAATTGCTTGTAAAGTAGTTTGGCTAGCCAGGTCGGATTGAACTTTGAATTGAAGTATAAGACTTGTTTTATGGTCGCAGTATACCAGGCGGGACAGAGCTAAATTAGGTAACACGGGGCCCAAAGTACCCCACTGACTTAAATTTCCGGCTAGTGCCGACGAAAGCGGCGCCATCGTGACGAAGCTTCTGCCGAGCTCTGGCGTTGACAAAATTAGATTTTTCCTTCTTGTTTAAGCTGACGGAATAAGAGTGCAGTTTTTCCTATAAACACCACGTTGGAGGGCATATTCATCACACAGCTACTAGCTAAATTTTTGAAAATTAAATACTAATGAATCTTGGCTTTTAGAGTACATACACCTCCTGCGACAGCTCAGGTGTTAAGGTCTGTGGCCGGCATTCGGGAGGTCGCGGATTCAATCCCGTGGCCGACTTATCTGATCAATGATTGTTTTTCGGAGGTTTCCCTGGGCCAATGCTGGGAGGATTTCCATATCCTCCGAACTTCGTGCCCCTGCATTTTTTAACATTAATAATTTCATTACACCCTTCATCCCGTTTGATTTCTTTTAAGGCTGGAAGCGTCGGCGAGCGTCACGACAGCAGCACGACAGGGAGAATACGTGCGTTCTGGAAATCTCGTTGCCCTCTTGGGAGTACGAACCCGAAGGGGTGGGAAAGAAACCGGACTGAACGAGACTCCTCCGGGTTGCTTCTTACTGGGAAAATGTAACTGTGCACTGCCATGGCAACATTTTGGCAGCCCTTTAAATCCATTCGCCTCATCCATCCTCATGGGGGATACCCCGTCATGGGCATAGAAACAAAAGATCGCCTTTCGGTCGGGGTGCTAAGTCCCCCTCCGCAGGTCCTCATTGAATGATTAAGTCAAGATCTCAGCATTCTCTTGTTGGATCACGAACGCTCTCATCTCACTGACATTTCCTTTATACCCTAAATACAGCAGCAAAAGAAAAAAAAAACTTATTTCAAAATGTCCAAATACAAAATAAAACAAAACTAGAGGCTTCCTATAAAGAACTCTTGTAACCTCGGCTGGTAGACACATCAGGGACGATCAAGATGAAGCTACCTCACACCACTGGGCGACAGTGCGTCTCAAACAGGAAACTAGGTGTTATCTCTCACCAAACATGTACAATAGAGCGGTTCAGAGAAAAGAAAATTATGAGCGCGGGGTAGCAGGCGTTTTTACTTTGTTCGCGAAACTTTCGACTGCCAATTTATTTATGAGAAATTCGAGAAAAGGTTAATTTCAAGAAAAATCCGTGCTACGTCATTGTCGTCTATGAGGACTGCGGCGTGGCCGAATGCTTAGACCATTGGCCTCTCACCAAAGTGGCCCAGGTTCAATCTCAGGTGACCGCATGTGTTATTAGTGGAAAACGAAGAGGCGCAGGGGCGGCTTTTCTCCGAGTGCTCTGGTTTCCCCCGCCATCTCATTCCACTGACACTGTATCTTCATTTCATGTATCATCAATGTTACCACCTGCATAAATGAATGCAGCAGTGAGAGAGAGAGGAGTAAGCTCTTAGCAGTTATTCTAAAGTGTGTGTGTGTATGTGTGTGTGTGTGTGTGTGTGTGTGTGTGTGGGTGTGTGTGTGTGTGTGTGTACACTCATCGTCGTTGAGAAAAATTTGAGTGTGTGTCGTCAGAGACAGTTTTGTACATTTAAGCATCGCGTCGGAGTTGTTTGTAGTGGTGGAACAGTTTTTAGTGAATGAATCGTCGGAGTGGTTTGTGTCAACAGTCGAGCGGTATTAGCGTTTTGTGTCAACGTTAGGATAAGACAAAACTGCTGTGATATTCAAGGTCATGACAAATTGTAGATTGTGTTAACGATAAACCAGAAGTATGTTTTTGTACTTCAGTTTTGGAAAACGAGGCAGGTTAAAGCCTCTGAGCCCGAGAAAATTCTAGTTTGTAGACTTTTTAATGAGGGTTAATTTAATGTGCGGCTATGGAAATGTTAATCATGTAGGTACGTGTTAATGATGTATTCGTAATGTAATATTTTATTGGTCTTTGGTCAAGTGGAATTCAGGGGCTGACAAACAAGCACAGTTTTAGAGGAAATTGTCGAGTCATTGCGGGGACGTGATCTACCTTTCGCATTGTTGGAAACTCCAAAGCACATGTTCATTTAAGATGCGTCGGAACACGCGAAACAGTAGTCAATGAAGAGTAAACAAGTGCTGGGGCAGAGCTTATAAATACCCCAAAACTTGTGATCGAACTCAGCCCCATCGCCCACGTTATAAACTTGTCACGGACAGTGTATAGTACCGAATGACGGTATTAGCCGTAAATTACCAGATAAAGTGAATTAGCATCACAAGAACCGTGCGGAGTGCTGAGCTGTAAAGATACTTCAGCAGAACACCGACTCAAAGTGTTAAAATACGAAGTAAATTCAGTTCAAAGTTTAGCATCGGTGCCTTACTTCACTCCTCAATTCTCCACTTCCTACGCCCAGAGATCAACGACCACCCGTTAAAGAAAACATAGACAGAGTCCATATTCTTGCTGAGCATCGCCAATAATAGCCAGGGCAAACATCAACGAGACGCTAAAGGAAACATTGGACAAAGGAGTATCGTTCAGAGGACTTCAAAACAAGCACGGTGATTATTTCATCCATACCAGGAGTGAGGAATAACTAGCGCAAAGAGAAGTAAAGTGACAGAAAAAGTAACTGAAAGTGTTAGGTACTTTGTTAAGATCAAAGCCGGGATCGTAGCCGTGGCACCTAGAGTACATATGTTTGCCGTTCTGCCGCGCAGAAGGTCACGTGCCCATATAAAGTTATGAAAAAAAGGGAAAAGGCAGATTGGAATGGTATGTCAAGCATTATTAACACCTTAACAATTTTCAAATTGACAATCACAAAGGGAAAAGATGCAATGAATATCCTTCAAGACAGAAAGTTATTTATAAAACACAATTATCTTATTAGAAAATCTTGCCAGACATGCCTCAGTCTATCCCAGGAATCTATATTATTGCCTCTATTAATCAATATTTACATGAGTGTCCATTTTTCTATTTTCTGTCCATTCCAGATGGGCAAGGCAAGCGCCATATTTTGTGGTATTTGATTGTTGTGTAACCTAAGTTATACGTCAAGTCCGCACTTGGAAGAACCCGCCGTTTCCTTTTAATTACTAGTGAAAGTGCCTTTACTTGCATGAACTAATGTACAAAAAGTGTATTTTGTTGTATTCACATATATTTCTTTATTGCCCTCCACGAACTATTCTTGGAAATGCTCGCTCTCCTGTTTACTTCAAGTTAACTATGATAGAACCTTGTATATAGTTTTATTACACATTTTGTTGTGTATTTTGTTGCATTCACATATATTTCTTTATTGCCCTCCACGAACTATTCTTGGAAATGCTCGTTCTCCTGTTTACTTCAAGTTAACTATGATAGAACCTTGTATATAGTTTTATTACACATTTTGTTCTCCTACTGTTGAAACGAGATCTGAGATTGAAATTCCATGCTCTTTCTCTCATAGCGAGAAACAATTGGATGACGACAGCACTTTAAAAAATGACAAGTACTGACAATTTTAAACCACTAATATCAGTTATCTCCGAAATGTCTGTTGATACTTGTATGTATGTAGCTTAGAAATCAGAAACCCCTTTTTTGGGTTCATAAAGCCTCAGAATATGTATTTGCGGTGAAATTTTGACGTCGAACTAGAGGCTGGAAAACAGTACTTCCGCTATTAACCATAAGTATGCAGCAATGAAAGTAAGAATGCAAAATAGGAGTACATGTCATTAGAATCTGCAAAATAACAAAACAGCATTGCTAAAAAGCGTTATGCAGAACTTACCTTTTAAGCTATCAGGAGAATAACAAAAAGTTAAATTCACAGAAAAAGCAAGAAAGAGAATGGCATGTTGGGATCTACTGGCTGAAGAAGGAACTGAACGTGACAAAAGTGTGCCAAAGTAGATCACATTCATTCAGTAAGTCAAGGACAATTGATTTTTAGTTTTTCTTTACTTTTCCTTTATCTGTTCTTTCTTTTTGTCACATTGCGCTTACATTTTAAATATGTAGGGCAAGCTGGGATAATTTCGCGGGACTAGTTGCGACTCTGTTGAGCTTCAGTAGAACTAAAAACTGACTTTACTATTCGGGTGTCAACATTTGTGAGAAGAGGGTGATTGTAGAACAGTGCTGAAGCTTTTTCTGAACCATTTCTTTAATTGAAGAAACGTAAGTATTCTTGTTTAGTAATTATGATATTTATATCATATAGATTATTTTGAGAGCTCAGTGAAAAAATCTAGCAAATGATTGAAGAGAAATATAATTTTGCCGGTGAAGCTTTTCTTGGTCAGTTTGGCTTTTAAAATGGCGGTAGATTTGACTACATATTTTAATATAAGAATATTAATAACGTTTCAGCAGTCCATGAACCACCTACCATTGCTTCGGTAGATCCACCCAACGCCTCAGCACCTGGACCATCAAATGCTCCACAAGAAGAGTCAAAGCTTCCTCCAAGCCAAACTATCTTTCCTCTTCCCACTCCCATGAGATCGTGGAGAAAACGGAAGAATGCAGCAAGTTCTGCAAGAGTGTTTGGGCATAATTCAGAGGAAAATTCCTCAAGTGACAAAACTAGAGAAATTGAAAGGCCATCTACTTCAGGAACGCACAACGAACACGCACAACGAAGAACTGTGCCAAGTCTTTGTTTGACGAAAATCAGTGTGCTACATGTTCCAGAAGATATGAAAATGATGCGAATGGTGAGGCCTGGATACAGTCTTTGGGATGTATGAAGTGGTTCCATGAAAAGTGTGAGGGACTTTCTAAATATCGCAAGAACTTCTTGGGCCACTCTTGCACAAAATACTACTGTAACAAAAAATGTATTGTCAGCCACTGCATATTATGTTTGGTTAATAAAATTAGATTTATTTTGCCACTAAATATGTCGTAAGTTATTTTGGAGATATTACTGCGAAATTACCTGGGCACTATTGCGAAGTTAACCGTGTTGTCCAAATGACTATAAATTGTTATAAGTAGTTAATTTCCATGGTTTTGTAAACATTTGAGTTCTAAAACAGTAATTTATGAGTCTATCGTGCTTGTAGTGCTAAAATTAAGCATTTTTCAAAAAATTAAAATTTTAGCATCTAAATTTTATTTTTTAGTGTATTAAAACTTTAACATTGCAAAATTACCCTAATTTGATATATGCATATGCATATGCATATGCGTAGCGCAGTTGGTAGCGTGCTTGTCTCTGGTGCAGAGGACCCGGGAGGAGGTCTGGCACGGGATGCACTCAGCCTCCGGGGACCAATTGAGGAGCTACTTGATAGAAAAGTAGTGACCTGGCATAACTGGCCGGGAGGGATCGGGATGCTGACCACATACCACCTTCCAATACTGTACCCTACCAATGACGCCTGTAGAGGGCCGAGGTGGGGGACGCAGCGACTGGGCGGTAAGGCTTGGCTCTTCATGGGCTGTAGTGTCGGGGCTTAGTTATATATGCCAATAAGCCAGCATTAGGCTCTTGCGTTATAAATAACTAATAATTCTACACCAATAAAGATACCTTATCAAATTTATTTTAACCCATTTCACTTTAGAGGTTGCCTTTTCTTGATTGTAGTAGATATCTCATTTCTCATTTATTGCATAAATGGTGCGCTTTGAATTTCTGGAAAATGTCATTCTGGTCACTTTCTCCACCATTTAAGTGCTCACGGTTGGTGGAGGAGATTTTCTACTCTCCAGTAATTTGCTACCTAGATTTCACCTTATATAATCTTTTGAGATTTACTCAATAAAAAATTCCTACTGTGTGTGTTTGCGTGCGTGTGTATGTGTGTGTGCGTGAGTGCGTGCGCGTGTGTGTGTTGTAAGAGCGGGTGGAAGGCAGAGAGAGAACAACTTAGTTCAAGTTGCTAAATACAAAAGTTTGTATTTGAGACGCACTTTTTTAAACCTGTAACTTAGCAAAAGTGTGATGCTCGTATTTATCAAGTCTGATTAACACCTTTAATGTTTTTTTATTGAAACGTAATTTATTTAAGATATTAATGTGGCAGATCGAATATATATCTTTAGTTTTCGATTAATATCTTGTGATGCTTTCATTTTGATTGACTTTTGTATAATGTATAATTGGGAAATCCTAAAATATAGGCAAAAGCTTACTACAGGAAAAAATGCGCAACCCTTACTTGTAGTTTCCTTTTTTCGAATACGCCATATTAAGTTTTTAAGTACTTCATCTGATACCTATGCTTAAAGCGTTGCGATTCTCAGATTTTCTTTCAATGGCAAGAGCTCATTAGTCATTACCACAGACTGAAATTTGAATGCTTTTCTCGGATATTTTATGTAATTAAACGCCTACTTCTAATTGAAAAATAAATCCTAGTTAAAAATATAAGGTAGATATATTAACGTGGAAATAAGAATTATCCTTTATGTAAATTCATAAATTCCGGATTCTTCATTTTTCTAACTTGTCAAATTCGATTATGCTTTTTGCAATTATTAGTTCAATTATATTGCTAGTTTAGAAACACTCCTGTATCTCATAACGAGAAACTGAAGTTCGTCTTAATTGATTAATAATATTCTTCATTATAATAACATCAGATCAGTGATATGCAGGTAAGCTCACCCCAATTTTATTTTGTTGCTAAGATTGATGAAGGTGGATTATTCTGTGCATTTCTTAAGCAAAACTTGATTCTGATCGTGTTTATTTTTCATCTCCTTCCAGTTGTTTCTTTAAAAAATTAAGAAATTCTGAGCTTTATGTTTCGTCTCTAAGATTTATGGAGGGGACTGCTAACGCACTTTTATGATTCTGATCATGTTTATTTTCCATCTTCTCCCACTTGTTTCCCGAAGAAGCGTTGTTGTTATACGCAGCAGTAAAAGCATCCCTAAGGGAAATATACACAAACCGAGTGAAGCATGTGCCAGAAAATCTCCGTTCATCTACGGCATTCAACAAATGTTTATTTTATGCAAAGATAATTGAAAAATACTTATAAAAACACTGTAAATCTGTGAGAGAACTCACTTCAATATATGTAGAGCAGTGTTTATGTGTTAATTGAACTGAAGTCTAAATTAATCCAGTGTTGATACGTTAGCTCCGCACGTGTCTACAGAATACATAGTTTAGCTTTGTTCCCATATCTTTTCTGTAAAGTTCCTAACGACATAGAACACCTTACATCATATATTTTGTTATTGTTACAAAGAAATCTCTGCTCTATCTCACTAATAATGGTATTGACGCCATAGATAGCATAGATATCTCGCCCTAACTCGTCAGTAAACCACAATTGTATCATCAGAATGTACCAGCATACCAAATGAAACCCTTTCTTGTAGGAAATGACCAAAGTATTTCTTTGATTACCTCTGGATAAGTTGTAATTGTTATGTTAGTTTCACTACGAGTGAGGGAGCATTATGGGGGTATTTGAAAGCTCATGTAAGCTCATGTGTAGTGAACTCTACAGTGTTTTCGTTTGCAATTAAGTGGAGAATGCATTTCTCCAGGGATGCACCAGCACATTTGGGAGGAGCTGATGCGTATATCACAACTAATGAAAGACATTTGGAACATTTCATGTAACAAACGTTTGCATGTATTACGCTTATTTTTGTTTCTACTATAGATGGGCTTGGAAAATGTATTTAAGTGTTTCCGGAAACATACCCAATTAACATAATTGTTTCTTCTATGTGTGAGAATGTGTCCTGAACGTTTGGTCGTACCTTATTATTTATACTCTACATAAGTAGATGCTAGAACAAGTCAAAAGGATACCCATTGTAAATATATTCCTGCTCTGATGCACAGTATCAATTCTCTCTCATCGCTGGTAATTTACTCACTAGGTGACAATTTGGCAACGGACAATACAAATGTCATATTCACTGCAACTGATAACATAAGAGAATTCATTGCATTTACAACCGCAGTGTAAAAGCTACAGCTTCTATTGAAGTTAATATTCACGATCGTTTCTTCCTTTTCGTTTAGTTGAAAGTGGTTCTTGAGGCTACTTGAAAGCTTTGGTTCACAGAAGCAACTTTTGCTGAAAGCTGAGTTCAAATACACATTATTAACTCAATAAAGAGTTTACGCAGGAAGTTGGAATTTGCACTGAAAATTTCAAAATAAAATGTTCTTTGTGAACAGATTGTTTTTCCTGATCGACAAATTATGCATGTATGAGTGTACATTCAAGATATTTTAACTGCACAACGCCACAAGGTGGAGCACATTTCTTATTGAGTTTGCATTGTCCAGCTCCACCGAGCACCCGCCATGAAGTTCTAGGTTTGCCATTACTAATCGTAGTCACTCTGTTTTATAGAAAACTGCCAACAGTATTGAAACTCCAAACACAGTATACGCTTCAGCTGAAAGAGAAAGTTAACAGCACAGTGTTTCCAACTATCACAATCCTTAAATACAACGTAGTGTTGTAAACAATGAGTGCTAAAAGATGTGAATATAATATATTGCTACCGAAAAAGAAGTGTGTGTTTTAATAGTATCCCATAAAAGGAATATTGTTTCTTTATTTCCCTGATTAACCTCCCCTTATGTAGGAGTTATAACCCCTAGGACTTACAAGCCAGTGCCTAGGGTCTGACACCTGTCGGGGAGCAGAGGGACCTCTGGACCAGAGTGCACACCTGGAAGCAGGTGGTCAGCCAAGCGCCAGGTATGATAGTTAGGAAGAGGATGATATGAAGCGCAGGTGAAATGGATGAATGAAAAGTGTTAATGGAGCAATTGGTGGAATGAATGGCGGGAGAAACCGGAGAACACGGAGAAAACCCGCCCAGACGTCACTTAGTTCACCACGAGTACCACATGCGGGTCCCTGGGATCGCCTAGGTGATAGGCGAGCGGTCTAAACACTCAGTCACGGCTCCGCCATTATACTGCCAAACTCAGGGAAGAATGAGGAATAATCTTGGCTGGAGAAAAGTTCCTACCACCCTGTGGGAATCGAACCCAAGACCCTTTGCACAGCAGGAAGGTGCTCTACCAATTGCACTACCTGGCCAGCCCATGGGAATATTCATGCTTAATAAACTAACAATTTTGGAGGCTAGATGTTCCATCAATAAATTTACATCTCTTCTCAGTATAGGCCTTGGGGGCAATCGGATACATCACAACACACGTAAATTTTGGTTCTAAGATACATGCGTTAGGTAACTTTGAAATTCGAGTCCATGAATCTGAAACATGGGCTGTGATGGAAAAATATTATACGAGCAGCTAATTTCTTATCTCTATCACCAAAATCGTCTCTTTTAAAATTTGTTCACCACCGTGCTATAATTGCACTTGGGCACACCATTATTTTATTTTTTGCACTGTTTATACACCGCTCACCTACCACCTAGGCGGGACCCACATGTGGTATTCGTGGTGGACGAAATGGTATCTGGGCGGGTTTTATCCGGGTTCTCCGGTTTCCCCCGCCATTCATTCCACCAATTGCTCCAATAAATCACCCTTCCAATCATACATTTGGCCTGCATTTCATATCATCCTCTTCCTCACTATCATACCTGGTGCTTGGCTGACCACATGCTTCCAGGTCTTCACTTTGGTCCAGAGGTCCCTCTGGACGTCTGACCCTAGGCACTGGCTTGTAAGTCCTAGGGGATGTAAGTCTTACATAAGGGGAGGGTAATCAGGGAAAGAAGAAGAATAGGTACTGTTTATAAAAAGATCCAGGTGTCACGTTCTGGCTTCTCAATCGCGACGTCCAGGGCTTGATTCTCTGTTGAGGTGGAAGATTTATTCCTTTAATTAGAATTATTCCCCACCCTCCGTAGAGTCTGTAAGTGTAAATGGAATGAATCTGAGTGTTCCCTTGCAAAAAATAGAAGGAATAAAAAGGGGAAAACAAATCTAAACACAACCAGTTATTTCTAAAGTCAAAGTTCCGAAACGACTGCAGAAGTTAAAAAAGGGACAGTATAAATGAAAAAGGAGAACAAAAGTTTAAAAAACGTTCTTTCAATACAAACTCGGAAAGCAGTGTTAATTAATTAGACGAGCTTCAATCACACCTGTGAAAACTTTTACAAAATTCTGTGCCATAAAAATTCTATGCAACGAAATCCGTTCATCGTAAAATTATCATTGAATGCTGCACTAATACTTCAAAGAACTGTTTGGTTGGAGAAAACTGAATACTGATACATTAGGTAAGTTAAAGTGCATCTATCTACTTTTTGTTATCTTCAAAATCTACTAAGTATACATTGTAAAATAATGTTTAGTATCCTATTGTGCCCCTTTTTTGGTTGAGACATGGTCTTCGTTCCAAAGGCTTATTATTACATTGTTAAACGTCATTTAACAGGTAGGTCGTATCGGACAATGAATGAATTAAATGGATAAAATGATGCTCAAGTGAGTACGGGGTCTATTCAGCTTATATCTACACCACATGCATATTTTCAGGAAAAGGGAAAACTCAGGGAAAAACATTATCCATGTAACAGGCCCTAACCAAGATTCAAACTCGTAATGCCTTGAATGTGAGGCAGATCGCTCAGGCCCGTAGTTTACACTCATTCCATTCCTTCTTCCCAGGGGATGACACGCAAAAGCTAGCTTTGGGATAAGTACGGAATCCCCTCCGTACTAACTCTACCTCTGCCTTAGCTCTCATGATTCAACTTGTAACATTGAATTTAACTGTGGATTGGGCATGTCGTTTAAATGTGTCACTTAGCGGTTCCTGTTTTTATTACCTTGTTGTCATTTGCAACTTTTAATGTTTTTGGACTCACTCCTTGCTAGTAGCCATGGCATTAGATATTAGTCGCAGCTGGCTTGACAGTTCATAGAGATTTACCTTTTATTATAAAAAATATAGCAATTTGATTTAGATTATCGATAAAAGTTCTGATAAATTGACACATACAGGCCCTTAGTGGTGTGAATGCAGATAATTTGATAATTGGTACCTTGTAGTAGATACGTATCCACTTCATCGTGGTTTTTTCCTCTCTTTATCTGATACTTTTCCCACAAACACATCACATAGGTTACTACATGTTCCTTACACGGCCGCAACTGAATCGTGAAATGAAATGCCCCCTCTGTATAGAGCACCCGGTTTGCTTCCACGCTTCACGCTTCGGCACCTGACTTGCTAGTCCATGTATTCTGGGGTCATTAACCTTGCAGAAAGTATTCGAACCAGTTTACACATTAAAATAGGCAATGAATGTATTAGAAATGCAACGATGAGCATTACATCCACAATTTGATTTCCTTTCTCATTACTTTCACAATGAAAGTGTAAGTTGTAATGAATATTTGGATGCCGGCAGAGTCATGACTGACTCCGTTTGTTATTGTATCATGAGAGTGACCTCATCATTCGTTATAGCGAGGACTCCATGCTCTGCTTTCCCGCTCACAACAATCCCCTTGGCACTCTCGCTGAAAATAAGGAAGTATGGGTTGAGAGTGCCACGCATGCACTGTAAATTCTATCCAAGCATACATTTAGGCACGTGAAAAAATGTTTGGCCCTAAGTTCGCTTCTACGTGGGTGCACGAAAACATCCCATCACTCGCAACAGAGAACTGGGTTATCGGTGTAAGAAACAAGTCTGTGTTGCACCACATGAGTTCCTGTACTCTTTCTTCCACAAACAATGCTTACAAAAGCGTATCCTGTTATCTACATTTGTTAATAGAGACAAGACTTTCATTACACATTTACACAGTTCGTTGCAGTTCGTTCGAAGCGATGGTTTGATTTTCAAAACGCGTATCGTTACGTGATGGCGGACACAATAAAAAATCAGACGCGACTTCTCACTTGAAAAGGCGCATAAGTATTTGACAATTGAAATCACTAACAAAGGATAGCTCCAAAATGATTACTACCACAAAATGTTATTTGACATAAATTGTGTGCTTTAACGAAATGAACATATCTGTACAGTACGATTTTGTCTGTTTCTTACGGCTTACGAACTATGCAACGTCACTCAGAACGAAGAGGCTGTCACAGTCTATATTAGCAGAAAATACAAAAATTGCATTTATTTGTAATGAAAACATCAAAACATTTGGCACTTTAATCAAAATCGTTAGTCGTATTTGAGAAAGCAAAAGCAAAAGTTTCCATGCCAGGGGGTAGTGGGGCGCATTCTTGAAAAGTACCTTTAAGTAGGTGGTAGCGCATAAGACATCACAGAAAGCATGACACTCTCGCGATAACGAATGGTGTACCATAACCAAATTCCAACGCTTTCTGCAAGACCAACGACCTTGTGCTTACCTGGTCAGTAGGTCACAACACAGTCGTGCTTAACCAATTTATTTTTTGAGCTATGAAGTACCCTCACACACACACACACACACACACACACACACACACACACACACACACACTTGCACATACTTGCACGCCACTCACAAACGGAATCTTTTTCTATGAATGTCTTTCAGGGAGTTTCAAAATATATATTTCCAGTGAAATCTTTGTTTCTTTACCTATTTACCCTCTCCTTATGTAGGACTTACACCCCTAGGACTTAGGGTCAGAGGCCTGTCGGGTAGCACAGGAACCTATGTACCAAACAGAGTGAAGACCTGAAGCGGGTAGTCAGCCCGGCACCACGTATGGTAGTGAGGCAGAGGATGATATGAAATCATGCAGGCGAAATTAATGGTTGGATAGGTGATAATGGAGCAGTTGTTGGAATGAGTGGCGGGGAAAACCAAGAATCTGGAGAAAACCCGTCCTGACGCTGCTTCGTCCACCACGAATACCACATGCGGTTTCCTCGGATCGAACCCGGGTCGCCTAAGTGGTAGGTGAACGCTCTAACTACTCGCCCACGGCACCTCCACCCGGTGAAATCTTAGTATCAAAATGTTGAGTGGAAGATAAGCAGTAGAGAAAGTAAACATGAATTTTGGTATAGTAAAGTGGAAGGTAAGAAACTAATGATGCCACATTAAGGGGGGGGGGGGCGAGGATACAAAACAAGGGAGCGTATCACAGTCATTTTTAAACTAGTTTAGTGAAGTATATAAAGGAAAATAAGTACTGAACGATGTATCACAGTAATGGGGGAGAATGTTATAAAAATATCTGCCGTTAATTTGCAGTTATCTTTTTATTTCTCGAATCTAATAGAAGTCCAGTAGAACATAGTAGTAGGGTTTCATTGTCTGTTATGCAGGTATTGTTTCGCATTTTAACTTGTAATTCAGAGAGTTTTAGTATGCACAAGACTACATCCCTCAAGCAAATGTCGATTGTTTACTCTTCATGTTTCCACCAAACTTTCCCAATAGTAGAACTAAAAAAAGTAGGAAAAACGGTGCACGTAATTGAGTACACGTCTTTTCTTAACTAGTTTAAAAGTCTGCCTGAGTAATGGTTGAATCACAAAAGAACAACAATGAAAACAGAACTATAACAATGGTTCAAGTGGAGCCTGAAGCTAAGGATTGTTCGACCCTGTGCATCAGGAACTTGTTCCAACTTGAGCACCTCGGGGCATGGAGGTAGTCTTGCTGGTGGGACTTGTCCAAGTATCTGACCATCCTCCGGTCTCAACCGACAAAGTTTTTCACTGTGGGTCTAGGAAGGGAGGGAAAATAAAAGGGCACAAGAGCTCTTCTACCACGGGACTTGCCCTGCCCCAACCAGTTCTCTGCGTAGGAAAAGGGAAACATCCTATCAGTACTGAACAGTCTGGTTCATTGAGGCAAGTTTCCTTAGTAACCACTCCTAAGAAATGTAAAATATTGTGACAGTTGACAATTTGGCAAATCTCACTTCTCACACTAATGTGGCAAATGACAAATCCAATTACTTTTTCTGTCGCTTTATTTTTGCTTTCCCAAATGCGTATAGTAAGTAGGGGCCTACTGTATTCGACCCACAAATTTAATTTCGAGATTTCACTTAAAATATATGTTTTGAGGCCCCATGAATAAAAAAAGGCATTTTTAGAACAAGGACCTGTGAACAGCATAACTCAAAACCGAAAATTCAGTTAGAACCAAAGTTAGTATTTAAGTTTAATATCTTTCAAGAATACGACGTGATTTTCAAGAAAATTCCTCCACCTTAAACTACGCTTTACATGGAAAAATTTTCGCATATTTTGATTTTCTAAAAAATGGCTAACGACTTTGATTAAAATGTCATATATTTAAGATATTTTTACGACAAATGAAATACATGTTTTGAATTTTCTTTCTACAGCCAATCTAGTCCTGTTTACTCTGGATGACTTTTGCATAACTGGTAAACCATAAGAGATAGACCAAATCTTACTATACAAAAATGTAGATCTCGTTAAAACACACAAGATATGTCAAAATGTATTTTGGTGGTGTGAACTGTTATTATTTGTCTGACTTTTGCAATAGTTATACTTTTTCAAATGGAAAGTCGTTATTCACTTTTGTATCCCTTGGCTGTGCAAAGAGAATGGAATTTCAAAGCCCTCATATAGCCACCAGCTTCAAAAGATTTTACTATCGCTCAAAGCCATTTCCATATTCCCCTTGTACATACAAGAAAATTACCAATAAGAATATTTCTACAAGATAGAGCAATAAAAGTTTGTAAGAATAGTTAGTACAAGAGTGGAGAAAGTCATGTGAGTGCAACACATCAGATTTATTTTCTTCTAAGACTGAAGCACAAACAGTTCCCTTTTACCGTCGTCAATACAATCTAAAGGTCTTACAATTTACAGCTGTTCTGTCTTCTCATAACCTTGAAACAATCTTTCCTACCTTTCTTTACTCACTCTGTCCCACGAACAGTTAGCTTAGACGATACAATCACTCAACACTCACTAAAGTAGCTTCACTTCGAGACATTGACGCGATTTATCAATGTCCCAACTGTATCTGTTGACACATACAGTTCTCTCACGGCCACTGTATACACATACGCACTGCTAACTGCTGTCTCGTTGAACACTTACAACTCCAGAACAAAATCTCGCGCCCCACAAGCTTTTATACCGGGAATGACCTAGCACAGATCTTTCTCGAAATTCAGAATCAGGATCACAGCCAGAAGCGTCGTCAACCTTCTGAAAACCCTTTTGTTCTGCCTCTATTGTAATCAGTCACGTATTCACAAGCAGTGATGTAGAGCAGCTTGACCTTTTCCGTCGACCGGCGACCGGCCGGCATCACAATATGAAGATTTTGGGAAGACGATGGTTTTAAGTTTTGTAAAACTAACAATAGTTCAAAAAAGTGCGAAAAGGACATAGCGGAAATCTGTATGAAGAAAGTAAATTCTAATTTATCCAGTGCATGTGCAATCCTAGAGCGCTATAAACCATTGCAAATTAGAATAAAAGAGATAAAAATATTCAATGGTATGTAAAGGTAAGGTTTGTCATATATAAGAGAGTAGTAACCTTTCCGTCGCCAATTAGGCCCGAACAGTTCGGCTTCAGATCATCACATTCAACTGTTCACCAACTTCTCCGGCTGGTGGATGAGATATACACAGCCTTTAACAGACGTCATTACGTCTCAGCCCTATTGTTGGACGTAACTAGGGCTTTCGACAGCGTCTGGCATGAGGGACTTATTTCTCGCCTCCTCACATATCAAGTTCCATCATATCTCATCCATTTACTGTACTCTTATCTTCAAAACAGATTTTTCGCTGTAGCTTATGAAGATGCTACTTCCACCTCTCATCCTATACGTGCCGGCGTACCCCAAGGCAGTGTACTAGGACCCACACTGTTTCTTCTGTACATAAACACTCTGCCTACACTACCACGGTGCTCACTCTATCTTTTTGCGGATGATACCGCCATTACCTCAACATCTTCAAAAAATTATGTCAGCTAGGCGCATTCAACAATATGCTGACCTACTGACCACCTGGTTTAATCGATGGCGGTTATGTATCCACCCTCAGAAAAGCCAAGCTATAACCTTTGGCCGACGCCCGATGGTTGACGTGGCACCCATCCGCTTGGCAGGGGAAGATGTGCCGTGGTCTAATTGTGTCAAATACCTAGGAGTTACCCTGGACGTCAAACTTACCTGGAAGACACACCTGGAAGACGTCAGCAATAGGGTTAACAAAAGAATGGCAATGCTGTACCCGCTTTACAACAGGAGATCTCACCTGTCCTTGGACAACAAACTGTTACTGTATAAGCAAGTGCTTAGACCAGCCTTTACATATGCCTGCCAGATCTGGGGAGTAGCAGCTCAAACACACCTGAGACAGCTAGAAGTTCTTCAGTCGAGATATCTTAGAACGGCTACAAACTCTCCATGGTATATACCAAATGCTACCATTCAGAAGGATCTTCACTTTCCCTCAGTGAAGCAATATATCAACATACTTTCAAAACCCTTCTTTGACAAGCTCCCTTCCAGTTTCAACCAATTAATACGGGGACTAGGCGAGTATGACTTGGACCCTGGAGAGCGCTATAAACGCCCACGACTTGTCCTTGGCAACGTATTAAAAAAAAAAAAAAAATTATGACATAACTTCCTGACATGACATAACGATATACAGACATACTTTAATTAAAAAAAAAAAAAAAACAAAACAAAAAAAAAAAAAAAAACATACACCAACAAACCAACCTTACTACCGTCTATTATGTAACACAACTTACACGGCCAGTAGAGGGTTGATACCCTGACCTGGCAAGAACCGGAGGGCGGTCTGCAAGATCTTCTGCAACCACAACCCTCCAGTGTTTTTCGCAGCGTCGTCGTCCGTCGCCAATGCCTGCAGATAAGAGTTTTCATGCAAATATCTACTGACTTAGTTCCGGGAACAACAAGCGGAAAAAAGGTAAGGAACTGAGATCCTGCCTTAGAAACAAAGGTAACAATCTAATGTTACACTCACATAACTTTCTCTACTCTTACTAACTATTCTTACAAACACTTATTTCTCTTATCTTCTTCATGACAGTTGAGATAAACATTTGCAGAAATTATTGCTAGTACTCTTGTAGGTGCAAGGGGAATATGAGAGAAAATCCAGTATTTCGATAGCTGTCCTATTTTAGGGTTGTCATAAAGACACGTATGCAAACACATCTGTAGAAAAAGACAATTTCAAATATGAATGATAAAGGATAAAAAATCGTATAACCTATCATATCTGATAAAGTATAATAATACACAAATATATTATAAAATTTGTATCTAACCGTTTTAGAACTATTTATTTCATTTTATATACAGATGATTGTGTAAAATTTACAATAAATCAGGAATAAATTGTAAGCCAATATGTTCTAAAACAATTGCAATTCAAAACGTCGGAACAAATTAACATTAAATTTAGTAATCAATCCACGAGCACCCAAAAGTAGATCAATCCCTTCCCAAATTAAAATGTTGTATTTCCTCTTAAATAAGGGATTCAAGGCTCATAATGTAGTTTTTTCCTTATCAACCTCCTTAATTTGGTCCACATTTTTTCAAATCGGATTGTAGGGTCACGAATTAATCCCCTATGTTGTTGCCTGTCAATGACAATTACATCTATTCTTTCATAAAAAATAAGGTTAGAAAATGTGTTAACGTAGATATCGCTATTTCGAAACCAGCACAATGTATACGCTCATTAAATCGTAATTAATTCTTGTTGGATATAAAAGTCTGCTTGCTAATATTTACACAAACTAGTATGTATAATCTAAACTTAAACGAACAAGAAATATGTATATATGTCACATAGTAGTGTGTATAATTGCTAATTCCTTATAGCAGTATGAAAATCAAATGCCTTGTCACGACCTACAGTAGGCTTTGAACCTTAGTCAAATCTTTTATGGCTGGTCGCTACATGAAGGTTTTGAAATGCCGTTCTCTTTGCACAGCTAAGATACAAAAAATTGAGTATGAACCTTCCATTTGAGGAAAGTATAATTATTACAAAACTCACACAAACAACAAGGAATATCTCCGAAATGGTTCGCTCCACAAAAAGAAAAAAATCGTTTGGACATAAATTGTGTGTTTTAACGAGATCTATATTTTTTGTACAATAAGATTTGGCCTTTCTCTTATGGTTTACCAGTTAGGCAGAACTCCTCAAAAGTAAACAGAACTGCATGGGCTAAAGACAGAAAATTCAAAATACACATTTCATTTGCCATAAAAATATCTTAAACATATGCCATTTTAATCAAAATCGTTAGCTAATTCCGAGAAAATAAAAATTTTCGAAAAATGTTCCATGTAAGGGTAGTTTAGGGTGGAAGAATTTTCTTCAAAATCATCGCGTCTTATCCCTAAAAGATATAATATCTTTAAACGGGCAAATCTGGTATATATGTATATACAATATGTGAGTCATTCCACGTCAAATCGCACAAACTGTAGCAAAAAATGACCTTGATCGCTCAGATTTTCTTGAAATTTGTTTTTGGTGTTTTGGAACAAAATATATTTGACCCGTGTTTCTTCATTTTATAAAAAAATTATTTTGGCAGATATTACTTTTGAAATGTCCCAAAAATCGCGCGCTCCTCACTCTTCGATCAATCATACCTCCGATTGTAATTAAGCAAATTACTTGATCTTTGGCTCAAATTAAAGAAAAATTGCAGTATTTCGTGAGTTATTTATTATAAAATTTTATTAATTATTATTAATATTATATTTTATACGATTAAAGTTTTAAAGTTAGATAATAACATAAACTCGTCCATTTAAAAATCTGTAAAAAAACCTAAAAATACAATGAAGTTTATTCAATATTCTCAGAAAAAATCAGGATGGAGTCTCTAATAGTTTAGTTGTAATTAACTTACTTGCAAATCATAGCAGTGGACTCGCGTGGCAGCGGTGACGGCTACCGTAATCTCACACAATTGCCACCTTCCATTACGGCAACTGTCCACTGCTTGAGGTTCCATGAATGTTACAACAGTACAGTAAGGAGAACACTGCTAGCTGACAATATTATGTGTACACTATTAGCATCTTCAAAATATTTTTAAAATATGCATTTTAAAGTAATGTTTCCATACAACACCCCTTTGCCTCCTTCTCGAAAGAAAGTTGTTTCACTAAAGCTTCAGTTTTTGACAAAGGAATTAAGGAGTGTAATTTTAAAGCACAGCTGGACCCATCGTTCTTGGCCCCTGACCTTGGCTGGATGTCCTGTTGGCGAATCCTTTGCTTTTGCCTCTTTCATCAGCTCATATTGTATAATTTTGCGAATGAAACCATGCACTTGGGGAGGGAGGGGGATGGTAGTGATGTCTGCATGATCTGAGGCAGTCCGTGCTAATTCACAGTTGCTTTTTAGTGCCGCGTGCAGTTGAAGACATAGATCTTTGCGATAAAGAGTGAATATAGTGAATTTGTGAGACATTGATCATAGCGTAAATCAATTATGCCACCTGTACGTTCTAAATTAGGAACCAAAACATTACACAGTCAGAGTAGAGAAATATTTCAAATGTATGGACGTACATGAAGGAAGAAGCTAAAAGCAAAGAACTGCTTACATCAGAAGATTTTTTCAAAAAAATTCAGAAGTTCAAGAGCATGCATCAGATGCCACAGGAGTATCAGAAAGAAGGTACATTGTGGAGACATTTTTCCGCATGGACTGTACTGCCTTAGTAAGAAGTTATTTGAATAGCATAGCTGACGCACCAATTCGCATGCTGACTGCAGTCACCTGGCTTGTTACTGGCTTTCAAGGGGCCAAGAACGGTGAATCCGGCTGTACAAACGGATCTCTACTTCATGTCGTCCGTGAGCGCTTGCAGGCCTCCAGAAAAAAATTGTAGCAAATGCACTAATGCAAGCTCCATAGTTTTCAACATCTTATTTTATAGATAAAATATCAGGGAATACGTGTGTATTTTGTTTAGATTTTTAATATACCATCAAAAAAGTCCAAAATTTGTGTGTAATAATGATTGGTCGAAAGTTGTTAAAAGTGTTGTATTTAACCTTTCCAGTGCGCCAAACATCAATTCTCAACTCTATATGGCCTTAGAGTAACAAGTGATTTTATATTACGGTGCGCGCAGAAATTGCTTAGTTTCTAATAGCCATAACTAAGCAAGTAATTTAAAAATACGGAAATAAAAATTACGGGTCTCCTTATTTGATGCCTATTATTCATTAAAAAATTTGAACCTCCTACGAAAAAGTCGTGTTATACGGATATTCGATTTGACGTGGATTCACCCATACATCTCGCGGATCTTAGAAACGATTCTAACGATTTGAATAAAATTTTGTATTCAGACACGGTTTTAGCTTTCAAGTTTATCCATGTAGGTGTCTTTCCTGAAAAAAAAATGCTATTTTACCCAAAATAAACCTTTTTATTCCCTGTTCTACACAGTAATTCTTGTATATCTCGTGTATCTCGGAAACGGCTCTAACGATTTGGGTCACATTTTGTATTCAGATTAAGTTTTACTTTTTATCTATATACATAGGTGTCTCGTGAAAAAACCTATTCCATACAAAAATAACAGTTCTTTGTTCCCTCTTCTATAAATAATTCATACAATTTTCTTATATCTGCATATTACATTCACACTGTGTCTTTCTCTGGTCACTTTTCTACAAAATATTTTCCTGAAAAAAAAAAAATTGCAATTTTACGCAAAAAGTATGTTTTTATTCCCTTTTCTACAAAGAACGTATGGAATTTTCTGAATGTTTAAACTAGAAATGCAACGTAATACATTCGCACTATTTTCTCGACTCCTTTTGTTTTACGTAATAACGCACATGTTATGCTTTACTCGTGTGTGTGAGAGTGTGTGTGTGTGTGTGTGTGTGTGTGTGTGTGTGTGTGTGTGTGTGTGTGTGTGTGTGTGTGTGTGTTTGCGCGCGCGTATCTTGAAAATGGCTTTAAAGGTTTTGATAAAACTTTGTATTAAGATAAGTTTTTGCTTTTTAAGTATACCTAAGTAGGTGCCTTTCCCGAAAAAGCGTTATTTTATACATCAAAAGTATTTTTATTCCCTCTTCTATAGATCAATACCTGTATATATGTCGCGTGACTCTAACGATTTGGCTCAGTTTGTATTCGGATAAGGTTTTGCTTTTACGTGCCTTTCCTGAAAATTGTACACGATAAAAGCATTTTTATTCCCTCTCCTACAATAAGTCATACAATTTTCTGTAAGTTTGAAATGGAAGTGCTACGTCAGTGCGTGTGTCTGATCTGAACAGCGTAACTCAGAACTGAAAAGTCGGTTAAAAACCAAATTTGGTATTTAAGTTTAAGTACCTGGGCGACCGAGCTTTCGCTCGAAAAACGCCAAGTAAATACACATTTTATAGCAATCATTAGAGTCGTTTTCGAGATACAAAAGATACAAGGATACGTATAAATGTTTCATCAGCATCATTATTTCAGCCGTAAGACGTCCATTGCTGAACGGAGGCGTCCCCCATAGTTATCAATCTATTTGAGCTTTCGTCGAGCATTTGTTCCATCATGGACTTCAGTTCTTTAGTACCGTCGTCAAGTCTAACTTCCAGGACGTTAAAACGTTAGCCAAGGCCCTTCATCTCTCCGCCGAGTCCTTGCATATCTTACTTCAGCCTGGTCAGTTGCTAGTTAATCGTCTTCGGTAGCTCTATCTTCATATCGGAATTTTTCATATTTTTCCATTCTGGAGCTTACAGTTTTCAATTACTTACATTTTCGATTCCGTTTTTTTTCCCCATTATTGTTTCCATTTTTGTTTCCATACTTTACATTTTTGTTTCCATATTTTCCGTTCCGGAATTTACAGTTTTCCATTGCTTACATTTTCGTTTCCATTTTTTCCAAATTTGTTTTCATATTTTCCATTACGGAGTTTACATTTTACAATTCTTCTTCCATATTTGTTTCCATTTGCCTCATTCCGGAGTTAATTTAATTTCCTATTATGTCAATCTTGGCTAACATTTGTTTCATCAACCGCTTCATATCGTGGTTTTCGTCGCACTCCTGACATCAAATGTCACAATTTTACTTTTTTAACTATTTCTGTATATTTTATAAAAACACTGGAAGGACTATGCAAAAGTACTGCTGAAGAATAACAAATACTACAGGAAAACACCTAGAAGACAAAGCCAAGTGATTCAATCATATAGAACAATTGAGGGGGTCAGCGCAACAGTGGTTTAACCCTCCCCGATACACAATTTGCCGTCTGTGAGGTTTTCATGTGGACTATCTTCCCATTATATGGTTTAGTCCAAAACCCATTCCTTATATTAAATTGAAGCTCCTCATGTTTTCCCTCAGAGGAAAAAGATCAGCAGCACACCACAAAATCTGGTATGTATCAAAAATATTTTAGCACTGATCAGCACATTGTGGTTTAAGTATCAGTGAACAATCAATATGGTCAAATGAGCTTTTCCTTATCCTAAAAAGAACCAGGTATGTTTCACTTTAATCCAGTTTTTCTCTATTTTTAGAAAAGACCACTGCTGCACTGACCCCCCTCAATTAATGAATTGTTCGTAGAAAAGGGAGTAGGGAAAGAAATGTGATTGTGTTTAGCAAAAGAAAACTGAGTAAAGAAAATCTCGTAAATTTAATACGTTACATTTCTATTCCAAACATATAGAAAATGTATGACTTGTTTGTAGAAGATGGAATAGGGAAAGAAGTTTATTGTGCATAGTAAAAGAAAAATTAGTAAAAAAGCCATGTGAATGTTATACGCTGCATTCATATTTCACACGTTTAGAAAAGTGTATGAATTGTTTGTAGAAGAGGGAGTAGAGAAGGGCATGTGAATGTGTTACTTCAGTGAAAATAGAGTAATGAAAATCATTTGAAAGTAATATATTGCGTGGTGAAATGGATTGCATAAAAACCTTCTCCATAAAAATTACACTTAGTTGTGCCAATGTTCATGGCGAACGGTTAACTGTATTTTGAGGAGCGAGTAGAGAGGAACATATGAATTGTTACGTAAAACAAAAGTGAGTAGAGAAAATAGTGTGAATGTAATGTTTTTAAACATATAGGAAATTGTATGAATTGTGTTGTAGGGCGAGTAGAGAAAGAAGTGTGATTGTGCCTCTTAAAAGAAGAGCAGAAAAAGTAGCATAAAATCTTGCTCCATGAAAAAATTAACATATGTGCCAAATTTCGAAGTGATCGGTCCAGCGGTTTACGAGATTAACTCTTACATGTATACAAACATGCAAGATAATATGAATTGTTTGAATGATTAGAGTGTGGTCGTCGAAGCTAGCAGTTTGTGAGACAGAGAGGGTAGAACTGAAACACTGTGAAGCATCAGGTTACGATCGTGCAACGTCACGAGTAGTTGTGGATTGTGCTAACCATAAAACAGAACTGCATGTTTTGTGCTTCAATTTTAGAAGAGAAATAAAGTGACGAAAAAAACTGAAAGTGTAATTTGTCACATTAATGTCGAGTGGAATTTGTCACATTGTGATTTGGTCACTATATGCTCAGAATAAACATTACTTCACAGACCAAAACCAAAACATTTTATTACCCTATTTATTTTTATTTATTATCATTGCCAAAAATTCTGGTATTGCCACTAAGCACAAGAGTGTATGTTTTTATGAGGCCTAAGCCTTGTTGAAATGTTGAGATTCTAGCCGTAATCATTCTCGGAAAACGCTTGAGATGTTGATGTCAAACACATTCCTTATAGCTATATTCTCGTGGGAGGAACACAGTATGTCATAGAAGGAAAAGAGCCACTAACCATAAGAGGCTATGCATGTAGCAGAATCACCTCCAACCTAAGTGTGTTACCAGTTTTTTGGAACATCTGAGCACGCCGTAAAGCGCAGTTTGGGGCTAAAATAAGTGCCTGGATGTACATCTGGATAGTCGTAAAGGTCTCACACTCTTGGCTCGAATCCCGGATGTTGAATCTCACGTGTTAGTGATTCTCATGCGATGGTTTTATATTTATTGCTGCCATAAACTCACCCTACCCACGGAGTATTACTGCCATGTTCTTCTTCATGCTATATTTTGATTGGCTAATGCAACCAAACTTTCCGAGATAGTGACTTATTTTACGGCCTTAAAGGCTCCGTAATGTTTGAATACTGCGACTCTTTCGTTGTCAGTGGTTTAAAAAACCTAGTAAATAACTTTGCTTGTTTATTATTCATCTTCATGGGTACTCTACACATTACCATTCAAAAGCTTCTGTTATCTACTATTTCTTATTAATGTTGATGAATCCTCATGATAAACAGGTACGCTAATTATATAATTGTGACAACTGATGTGGTATCTAGAAGGACGATAAGAGAATCAATAGCTTATAACATAACTTGATATAAGGGACAAGATTAAAGTTCTCAGTGATTTCTGTTGAGAATTTTTTGAGTTATTTATAAATCAGGACAATTATTTCGAGAGGTTATTTCCACTGATAGCTTATGTGGTTTACTCTATAAAATTCTTCACAATATTTCACAAAGTATTGTTGGAAAATTCAAGATAGCATCTTTGTTATTCATAAGGGGATGCTGCACTGAATACAAATCTCGCAGAAGGTGACATTCCTATTTCATGACTTTAAACATAATTAGGGACCATTTAATTCAAAACGCATTTTGATTTTTATGCTATTAATACCTATACTTGTATAGCGTGTATTAAAATGACAGAACAAAAATGTATTTATTCCGAAATTTGAGTTCCTTGAACATTTTTAGCACATTCACTTTTTTAATATATCCCACAGATGCGCATTTCATAAAATTCTTCTGAAACGTATAATATAGATTTGCAAAGCACAAACACTTAAATCTCTCATATATCTTTTTTATTTGGAACAGTTTCAGTTATTAAGTTTTAATGATATGTTGTTGTTGTTGTTGTTGTTGTTGTTTTCTAGTGCCTTGCATCTGGCAATGAAGCCATTAGCATTCGTGCTTTCCAATACTTTTGAACTGTAGTTTCTTCTGATCTTAATGCTTCACAGGTCTTCAAGTGGTCTTCGTTCATTTCTGCTGGATCGTTACACAGGACACATATTGGTGAAGCTGAGATACCCACTCTGTAGAGATGACTTGCTAAGCAGTCGTGATTTGTCAACAGTCGGAAGGCTGCAACCGCTGTTTTCCTTGGTCTCTGGGGGATTATATCTGGGATGGAAAGTAGTGTAATCCATTTTTTATCTTTGGTATTTGTTTCTATTTCTTGTAGGTATGTAAAAACTTAAAGAAAACTAGACACTTCAAACAATAGAAATTATTTTTTTTAAATAAGTCTAATAAAACCAAATTATGTGACAGATTTTTGTGTTACAAACTACATCGATTTTTCAAAAGCTGTCTTTTTTAATTGCATTATTCGAAGCATTTGGCATACGATAAAAAATCAGTTTTAAAATCTAAAAACTTGGAAACTAAAAGTGAGATCACAGTGGAATTAAAAACATCCAATGTACATACAAGGCAATACGGAAAATATATTCTAAAATAATTTGTCTCAGTACTCTATAAAATCACATTTTTAGTGTCTCATCACTACATTTATCAAATTACAACGAAATATAACAAGTATTTCTACATAAAGCATTATTGGAGTGCATAAAAATATTCGAAAATATTTGTGTTTGGCCTTTAAAACAGGTCCAATTGGTATCTATGAAGCTTTTCGTACGAGTTCAGGAGACTTTAAGAAGACCTTTGCACTAAATATTGATAGGTGAAACTTTGGGTTGAATGCAAACTTACTCTGTCTCAGGTGTAGCATAGAAAATATAAAATATAAAAACGGCATGAGAATTGCTGCTTACACAAATGACTCCAAGACGGATTGAAACTTATAGATTGAAATCCTATTATTTACATAGACAACAGGGCTGATCAAATAATCTAACAGAAGAGACCAAAAGCTATCAGCCACAGCAGCATGTGTCGATAATGTGAGGAATGGATTTAGGGGAGATAAAATGTCCCATCTTGAAAATGTAAAGTTTATCGTGTACTTAGCCTTCTCCCTGGGGCTATCCATTACACCACAATGAAATGCGTGCTTTATTACATTATAGATTCCATTATAGAAATAGATTATGCGCTTCTAATCAGCCATAACTAATAAAGTATAAACTAAAACAAAAGTTGACAAAACATACAAAAGTTTATGAATTACCGTATTTGACTACTTTAGTGAGAGTCAGGTTCTAATTGCCATTAACACTGCAACCTAAGAGTTTGTTGTATTATCTCCGCGCACTATTGTTTGATTTAAAATAGCCTTGTTTGCTTAAAAGAATTACCTTAACAAACAGAAATGCATATTTTACAATTTTGCCTTAGCGTAGTGGGTGCTGCGTGGTGTTCCGGTTTCTAGCCGTGGAATAATGTGGCTTAGGACCCACCAATCGGGCTGTGGGGTTTTCGGCTCATGTATAAGACCGGTGTGCACTCAGTATCACGAGCAATTTGAAGAGCTACGATAAATTGTCAGTGATCTGTAAGTCACGGAAAGCAGCATCACGAACCGGAGCAACCATGATCCACGATGATAATAATGACAATAATAATAATAATAATAATAATAATAATAATAATAATAATAATAATAATAATAATAATAATAATAATAATAATAATAATAATAATAATAATAATAATAATAATAATAATAATAATAATAATAATAATAATAATAATAATAATAATAATAATAATAATAATAATAATAATAATAATAATAATAATAATAATAATAATAATAATAATAATAATAATAATAATAATAATAATAATAATAATAATAATAATAAAGGGAAATACTCTTACATATTTAAATTCTATCATGGGGTCTTGATTGCACTTATCCCTTGCCAATAATAACGCAGAAATAAAGCATTTTGATTAAGTGGTTGACAGCTGCATTATAATTGCTCCCACTTATAAACTGTTCTTACCAATATATCTAACGTTATTTTTAGCAATTATGAAATTATCAATCAAGGACTATGCAACTGTTCACCTTAATACGCATTATAATCAACCAGGAAAGGATTGAACTCACCATTGTTGCAGAGGTTTCTTGGTTCACTGATACAGCCTAAAAGTAAATTTTAAACATCAAATTTAAGGACTTACTGGTAGGTAGTAGACCTTCATAGCATTCCCTCCAACACAAAACACGTGTTATTTTCTCGAAGAATATTTTGATTGATATAGCGTGTTATAAGACGAATAAAACATGTACCTACTTTTTATTTTAAATTTTTTGAAAGTACACTGTCAAATCTTCACTATCACTGAATTTAATATAAATAAAAAATAATAATACACAAAATTCTGTATCTAGTACGTATATACACTATTGCAGCGTTCGCTCCTGTCAAACAGCGTTTGGACCATGGTTTTTCTACTTACAAATAAACGCTGTAATTCATTAATCATTAGGCATTTCTATAATGCAATTGGATATTGCTGTATGAATTCCTGCAGTATTAAATCCTATTGCTACACCTGATGTAACAGTGGCGGCTTTTGCGGTACATAAAAAAGAAAACTGGCATGGTGAACATGAAACAAAGCTGACAGTTGGTTTGAAGTTTGTTGTTAAAATATGCATCAGTTCACTTCTATTATTGAAACCTAATACTGCCAGTGCGCCATAATGACAAAGAGGAGAGAAAGGTACAGCAACGCGACAATGAAGTATAAATGCATATAAACCAAGTAGAACACGTGTAATTGTTTGAAATGATTTGCACTAAAACTATAGGTTTGTTCTTTCATGATATTCATATTGTCATTTTCAGTAGCAATGTGAATAATTGGTGAGTCTCTGAGTTAATTTTTAGATTTATTCATTATCTACAGGAGTGGTGGTGGCGGCGGCGGTGGCGGTGAGAATGGTGGTGGTGGTGGTGGTGGTGGTGGTGGTGGTGGTGGTGGTGGTGGTGGTGGTGGTGGTAGTAGTAGTGGTGGTGGTGGTGGTAGTTGTCGCCGTCGTCACATTACACTATACTACAGTTCCACATTTCTGTGTCATGTAATGTGGTGAAACCTTTGATCCTATGATGTGATCACATTTAAAGGTGTTTACTACATTGCACTTTGTCAAACATTTTATCTTATTTCTTATCACAGTTTCAAAATGGATACCCAACAGTTAACAGTATGTGCTGGATCCTTAAGTACAAAAATGTTTATGGCGTTAATACTAAACAAGAGATAAAAGAAAAAAAAACGTTTTCTCTCCTAAATATTGGCTTCTCAATCCATTTAATTTGTTCTTGACAATATTCACTGTACATCCTTGGTGTACTTCACTAATGGCTTTTACATAATTGATTCGCTCACGAGATTGTGTTGAGCGTCTCTCAAGATTTCGAAACACAAAATCGCAAGCGTCAGCAAACATAAAAATCTTTCTCAAAGATGCTCAATCAATCAGCTTGCAAAAATGGACGTTCTAGGAGCTCACACAATACACGCGCGAATCAACGTAATGAATGCGAATCATTTTGTTTATCTTGGCTGATGCATGCTGTACCATATATGAGCAGGACTTACAGTTAGTTATCCTAAAATGATTCATGTCATATGTGTTGTACATGGATTGCATAGAGTACGAGTATGTGAGGAAATTAGAGTCATGCTTCCTGACATTGACAAATTGATCCCTAATTGGAAAATAATGTTCATTAAGTCATCTAATATTACTGAAATTTTTCAGAACAAAAATCCAAACACTCCTCTGCCTCCTGCACCTGTGGTGAATCCCTAGGGAACGTTGTTTACCGCAGTTCAGTACCACGCAGAAAACCTGGGTGGTTTTTTTGCTGTCATAGATCAATTAAATTGTAAAGATGCCAATTCAATTAAAATTCTTCAGGAACTTTTAAGTGAGACTGTGTTAAGAAGTAACTTAGCATACTTTTTACGCAAATCTGTGCTTCCTCTGTGATTTCAAAATAAACTGGAATCAGTAGGAATGCCTTGGGGAGAAGCAGTTTAAGTAGTTCAGGACGTGGAGAAGAAACTAAAGGTTCTATTTGGTCCTACAGTACAAAACTTAAAAACAAAATCAAAAGTCTCGAAAAAATAGTGGATTTAACATAGTCTATAAAATTTCTATGTATTGGAAGACATGAAGAAATTATTGATATGAGTGTGAATGACATAACATGCTATAATTATGTTAGACTTTCTACTTGTTATGTGGAACATCATTTTCGAAATTCAAGAATTTTCTTCGTGACAATCGTCAAACTTCCGGGATGGCAAATTTGAGGAATTATTTGATCGCATACTCTACAGCACTTGATTCATTCTAAGAATAATGTCTGGTGAGTACCAAGTCCATTTATATTAATTCAATCATTCAGATCTTAAAAAAATATTTTATTTGTTTTAGCACATATTTTTTACTTTTTTGGAGATATTTTTGACATTTTTAGCACATAAAATTAATATTTTCCACGTTTCTAGCTTGTACCTACTTGTAATTATTTATGCACCTATATCAGTGCCTATTTGAAGTGTTTTAGCGCCTGTTGTGTCGAGTTCTAGTAATGAAGTATCTAGTTGTTCACTAGTTGATTCTGAACGAAATGATTTGTTCAGACGTTCATCTCGACAAAATTAAGCTTCCGTAACGATAGTTTGCATAAGAGATTAAAATAGACAGTAGTGGGTAGAGTAAGTAATGTTACTTTAACACATATTTCTTTACCTTGATTTTAACCTGCAATATTCCGATGTTCATGTTTACGCAACGTTCAACAACGCTGGCATCCTAATAACCTTGCAAACATTTTGATAGCGTTACGTATGTACGTAGCTGCAGGCGCGCAATCTTCTCTGCTAGAATTTCAACGCCTGCGTTAGCGTAAAGTTTAGGTTTTGATTTCCACATTACATCACTTCTAGAACGCAGCATCAGTTTCAATTCCACAGCGCCTAACATCATGTTACTCCTCCTTCTAGAAGGGTGTAATTATAGGCACAATACACAGGAGAGATAATCAGGGTTTCGGATGGATAGCTGTTGCGAATAGAGGCTACACAAATCGAGCATAATTATCTAACTACAGGCATTAAGTTTAGGCCCTAATAAAGTTACGAATTTCCATCTACTCTATACTGCCTCATACGCTGATAGAATCGAAAAAAGTTAAGCAAGTCCACGTTTACTACACGGAGTTTCTGTAGTAAGCTGGCCAAATTTCACCTCCTATGTGCGACATAATTGAAAACACGTTAGTAATCTTGAAACTGCCTATACAGACTTAACCTAATCTAACCTCGGATTTAAGTCTTTTATGAAAAGTGTGGCGACGGCCGACGGCAGCAGCAACACAGCAAAGGCTCGGGGCCAGGCTGTCTCACAGAACTGGTGGTACCTGCATCAAAGATGTTCTGGATCACAATGCTTGGTGCGACCGTTCGTGAACACGTGATAATAACCGGAGTGCCAACACAAAGGGTTTTCTAGATTATTCGCGAACTGTCCGGCGTTCGGCCTACTTGTAGAGATTCCAGAGAAGGTGAAGTTCGAGAAATCCGTGTTACTTCATCCTCGATATATAAGGAGGCAAGGCGACGAACCCCGTCTTCGACTTCATGGAACTGCAGAGGTGGGGCATTACTTGTCTTGATGTAGTATCACGGGTGGCAGATATGTGATTTGATTGCCAGATTTTTCTCCACCAGCGACCCGGCGGGAAAAACGCTGATCGCAAAGGAGGTACTTACCCTCTTGACCTCTGTTGTCCCGCGCGCTCAGGATGGCCTAGCGCACTAGGTCTCGTAGCTCGTTTCGATTTGCGTTCTGGAACGCTTATGGAATGACCAAACAGAGGGGTGATTAAAGTTATGCGCCCCCTGCTTCCGCTGCGAACAGACGAACTGAAAATATTATAAGATGAACTTAAAATCAAGTGATATGGAAGGACAGGAAATTCGGGGAATGTAATCATCCTTCTCAGCATTCGCCTAGCAACCCGGGGAAACCCCGAAAAAACCCATAGGTCAGGAAGTTCGCCCACGGTATTCGAACTCACGACCTCCCGAATGCAGGCCTGACCTGTTACCGCGGAGCCATCTCTCCTGGTAGCCTAGCACACGTAGCTCTTTCCAGGAGCTGCGGTATGAACATTTTGGAAAAATTTTCTTGTTTCTTAACCAACTAACCAAACTATAACCTAACCTTCCTATAATCGACCGTCACAGACGAATAAGGGTCAGATGCTTTCAATGCTAAACACTGACACCACTTAACTAAGAACACATTTATCTATACATTCCATTTTCTGTACCTAAATCTAGGAATTCACACATTAAATCACAACTTACCTTTGTAATGTTTTTTTTTTCCTAAAATTTATAGTTTTCGCTAGCCTTTTGGTACAGAGCAACGCCTCATGATATCTTCCAATTTCATATGTTTACAGGATCCATGATCTTTGCTGCTAGATGTTAATGTGTGCTTTGCCAGAGAGGCAACCTTAGAAATATCAATCCACCCAATTTTACATAACTCTAGCTTAGCCTCGAGTACTAAGTATTTTCCAACAATTTCATTAAGCTTATGGAGTAGCTGTTGTCTTTGGTATAATCCAGGACATCAAACATGATATTAAAAGTGAAACTGTCAGCTTTAATGAGCTGTATTCGATGAGATAACTGCTTCATCTTTCTTAATGTAGAGAATGCGTATTAGTTTTACTCCCAGAGGAACCTGGTACATAACTGCGTTTAAAATGTGTAAATAACAACGGAACATTGAGCTTTTAACATACAAGAGAACATCGATAAAGGCAAATACGTCATCTGGTCCCATACGCATGGTATTCATTATGAGTAATCTATTGCTGTTGGTCAAGAGTAACATTGAACTCGTTGAATAGTCAAAAGGCGCTCACGTTAAGAACGCCTATTCCTGCCCCCTTTCTGCATCCAAAGTTAGATATGTACCTTCTATACTGCACAGATAAAGTAGCTAGGTGCTGTGCAGATAAACATACCGTACAGGAAAGCCTGTACGACCTGTTCTCGAATGCTGGAATGCTGGAGTGCGTCCCTTACTGGGTTTTTTATGTTCTTTATTTTTTACCTAATTTGTACCATATTTTCAGAGTTCATTAGGATGGTCAAAGTTAAGCCCTGTTTCGAATTTGAAGTGATTCTGATTCATAGTTTTAATTATTTTAATAATGAAGTAAAATAAATTCCATTATATTTAAAAAGTCCTTCACATCAAAATATTTAAATAATTTCTCCGAAACGTGTTAATATACACAGTATGTAAACAAAAGTTGCTATTGGTAAAATTCTGTCATAGTTTTAAGGCTATTAAAATTTTTGTCTTACCATTTTAAACAAAATTACGAAGTTAAAAAATGTATCAGACTAAACTTGGACATGAATTGTTTCAGTAATAAAGAGTTTTTATACACATAGCAAATTATATGTACTGTATAAATGTTAACATATATACAAAGTTTCGTGGTGATCTGAGTCAATTTACGATGCATAGAGCATTTTGAATGGCCAAAAAAAAAAAATGTTTTGAGGTAAAGCAATTTTCCGTAAAAACTAAGATTTACTAAATTTTACCTGCAATAGAAGTTGCCAGCAGCATGCATACGGTACTACCTGCTAGATGTTAATGTCTTTTCGTTAACTGACTACACTAGGAGCCAAATTCAAATGTAAAAGTCCGACAAAATGAGTTCTATTACTTCTGTAACTTCAATGGGTGAGCGTAACCTTTAGTCATTGTGTATTGATATAAAATGTGGTTCTTCTACCCAAACTGCGTTACGACAAATGTTATTTAGGAATGATTTTAAATTAAGAAAGAAGTGCTTGGTGACACGGCGAACGAGCATTTAAACGTTTATTCGTAGTAAATGGAAAGGAACGGGGTTAAGGCGAGAATCGAAAAATCTTGGGTTGCATTCACATGACATTCTATACTCTTGTACAAACCATTTACAAACGCTTATTCCTCTATCTGGTTTATGTTAATCGAGATAAACCTTTGGAGAAATTACTTTATTGCTGATTTTCTTGTAGGTGCAAGGGAAATATGGGAATACATAAGCCATAGTCAAATCTTTTAGAGCTGGTCACTGAAATTCCGTTCTCTTTGCATGACCAAGAGATAAAAAAATGAATAACGGTCCCTCCACCAATTGCAACGGACTTCTCACGGGGTGACATCATGAACTCAAAAGAGGTTCAGGGAGAACTTGGTCGCCATTTAGGACGGAGAATGTTAGCTCTCGGATGGTCGACTAGCCGTTTGTTATAGCCAGCGGGTCTGGGTAGCCGAAAGACGGGCCAGAGTCTGATACAACACACATACACTGACTTACCTGGGTAGTGAGATCTCTGATTCGACAACGAAAGATTGCTCTATGTGGGGGTGTCTAACCAGGGGCCGGGCGTCGTGACTAGACGCGTGTCACGGATTGGACGAGGCGACGAGAACAGATCGACAGCATGTCCTAAATCGCCCGCGTTAATAAAGCCCCTGCCTGCTTTGTCAGCATTCCGATGTTCTTGATACTTAACCTGAATTAGGTTTCATCATTTTTCTATCACTGACGTAACCCTACCGATCGTGTTCGAAAGCCGGTATCACCTTTACATCATTGAGAAAAGTTTAAGTATTGAAAAATGCAGACAGATAAACAGGAATGTCTCCGAAATGGTTCACTCCTAGAACAAAAAAATATTTTTCTGTGGTTTAAAGAGATCTATATGTTTTATGTAGTAAGATTTTGTCTGTCTCTTACCGTTTACCATTATGCAAAGGTTAGTCAGAATGAAGAGAACTTTTGAGAATAGTTGTAAACGTATCGCATTTTAATCAAACTCTTTTCTGTCATTTGTGATTAAATCAAAATTTTGGAAAAAAAAGCTCATGTAAACGATCATCTGGGATAGAAGATTTTCTTAAGAATCATTCTAGGAAGATTCTGGATTTAAAAACAAGTTTGGTTTGACCCAACTTTTCGTTTTCCAATTAAATTTTTCACAGACACAGACACACGCACAGAGAACCACCCACCCACACTTACGCACAAAGGCATACACAAAGTTTCATGCAATAGTAGACATGCATGGATTTCTAAGGCTTCAGTGTGGAGCAGTGTGCACAGAGTAGTTGATGGTGTCAACAGAATACAATTAGGGAAGTAATTGATTGACCAGTAAATGGAGTTAATATGCCACAGGACTTCCATGATATTGCCAGATTTCCTAATGTGTGTGGGTGTATTGTATGGTTCTTTGATAAATATAGATGGACCAATCCAAAATGAAGCTGAGTATGTTGACAGACAAAGCAAACGTTCTATTAACTGCCTCTGTATGCGGAGTAAATTTATTTTATTAGAGTAGTGCTAATTGGACTGTAAGTTACATCATGCCCTATTCGTCTTGCTAGACGAATTGAAAATGGATTTTTCCATATCATTAAATCCATGGAGCCATTTAAATGCTTTCATAATCTAACATTTACTTAATTTATAGTTCTATGACTGAAATGATCTCACAGCTCATTTATGATCCTGTTTATATGTAATATTTCTAAAATATTTTTATATTTTGTTTTTACATGACGTTTAGTCTTAACAATACAAACCCTGACACAATCTAAACAAACTGATAAATGACAGATATGTTGTTATTCTATATTTTGTCGTCTTTAGAAAAGCAGAAAATTTTAATATACTTGTTTCGAGGAACTAATATTTTCACGTCGTATGAAAAAATCTCTTCAACTGGTAGATAAAAGTAAAACCTCCTAAGGATAAGCTTTAAGGAATTGCTTTAGTTTGTAGGACTTCTAGAGGAAAACGTTTTATAAACTTAAATGATTTAACTTCTACAGAGTTAAACTAAAAATTACAAATGGTTTTGTTAAGCTCACCATCTTTGTTTGGGTCAAAGCTTTTTCAAACGTCATGGAAAATTCTTTCGCAAACTTTTGGCTTAGCAATGAGTGGACTACTTTCGCCATTTCTTGCTGATAATTTAATGGAGATTTTTGAAACATAAGTCACTAAAGTCGTTCAATTGTTTTTCTGTTATTCCTGATAAACTGGTGCTTTAAAACTTGCAGGATAAAGCAATAAAGTTAATCTATATATATAAAATAATGGTTGCCTTCCTTTCTTAGATTTAAAGATAATAAAAATAACAATAATTTGAATTTGAAATTTATACTCGTACACATAATTAAATATCAGAGGACTTTAAAAGATTTTCTACCCTAAAGAAAATAAAAGTGAATATACTTTTCAGAAATTTAGTTTTCATTCTTTGGCAAATAGAACATTTACAAAAGTTTTTTAAAAACCGGGAATAACATTAGTTCCTCAAAATAAACATAAAATAAAACAGGTACAATTTTAAATAACAAAATATAACATATGTTATTTATCACTTTAGTTGTTTAGACTGTGACAGGGTTTACATTGGTAAAATCAGTCATTATTTGTAAAGTAGAATGAAATAACATGTTAGAAATATAAAGAAATTGATAAATCACCTGTCACAGATCATTTTTGCTAATTTGATCATGAAATAAATTTTAAACATTAAAGCATTTCAATGATTTTTAAAATGCCACCAATTAATTGTGTCAAATTTATTTTACTTCTAGTAGTTGGCAATACATTAACAAATAATTCACCACCTGGCGGGGTTTGCTATAACAATAAAATAAATATTCAAAGCTGAGCTCAAGATGCAATTGATGCAATTACATAACTACTCGTGAGGAATTTATAAATTAAATTAAATTATTTTGTTGTTTAACGACGCTGTCAATTGCCAGGATCACATCAGCGTCGCCGGTGTGGCGGAATTTCGTCATGCAGGAGTTCTTTTACATACCAGTAAATCTACTGACATGGAGCTGTCGTTTTTAAGCACACTTAAAAACCATCGATCTGGGCCAGATTTGAATCCGCGACCTTGGGATCAGTAGGCCAGCGTCTAACCAACTGAGCCACCCAGACCGACGAGGGGGGAATACCACAAGACAAAATTCTGTTAAAAATACTTAATATAATTGTTGGTTTTGTGTTTCTTCAGTGTGAATAACTTCAAGCTTTTTGTTTTATTCACCAAGATACTAACTGAAAATACATTGTGTATTTTGAAAGAAAAAGCCATTACAGCTGTGCTTCACAAAATCAGAATATTAACCCTGCTTTGAAAATGAATGTCTTACTGCAGATGTAGATTGTTCTAGAGAAGAAAATGAATCATTTGAAGGTGGCATAATAAATACATATCATAAGTTTCAAGAACTTATCAGATATTTTAATCGAAGAAAATTCATATCCTTGAATAAGCACAAGGCTTACGTTGTATGCAATTTTGCAGAAAAATCCATTACATTGCAAGACAATACTGTATTTTAGGAATAAAAATTTGTTAACTCATAGTACAATATAACTTCTACAATGAATTAATAGAGGTAGAGCATACGTATCTTATTTACAGATAGATGATTTTGCTTTAACTAACAGATTTCAGTTTATAATGTAGCAAAAAATAATAGGAATGGAAAGAGGTAAATGAGACTGAAAATTCCAGTGTCATAGCCGGGATTGACCCACGGATCCTGCGGTTTCCATCCGGCTGCTCTAACCACTGAGCTACCAGGGCCAATGTGCCGACACGACATTAAATTCTCCAACTCACTCTCATTTTCCCCGGGAAGCCAAAAGGAAATCTCAAATTCGTATGACTTAACCAATACCTAATAGGAATGTTTGGAATTGGGCATTTTGGATTCTCCAAATCGTATGTGCCTCAAGACCTCCAATACAAGTAACCTTGATATTAATGTTTTGACCTAATTTCCTGTAAACTCATATTGAAAAATATAACGCGTGATACCTTTAAAATAATGTAAATATATCCTGGGCTCTTGTAAGTTTTCTTGCAGATGTTAGAACACATTTACGGGGCAGTATTTTTCTGCCCAGGACAGAATATTTAACTAATGTTACTCATACTGAACGATAGACACTTATTGATGAAATGAACTTTAATTTCTAGTACTATCTATTGTAGGATTCATAAAAGTAATAATATATAAATCCCACTCACACTTAAACTTCATAGGTGCCACTTTTCACTCTACTGCTCAATATTAAAAGTTTGAAGTAATAGTTACATTGTCATATTTGGTATTACTTAAGCATTAGCTAAAACAGAAGCAGGGTTCTTGGTACAATGAAAACAAATAAATAAGAAGTTCCAAAAGGCTGCTTTTTAGCAGTCAATATGTCTGGTTCTGTTAACCTCCTCATATATATTATATATTAGGGTTTGATTTTGTGTTTAACCTTTATTTTTAGCTGTTCAAAATAATGAATAGTGGTGAGCGTATGCGTGACTGATACTTAAATGACAATTCAAAAATTACATAGCATAATGCACAACTAACGATAAATAACAATTAATGACACTAATTATGGTTCTTAGAAGTACATATATACAAAAAGTAATACATGGTAAACATCAATTTAATCAAATATCATATATACACTATATCAATAACATGAACTGTAGTTCGATGCAATCTCCAATTTCTAAAATTCTTCCATCACATTTGTCTGAGCAAGAAATGCTGCAGTAGCTTTCTGATAAGTCTTGCTCTGTATCACATGGATGAAGTTCTGATGTTTAAATTTAATGAAGTGACTGACATATAACCCTTAATATAATAGAACACCAAATACATCTTAAGGAATTTGTTGATAAAATTTAGGAGATCGGTGGTATTATTTTGTGTATATTTGAAGCTATCTGCCTCATCCTTTGTATAAATTTCGACAGCATCACAAATCATTTGACATAGATTTGTTTCGCAGGGAATGTGAGTTATTAAAATGTTATTTCAAAATTTGAATATCTGAAAATGTAATCTTTATTTTTTTTCCAATTTTGTAGGAAAATAAATTTTGTGCAATACAAGGGTAATTTTTAGAAAGTCACACATGGACCCTTAATATGAGGCAAAAATAAAATAGTTTAATGTAATATCCAATGTCTATGCACCTTTCAGTTGTTATTCTTATGTGCTCCATTCACATGACTTTCTCTAGTCTTGTACTAATCATTCTTACAAACTCTTAGTACTATATCTTCTCGTGTTAGTTGAGATAAACCTTTGTACAAATTACCTTATTGCTTATTTCCTTGTAGGTGCAAGGGGAATATTAGAATATAATAGGCTTTGTGCAATAGTCAAATCTTTTAAAGCTTTGAGATTCTGTTCTCTTTGCACGCTTAACATACACAAAAATGAACAACGATGATACATATCACGAAAGTTCTAAGTTGGAATTTATTCGAAGTAAAATGTATTTGTTTTCCTGAATTCTCACTACTTCTGACTTGTATTTGCACAGCTTTCTGTTGTATGATACCTATTTTATACCTACGCTTTATAGGTTAACTACTCCAATTAATGTTCAATTTGAAGAAGTAGACTTCATTTCTCTAATCCTCTTAATTTTTCCCTATAAAATCAATGTTTAACATAAGTTTTTTGTTGATCTGAACAATATTTTAGTCAGTCTTTCCAATTTCTTAAAACTTGAAAGAAATATCATTTGAACTCTGTTAAACATAAATCAAATGTCTCATCAGCCAACCTCGCTTATTATTAAACTCTCCTTAGTGTTATAGTTTCCAGTGGCCACCTTAGACACGGTCGACACCAGACTTACACATAGATTTCGTAATGGTTCAATTGAGACGCTGGAGTGGGCCTTCAGCTTGACTTGTGGGCTGCACTATATCCTTCCCTCTTTCCCCTATCGGTCTGGGTGGCTCAGTTGGTTAGACGCTGACCTACTGAACCAAAGGTCGCGGGTTCAGATCCGGCCCAGACCAATGGTTAGTGTGCTTAAAAACGACAGCTCCATGTCAATAGGTTTACGGGCATGTAACAAAACTCCTGCAGGATGACATTCCGGCTCACCGACGACGCTAATGTGATCCTGGTAATTAACAGCGTCGTTAAACAACATAAGAATTTTTAAATGCTGTTTGCACTTACCCAGCACATGATTATATTGGAGTAATTTCCAATTATGTCTTCATACTATCAGCTTCATTTTTCTTCCACCTTGTTGGTCCATCAGATCCTCTTTTTCTGCCACTATCAAATTTTGTCTGAAACTAGTTACAGAAGTAGCTATTGTTAGTTGTTTATCTGCATTATTGATGGCTTAACAATGACACCTTGTTCGCCTGCATTAACTTTGTCCATTGAAACATCCCTCGCCTACGCCTTACAACCCTCAATCCTTCAGTTACACTAAATGGTGGCATTTGTTAGTCAAAGTTGGCAACTCTGTCTTTGCAAAATAGCTAAGGTAGCAAGTGGCAACTGTAGGAAAACTCGGAGATCATCGAAGGCTAAACGAGAGAAAAGTGTTCTATTTTGCAGATTTTTCTTCGCTACTATTTGCTAAAACAGAAATTTTCTTTACAGTTGTTACCTAAATGATGCCACGATAGACCCAAGGTGGGAGATCCTGCGTACACGCTCAAGATGAATCGACGAAATGTACAACGTAACGATCAATGAAATCACAGATCATCTGCAGCCAATTTACTACAATGTGGGAATTTGTAATTGCGTATCGTTAATATTTGACATCTTTGAATCTCAAATACAGCTTCATGCTGTGTATTTATGGTTAAAAACATGCATAATACAAATATACTAGAAATATTGACATTTAACATGGTTGTTTAGGTTTTTTGCAACGCGTGGTTGGCGACGCTTCAAAACAAAAGTAAGATAGCATGCGCATGTTTGTTTGTTAATCTGGATTTGTGAGGTTCCCCAAATTTTCATTGCAAAAAAAAAAAAAAAGTTTACAAACATGCGTAACCTTTCCCTGTTATTTCTACATTGTTAATAATGTGTGTCAATTGTAAATATTGTGAAACAAGACTTAGGTTTAGGTTAATGTGCGCAAAAAGAATATTTTGTTGTTTAACGATACTGTCAATTGCGCGTAATGTTAGACAGGCAACCTTGTGGAAAGAAAAACCACTAAAGTTGTCACACCATTTGCGGTTGCGTATTCCGGCATGACTTATTCAGTTCAGCGTATCTGCTCTTGCGTAATCCACTATTACTGCACGACTTATTTGGGTATAGACATGCATGAGCTACGTATCGTTGCGAAGTTTGAAATATTGAATAATTTCAAATTAATATTGTGTCTTCCAAAACTGTTGTCTCTCTTTTTTTATACACTGATGCAAAACATTCTTTATTGAGGCTAACAATTAGTGTATCACTAAGGAGTAGAATTCTTGGGGCTGGAGCATAATTACAGTATTTGTTGTTATTATTATTATTATTATTGTTATTATTATTATTATTATTATTATTATTATTATTATTATTATTATTATTATTATTATTATTATTATTATTATTATTATTATTATTATTATTATTATTATTATTATTATTATTACCATTATCATTATTATTATTATTATTATTATTATTACCATTATCATTATTATTATTATTATTATTATTATTATTATTATTATTATTATTATTATTATTATTATTATTATTATTATTATTATTATTATTCACATGTATTACATATATTTAACACTTTTCCGTTATTATTTGGCACATTCATTGCATTTGTAATTATTATTTACTTGTATTACAATTCATTATTGTTTCGCGTCTCCTTTTAGCGCATCATAAAACATTTCCCAACGACGGAGTGCTTTGGTCCTTCCTTATTACGCGTTTTTTCTGCTGTACAGTTGGTACCTAACATTGTACAGTAACACTAGCCGCCATCACAAGAGCAATTCTGCAGCAAGTCACCTCTGGACTTATCCGCTCTATGGACTCCGGGCTCATTTTAGAATCATTTCATTCACTTCATTGATCCTCCAATATGACCTATCGGTTAAAGAGTGTTGAAGTTAAAAAAACAATCCTCCACGCTTCTGGACAGCAAACAAATGAGACACTGAAAAGCAATGCCTTCCACAAAGGTGCTTTGCCTTCTACATGATTTCTAAGGTATCCCCTGGCAACAGATGTGTAGTCGGAATGTTTCATTTTGGCCAAGATATGTGAACAAAATCGGGTGTTTTATACCCTAGTGTTTTAGTGTTTTTTTGTATGTAAGTGCTCGTTTTTAACCCTTTCGGTCCTCAAAATTATTATCGAGTTTAAGAAGACTACATATCCTTCCGAGATCAAAAGGTTAGTTACCTTTTCGACTATTTAATTTTCATTTTTAGGAAGCATTTGCTACCAAAACATACCTTTTCCAATTCTCACCACGAGTCTGTCTGCACTAATAACTACATAAAATGCATACTGAAGAGCAAGATTTACCGTGTTTAAAGTCTTTAAATGCACATTTTTTAAAAACATTTAAAACTAAAAATGTGTGGTTACCCTTAACCTAAGATCTACAGATTTCACATGTGCCAATAGCTACAGCAGTATGCAGTTGCAAAGCTGAATTTCACTAAGGGGAAAGAAGACAATCTGAGTCTACAGGCTTTGAATTGCGAAGATTTTAGTTCGTTTTTTAAAATGCTATCAGTTACAACACGTTCAAGCAGTTTGTTTGATTTAAGCCTTTTAGTTATACAGTGAAATTGTGACATTCACTCATATTATCATATTTTAACTCCATGCTTTCCATTTGAATAGCTATTAGGAACTGGAATTTGGTTTACTGCTTAGTCATATTTTTATTTAACGCATGGACTGTTTCATATAATACAATAATGACGTATCACCTAATAGCTATAGGTATGTAAATTTTCAAATGTCTATAAATATTGGTCTTGAGGAAAGTACTAATTATTTTCATTTTAAAATATTCCACATAAAATATTTATTACATTTTGCTGATTTCCTGAATCGAAAAAGTATGTCTATAAATCTGTAATATAAAACCATAGTTATTAATACATACAGAAAAAATACGATTATTGATACATTTATCTACCTAATATTTTATTTTTAATATACTGTACGTAATAAATTGCAAACCATTGATTTTCAATGCTATTTTCTATAACGTACACTTGTAAGAATTTCTGCAAATTATATTAAAATACATAGTTTTCTTTATCAACAGAAGTCCTAAAACCTATATTACTTGTTTTAGGTCTGGAAAATGAGTGTCTATAAATCTATATATAAAGAAATATACGTGCATACATGCTAGATGTGATTGTTAAAAACTTTTAGGTTGTGAATAATTTGTAATGTGTACTATATTGCACAAAATGAAATGCAAACCATTGATTTTGCAGTCATTTTCTTTAACCTATATTTTTAATAATTTATGGGAAGTTATTAAAATACAAAGGTGTTAGCAACAAAAATATTATACATTTTAAAAGGTAGTAAAGAGCATTTAGGGTTAATGCCCTTTGGAAAGGAAATCCACACTATCTAAAGGACTCATTATGGTAAACACACCCATTGTACAAAGGCACGTATTTAAATGGGTACCAAAAAAGCTTTATTGTTGAACTTAAGATGTAGGCGGGAAATTATGTAAAATGTAGGCACATGAAAACAATTTTAAGACCTTTTAATGTGTTCTGTTTTCTTTTGTCTCTTAGACTTCCACAAATATATTGCCTCCATCGAAAAAAGTGAGGTTAGAATTTGCTTTAAATGCCATTCATCATACACTTTTCTTGAACACTTGTTCACCATAGCACTTTTACTACGCTCATTATCACTCGTAAGGATTTTTTCTACAGAATTAATTAAAATAGTTTCTTAAAATTCCAATTTTATTTAAATGGGTTAAGCATAATATTGCAGACCTATTCAAGAAGCACATAATGTAAATAAAATTTGAGTGTGATCAACATCTATACAGTTCTTCCCTAAATATGTTACATTTAGTTAAAGTAAATCATAAAAATAGGATGTAAGTGTTTTAGGTTAGATTATGTTTTTTCTGTTGAGAGCACTAATTTGTTATGTGCAATGTTTCCACTACTACCGGAAAGTTTAAGGTACAATTACACATATTATTTCTATAAGTTCACTAAAGTAATTGAACTCAGTGAATACGCACTCACTGGCCAATCATAAAAAACTTTATGGCCTTTATTCACAACATACACTTATAGGTATGTTCATTTTACTTAAACCTAATTGAAAATGGACTTTGGTACTTAATAACTTTATACTTATAGCTATTACTAATAATGTCTCACCTTTAAGCTAACAATTTCTGATAGCTTATTTGTTGAAGATTCCGAAAAATTTAGATAATTCCAAAAATGATATAAATCATTCATTGCTTCCTTGCCAAATATCAATAATTACATCGTTAACGAATTGCTCCAGAGTTGACAGAGAAATTGAAGCAAGCAATATACGCAATACACTTTCAGTGATTTTGCATGTTTAATTTTTTCTTGTAATTATATATTATTATTATTATTATTATTATTATTATTATTATTATTATTATTATTATTATTATTATTATTATTATTATTATTATTATTATTATTATTATTATTATTATTATTATTATTATTATTATTATTATTATTATTATTATTATTATTATTATTATTATTATTATTATTATTATTATTATTATTATTATTATTATTATTATATATATATATATATTCCGCGTAACTTGGAAACGGCTCTAACGATTTCATGAAATTTTGTATTTAGATAGGGTTTTGCTTTTTAAGTTCATCTATATAGGTTTAATTCCCGAAAAAACGCGATTTTACATAAAAAATAACATTCTTTATTCCCGCGTGTACAGTGCAATTCTTATATATATTCCCGGGACTTCAGAAACGGCTCTGAAGATTTGGTTAAATTTTTGTATACATACATATTATACTTAGTGTTTTTTCTACTCACCCTTCTACAAACAATTTTCCATAAAAAACTTGACTTTACACCAAAAATCATGTTTATCCCCAGTTTTAAAATAAGTCATACTATGTTCTGTATGTTTGAAATAGAAATGCTGTTACTTTCACACTGTTTTCTCCTCCCACTTTAAGGTAACACATTCACATCTGTTTCTCTACTTACTCTTCTACAAAGGAGTCACACAATTTGTTGCATGTTTGATATAGAAATGCCACGTATTACATTCACAGTGTTTTCTCTACTTACTTTTGGGTAACACATTCATAACTGTTTCTCTACTCACTCTTCTACAAATAAGTCATACAATTTTGTGTATGTTTGAAATAGAAATGCTGCATATTATATTCACAGTGGTTTCTCTACTTACTTTTAGGTAACACATTCGCATCTCTTTACCGCAAAATTGGGCACGTGTATGTATTTTTTCATGGAGAAAGGTTTTATGGTAACAACTTTACTACACAATATATTACTTTTAAATGATTTTCTACTCGCTTTTTTATGTAGCACATTCATGTATCCTCTGTTTGCCCTTCAACATACAATTCATATAATTTTCTATGATTGAAGTATAAGGGCAACGTATTACATTCACACGATTTTCTCTACTAATTCTTCCTTTACGAGACACGATGAGTCTTCTTTCGCTACTCGCCCTTCAACATACAATTCATACAATTTGCTATATGTTTGAAACAGAAATACAAAGTATTATATTCATACTATTATCTCTATTCCTTTTGTTTTACGTAACAATTCACATGTTATTCCCATCGTTTATCAACTTCATACATACCAACGCCTATACATAACGTATGTTGAAGAGTTAGTAAACTCCAAAGCCGGTTGACCGATCGCCATGAAAATTGACATATCTAAGTGTTTTATGTCGAAGGTTTTTATGGAAGCCATTTTACCACGCAACTTATTGCGCTCACATGGTTTTCTCTACTACATTTTCTTATACCTAACATGCTACTCCCTCTTCTACAAACAGTCTATACATTTTTCCATACATTTGAAATACAAATGCAACGTATAACATTCACACGGTTTTTCTACTTATTTTTCTTTAGTCAAACACAATTACATTTCTTTCACTACTCCCGCTTCCACGAACAATTACGAACAATTCATACAATTTTCTATGTGATTGAAACAGAAATGCGCAGTACATTCACATGGTTTTATCAACCAGCTTTTCTTCTTGTAGTCTTAATTCTTCAACAGCGCTTTTGCTTAGTGTCGCTCCGGTGTTTTAATAGAAAATAAAGAAATAGTTAAAAAAGTAAAGTAATCACAATTGGTGTGAAGAGTGCGACGAAAAGCACGATATGGAACAGTTGTTGAAACAAATGTTAGCCACGATGGACATAATGGGGAACGAAATGAATTCCATAATGCGGCAGAGGAAACAAATATGAAAGCCGAATTGGAAAAATTTAAACTACGGAATAGAAAATATGGGAACAAAAATGGACAAAATGGAAACAAAAATGGAAGCCAAATTGAAAATGTAAGCTCGGAAACGAAAAAGATGAGGCGAAGATAGATCTATCAGAGAGTAGTAACGAGTGACTCACCTGGAGTCAATCGCCGCACCAAACAAATGGACTCCACAATGGAACAAATGCTCGACGAAAACCTAAACTAGGGGGATATCTATGGATCAGGGCTGCGCTCAGCAGTAGACGTTTTTCAACTGAAATGATGGTTTTTATGAAATATTTGTATGTATTTCTATATCTCTTGTATCTCGAAAATGACTCTTAACAATTGCGACAAAAATTGGTTGTATAACAGTATAGTTCATTAAATTATTCTGTGCTCCTACTTCATGGATCAAGTTTATATGTAACTTGGTTTCAGAATATCATATTACTATGATAGAAAGACATTCTAGATACTGAAATTTTATTATAAAGAAATATTTTATTCACACTGTTGAGACTTCAAATAATTTTGAAAGTAATACATTATACCTGCTTCACATTGGAGGTATTTATGAGAAAAAATACAAGAATATTCCTAGGCCTCGACAAGATATGTATAGGTATCAGTAATATTGAATGTATTCGCAAGAAGCAAAATAATACCTATTTTCTCCCGTTTTATCTGGATCAGTTTCGTTTCCGCGTAAAGTCGTAGAGGATAAGGCTTCTACTGATCCTATCTCAACAGAATTTATGTCTTGAAATTTCGAGTATTTGTAAAGGAAAAGGGCTTAGACGGAAGCGGAGTTCTGGACCGGACAGCAATAAATCCGTTATAGCAACTCTAGCTGCCTGGTCTTATCTTAGTCCCTTGTCCTGCTTACTTCCTTACTACCAAGAGTTTCATTGAAATAAAATTGAAGTTTATACCCTCTTCCTTATCTTCGTCAAGGTACGGGATAATTTAACAAACTCCTCTTGCTTTTAACTAGTGAAATCCTTAGAAGTGAATTTTGTAATATATTCGCTTTTAACATCACAGGACGCCAACTTCTCGCAAGGAACATTTTGTAACATACACAAACAACCTAAAATGTCATCTGCAACTTTTACCTTCTCTACTACGTATACTAATACCCGAATAAGAACAGCAGTTTTAGAAAAAGGTGCAAGCGTGCGTGCAGGTGTGTGTGTGTGTGTGTGTGTGTGTGTGTGTGTGTGTGTGTGTGTGTGTGTGTGTGTGTGTGTGTGTGTGTGTGTGTGTGTGTGTGTGTCAGTCTTAGCTCAAAAACGAAACGTCGGTTAAAAATCAAAGTTGGTATTTCAGTTTAATATCCTTTGGATGCGACACGAACATTTTAAAGAAAATTCGTCCACCCTAAACTAACCTTTACATGGAAGATTTTTTCGAAAATGTTTATTTTCTCCTAAATGGCTCAACCGATTTTGATTAAAGTGCCATATGTTAGAGATTTTTTTTTATAGCAAGTGAAGTGTATATTTTCAATTCTCCCGCTACAATCCATGTAGTCCCATTTACTCTGGATGACTTTTGCATAACTGCTAAAACCTTAAGAGATAGACCAATTCTTACTATACAAAAATGTAAATATTGTTAAAATGCCAGGTTATGTCAGTATGTATTTCTGTGGCGTGAATCATTTCGGAGGTACCTATTCCTTGTTTGTGTGAGATTTGTAGTACTTAAAAAGCTTTTCTCAAACGGAAGGTCGTTGTTCGTTTTTTTATCTCTTGACATGCAATTAACAATAAGATTTCTATAAATGTTTATTGTGATTAACTTGAAGAAGACAGAGGAACAAGAGATTCTAAAGAATAGTTTGTACAAGAGTAGCGAAAGTCATGTGAGTGTAATACATCAGATTTTTTACTTTTTCCACTATACAGAGTAAGTAAGGAAGCTGAATGTGTGTGTATGTGTGTGTGTGTGTGTGTGTGTGTGTGTGTGTGTGTGTGTGTGTGTGTGTGTGTGTGTGTGTGTGGTGTGTTGTGCGTGTGCGCCGTAATGCTTACTGATTCTGGTCAACTAATTCTGAAATTCCTTCACAATTGAAAGTACTTGTTCTTCTCGACTGATGTGGGCTATAAGGTAGCTTCTAATTTCAACTTGTAAATAAGCGAGTTGGGTCTGCGGTAACGTGTTGCAGCCGCCTGATGGGTGACTGTCTTGCGCACCCTCGTGTCGAGATGAATCTCCAACACACTGTACGATAACGTCGGTGGCCCGTATTCGGGAGGTCGCGGATTTGTTTCCCTAGCCGTGCATGGGTTTTTTCCGGGTTTATTCCGTGATTTTCCTTTGTCACTTAGGCGAATGCTGGGGTGCATTATTTCATTATTTCCTTTCCACAATGTCCATTCATTCCATTTCCTTATCATCTTTTACGTGTGCTATCAGGCGAGTGGTGTTGACGGAAAATCCCCACGCCTGTACCAGGGATCGAACCCGAGTCTTCCGCGGCAGGGGCAATCGCACTACCACTGCGCTATGGTGATAAAATAGTATGTGAATGCAACTACAGTTTGTCCACCGGCTCATGGTCCCTGGCAGGAATGCAGCCGGCCAATTCGTCAGTAAATAATTCGAGGTACACAGCGATATCTGAAATTCGATTCGTGCTTCTAGTCGCGCTTGAGACAGTAGTGCCAATATTGGAATATGTATTCAAGCTAGATCGAAGCAATAAGTAGCTCATTATAGCGTTATTTTCAGTATATTTTTCTTATAAAATGTGAATGATGTTTTCAACTTCTCCAACTTTCCCCCACTGATCATTTTCTACCTTTGCTATACTTTACAAAAACTCTGCCAGTCGTGCAATAAGTCACCTGTTGTGTTTCTTCAACTATTTATTTTACCTTGGCGCGAGTTAGTTTCATGAAGTTGAGATCAGACATGTATGGGGAGAAGCAAAGACCAAAGTGTATCCGCTTTAAGAACCTCTTTAGGTTTGATTGTTTTTAATCATCCTAAAAAGTTATGGTTTACTTATAGAACTATCACTCTCAGCCCTTTCGCTCTGCAACCACAATGTCATAGCGGATTTCACATCATTCCTAATTTATCTACTAGTTTATCTAATTCTATACTGCTTTTTTCATTATTTCCGACATAACACTAGCGACTCTACAATTTTACAATTGAAATTAAGATAAATTAGCGAGTAAACATTGGAGGTAAGTGGGCTACGTAACCAGCAGAACAACGTTTGCGCGGAAGTTTACAAAACTCAGGTTAAATTATGTACGTGGAATCTGTCTCCCCTCCCGTTTATTTCCCTAAGACCATGAGCTGGTGAACGGACAGTAATGAAAAATTCTGTTAAACAAAGACAATTTTATGGAAGATAGCGTCTTCTGTAAGAAACCTATGCAGATTCTGCTCTTGATTTGACATTCTGTGATTCCAAACTGGGTAAATGTGCGAACTACATTACCACTTCTAGGACTTCACTAAATCTGTTAATTAAATAAAAATGTAATCGAGTAACAGAGCGATGCAGGACGTAGAGAGAAGGAAAGGGTTTAAATAGTATAGGATTAGGCAGAAAAGAAAAACAGCCACATAAGGCAAGGTGAAGGAAAAGTAGCGAGGGAGCAAAATAGACTTTGCAGCTTTTGGGGGTCGAGGTTAATTGGATTTTCACAGCAATACGACAGGAAGAAGAGAGTGAGAGTGAAGCTTTGAAAGAAGAAGACCTAGAGAAGAAAGAGCAGAAGGAGAAGGACTGGAAGATGAAAAGAAATGGAGTCTGATTTTTTGTAATATATTTCTTCTTTTTATGTTTTAGATGTGCCGTATCTCTGCTTCCCTTTACTCCTGGGGTGTGCTTTGTTTTTTGTCCCTTCTTGTTGGTTTCCTCTTTAGCCTCACCTTCATTCCTCTTGCTTTACATCCTAAGTAATTGCCTCTGACTGGCGGAAAGCTTGGAGCTCATTTCCTGCCAAGGCTGGCCACGATGATGGACTCTGCTACTGGTTATTTAATCTGGTTACAAAGTAGCAGTCTACAGAACCACTTTCATTACCAACTTTCACATATTCAGGTACTTATTTATACGTCCAAGCTTTGATTGTTTGCATCATTTTGCTGACGTCGCTTAGATAATACTCTGGTGCATATAAGCATCGATCTTGTCACCAAAAAGTTTTATGTGTTGCACTCTCTCTACTCTTATACTAACTATTCTTACAAACTCATACTCCTTTAACTTCTTCAGAGTAGCCATCAGGAACGATGGCGGTAAATGACATGTAAGTTGTAGGTAGGGGTAATACGGGAAGTGCTGCGTTGCAACTGTTTCCCACCTTCCTTAGGAAGTATTTGCACGCGTTATACACCATTTTCTGACTTGACTGTGAGTAATGCAACGCCTTTTTTTTCGGAACTTTTAACGAACGTACTTCCACTCAATGGAGTAGACTTATTGGAATTATTTAATTTCGCTGTTAAACTGTGGGCAAGTACTCTCACATGCGCTCTGAAACAGACTACGCCTGATTGGCTAGAAAACACGTGACTGTGACGTTGAATATATTTTTCAACGCAACCGCCTTAATTCGTGGCGGCGACTATAGTCAAACATTTGCAGAAATTATGTTATTGCTAATTTTCTTTCAGGTACAAGGGGAATTTGGAAGTTCATTAGGCTTTGAGCGATAGTCAAATATTTTAAAGCTTTGAAATTCCGCTCTCTTTGCACGATAAAGTGATAAAAAAACTTAATAACGACCTTCCATTTGAGAATAGTTTAAGCATTGCAAAACTTACACGAACAGTAACAAATCTCTCCGAAATAGTTACACTCCACAAATTTGGACTTGTGATTTAACAAGGTCCACATCTTTAGTATAGTAAGATTTGGTCTATTTCTTAAGGGTTTACCAGGTATTCAAAAGTCATTAAGGGTAAACAGGGCTATATAGGCTATAGCCAGAAAATTTCAAAATATGCATTTCATTTTCCAGGAAAATATCTTAAACATATGGCATTTTAATCAAAATTAGAACCATTTTCGAGAAATTATCCATTTAGGGCCGAGATATTTTCTTCCAAATCGTGTCACATCCCTAAAATACGAGTATATTGAACTTAAATACCAACTTTGCTTTATAACCGACTTTTCATTTTCAAGTTATGCTGTTCACAGGCACACACGGACCTTTTTAGATTGAGGGGGCCTCGAAACATATATTTCCGGCGAAATCTCCACATTGAAAGTTTGGGTCGAATACAATACTTCCCCTACTTGCTATGCGTAGCAGAGGAAGTAGAAAGAAATTCAACAATTTTACATGCGGTTTTTCACTTTTACTGAAAAAGGGAATTTATTATGGTTGATCACTTTTTTCCATTTTACAGTAATTAAGTGTATTCTTAAATGCAATGAAGTTAAAATGAAATGTAAACGCTCTTCAAATTTAAGCTGTAAACGTATAGAACCCTTTTTTCCCTTATTTGTTTGACAACTGGAAATCTTCAAAATAAGCACGGGAGAGAATGTGAGGATGCGTCATTATCAACCCGTGTACAGCCCGTCCAGTACGCCATGGCACTCCACCACTCCTGGAGCATAGATGCGCGACAGCAGAGACCTGCCCATTTGCATAATAGGAGAGGTGACTGTACGTACACAATAGGTATTCGTAATACGTAAACATACACTGCTTGTGTATGTGACTGCCTGAGTTCTGACTTCACTCGCCTGTTCCACACCACTACAGTCACTTCTAATTTCTCCTCTCTTGCGCATAAGGAGTGTCAGGACGATCTATAAAAGATATAGCTCGCCATTGGTTTCTTGGACATTGACCTCGATCCAGAAACCTGCGAGCCTGGATATACTGCCTCATGAATTCTACGTAATTATGGTTCACGTTACTTGCAACACGCAGTGTGAATCGTCTGCCCCGGGGCACGGGTGATTGTATTGTGGTATGGGGGTATTTTAAACCTGGCGAATGGCTGGAGCTTGTACAGTGGTTTATGGTCGAGTTCACTTTTGTATTTATAAGACCATAGTGGTATAAGGTTGGTATCTCTCCGACTTCCGTGTAGCAAACATCGCGAGGCAGTGCGTGATTAAGTACACTGCCCACTCGCATTATCAGCAGTCTCTTGTTTATTTCAAGATAGAAACAGGGACATTACCCGGACCATTAATTTTCGTGACGTCACTTGCACAGATCCCAGCTAGGTCATTCGCCACCTCTAAAAATATATCAGTATGGATATTAGTGTGTATATGTTTAACTTTTTAATAAGCCCTGTTATAATTTCAATGTTAAAGCGAAAACCTTTTCGAAGTAAAACTGGCTTGCTAAAGTTTGTGAATAGGTGCATGAAGGAAGAGGCCAAGGATAATCGGTAGGTACACTACCGATGTTTTGAAAAAACATTTAAGAACCACAAGAGTCGCTGCAGCTCCTAGCATCTCGTACAGTTCTGCTTGCATAATTTGCAAGAAGAGTAAACAGATGAAGAGAAAGAGCATCATTTGGGGCTCCTAGAAAAAATGTAGCGCCTCGAGAAGTGACAAAAGTAAAGAAAATGGGAGAAAGAACTGAAAGAAGTGTAATGGGATGGAAAACAGTGACAAGGATAATGGTGCGATTGTTCTCCAGAAGATCAAGATATGTCAGATATAAAAGAACTAAAATGTAATAAAAGACTTACCTGTTTCATTTATTGCGAACTGAAATCGTGATAGTGATTCCAGTGATAAATGAGCCAGTGCCTTCAGTACACTGAGATATGGCTGCTACTGAAGGCAGATAAGTAACTCGCATCCGAGCTTCATTTAAATGTTTCAGTGTTCAAGAACAATTGCGCGAGCTATACCATACACTATAGGCCGCCACCTAGTCTGAGGTTTTCGTCGAGCATTTATTCCAATATGGAGTTCAATTCTTTGGTGCTACCGTCGACTATATCTTCCAGGGCGTTAAAACGTTAGCCAAGGTCCTTCATTTTTCCGCCGAGTTACTTCACGTCTTCCTTCATCCCGACCAGTTGCTTGTTTAATCTTTGCCGATAACTCTTCGTATCGGACATAGTTGTTTCCAAGTTTTTCATTCCGTAGTTTAAATTTGTCAATGCGGCGTCCATTTTAGTTTCCATTTCTTACATTTTTGTTTCATCTTTTCCGCAGTTTACATTTCTCAATTTTTTTTTTTTTTTTTTTTTTTTTTCCTTTTGCGAAATTCCGGAATTCATTTGATTTCCCATTATGTCCATCTTGGCTAACATTTGATTCATCAACCGCTCCGAATCGTTTTTTCGTCACACTCCTGTTGCCAATTGTGACAATTTTACTCTTCGCTTGTATTTTAACTATTTCTTAATTTGTTACGTAATTTCTCTAGTTTTACATCCGCGATAGTGTCACATACACAAATTATCACTTTTACGGACTAAAAATTCTTATTGCTACATAAACCTTCACAATCAGGATTTCAAACTCTAGAACTTACTCAGTCTATTAGCAGCGTGACATCAGCTGCGGAATATCGAATATACGGGATATTTCCTGCACGAAAGTGTTGCATAAGAACTCAGTGCCCGCAGTTTAATGCTTTATCCCTACAACTCCTACACTAAGGTTGCACATGCCCAATAGGCTCATGTTTCTTTGGACACATTTAAAAAACATTTCTCAACACCCTTAAGCAAAGGGTTAATTAAAATATTAGGACAGTACAAAAAACAAAAAATAAACAAAGTAAGTAAATAAAAACGCCGGAATGGCGCTATGCAAAGGCACTGTTGAAGAATCACAAATATTACACGAAGAAAAGCTAGTATAGAAAGCCGAACAGTATCTTAGGTCATAAAATTAAAATGGCACTGAAATACATCGGTGCCATGTTACCTATTTTCATTATTACCTGATGCTCAAAATGTCCTTTCTGTATACAAAAAAATAAATCAGTATAATCATGAGTTTTTTCCAAATTGTATAACTTATAAAGCGCAGATTAGGTTAAAATTCTTAGTAATAATACAAGACTTCAAAAATCTGTGAAATAACTCCTTACTATTCACTTGTCCTTTACAATAATACTTACTCAATATGGCTGATTATTTTGTGGATATGAGATTTTCTCTACAGGCAGGTGGAGTCATCATCGATTTCTGAAACCGGCTAGTTCATAAAGTGCGGCTACACAAAGATGACAGCGTTAAGAGTGAAAAAAGGGAAGAAATGAAGCCTTAGTGAGCCAAACCTATAATGTTTTAATTTTTATTTTCTTTTCCTTTCAGTTTCGTGTGTGTCAACTAGTGTCCTGTAGCAACCATTTCTCCTATTTTTCTTTTTTCCAAGATTTTTCCCCATATCCTCTTCATTTTAAGGTAAGTGGATACTGTCTTCCCCATTAGGACTTATAATATTGGTTTTCTCATGCATAAAAATGTATAAGTGAATATCATATTCCTTAAAGTTGTGTGTGTGTGTGTGTGTGTGTGTGTGTGTGTGTGTGTGTGTGTGTGTGTGTGTGTGTGTGTGTGTGTGTGTGTGTGTGTGAATAAAGACGGAGAGAACTACCTTTAAAACAAGCCAATTATTGATGTTCGGTGTTCGCAGGTTATCAAACTGCACTAATACAACACATAATTGCAGTCTATCATTGTCACTATTTGGAATATAAAGATTTTCTGAGAATGTTTTAAGCCTTAAATTTAAGACATAGGGGAGACATGTCTTTAATCACTCTTTAAAGCAATAACAAATTTCTGTTTTTATTATTTACAGTTCTTTAATATCTAAGCATTAATATATTTGCAACACCCCCGTGTTGGGCACCAAATTGGGAGTTCCATGAAACTGATCGCGATTTAGGTACAAGGTGAAGCATAACACGAAGTATGTAGAGGTATTCCTTCTGTATTTTCCGTCCCTACCAAAGAAAGTTTTACAGGTTTGGAATAAGAGGTGTACCCTCCCTTAGACCATTGTGTTGTCGCGCGAAATCTATTCAAGCTTAAAAATCTGAAGACCTGTTTGTATTGTGAAACGATTGCTAATAGCTTTTGGATACCTCACGCCTCTCCCATGGTGCTACAGATGGTGACAAAGGCTAGAAAAAACGTGGGTGTCAAAGTTCACCTATCTGGGCACCTTGCCGGCCATCGATACAGGAAGTCAAACCCTTATTGTATGTAATTTATGAACGCGTATGTAAACTACAGAGCACAGAATGTATGTTGTGGGCGCGGTCACGGTGGCATAAAAATTTAAAGTAGAATCATTTCTGGAAGTCACTTAAAAGTAGAATTAATTAAGATAACTTAGGAATACTGACTGGTGTTTTGAGTCAGGTGTTTTTAGGCTTAAAAACGCTATATATGCTATGTTGAGGTTAGGGGCTTTAATGTTGATATTTAAATATGGTGGTACACACCACGGGGCTTCGCAGAAAACCTGCAATTGTATGTTATCATAAGCTGTATTTTTCATAATTTGGGCGCACTTTTCTCTGCAACTCATTAAGCTGAATGGATGACCAATTTACTGGCCATTTTTCAGTCCATGCAATGCTTATTGCAGCTAAAATTATTTATCACAATCCTAATAATAATTTATTAAAAAATATACCGAAATATTCAAAAATGCTTTTACAAATTTTGAGAATGGGGTCCTCAGACTGAAACAAGAAAAAAGTTGATGTCCCAAAATGCTTTGTTTTCCTGTTATTAGTCCTACAAATTTGTTAATGAAAGTTTACGTTCAATGACTTCCCAGGTCCAATCAAACAACTTCATTTATCTATGTACTCATTCATAGAAGCCTATTACTCATTGTACCTAACGTAGATGGCGATGGGTATTTGTTTACATGTCATTTGTTTACATGTAGTAAATTAACTAAAAGTGTACCTGTCAGTCTGACTTTACCGTTGAAATTGTTTACATGCTGCATGTGCTTGTAACATTTAGCATGCATTCTGTTGTAGATGTCTTCAGATTAAGAAGCAAATTTAGGTGTAAATTGTCAAGTAGTACAAATATTAAAACATACGAAAATACTCTTAAAATGATACATATTTTTAGGGTAAGGTGCACATGAATACTCCCATAATAGTGATAATTTTGAACATTTTAGTTTTGTTTATTTGTTTGTAGGACTACGTTTTAGAATACATGGGTAATTTGACATGGGTTATGTTTAAAAAGATTATTATATTCATTGTCAAAGTTTTTATTTCATTATTTTAAGCAGCTGTTGAGGAACTTCAAACCAAAGTCAACACGGTGGTCAGAAACAACTATCCATGTCCTCAAGCTCAAACCATATATTGATACCAGCTGTATGCTCCATAGGTGCTTAAATGTACCTTATCAGTGAGATTTACTGATCTAAATTTGAGTGTAATACTCTCATTTACATATCAACATATGCCACCTAACCAGTTATTAAGAGCGATGATTATGCTGCTAAAAGCTTATCGGGCGGACGTTTACAGATGACATTTGTGGAAAAATTGTCAAATTATGACTAGTGGTGATATTAATCACTGTACGCTTATATTGAAATAAATACACTGAACATATCGACAAGACTAGATCTTGATCGCTTGACAGGATGATAATCATTAACAGTATCTGCATGCCGTATAAATGGATTGCTAAACGCATTCTACATTGGTTTAGTATAGTTTTATTTTGAAATTAAAAGACTCCCCTTAGTCACATTTACTCCACCTTCCCATTTCAGAAGGTAATCTTCGACAGATAATCATGAAAGCTCACTAAAGAAATTACTACGTTTATAATTTATACCTAAGATGTAGCTAAGATTTGAAATTTCAACTTAGTCAAAAATAAAGGGTTATCAACAAGTTTCTCCGCACCATGGCGGTGCCTACCGCTCGAGATAACGTTGGTGCTGTTATTCATATACATTATGTTTAATGAATTACATACGCGCATCTATCAGATTTTGTTACTTTCTCTACTGGTAAGTAGAAGAAAGTATTGTATTCCACCCAAAAATTCTATGTCGAGATTTCACCAGAAATATATGTTTTGAGACCTGAATCCAAAAAAAAGCATTTTTAGAAAAACGTCCACGCGCGCGCGTGTGTACGTGTGTGGTGTGTGTCTGTCTGCGTACAGAATAACTGGAAAACGAAAAGTCGGTAAAAACAAATAGTATTTAAGCTTAATGTCTTTCAAGGATGCGACGTGAAGATTTTGAAGAAAATAGCCCCACCCTAAACTACCCTTTACATGGAAAATTTTTTGAAAATGTTGGTCTTGAAAATGGCTCTAACGATTTTGAATAACATGTCATACGTTTAAGATATTTGTATGACAAATGAAATGTATATTTTGAATTTTATGGCTATACCCTGTGTAGTCCTGTTTACTCTGGATGGCTTTTGAATAACTTGTAAATTGTAAGAGATAGACAAAGTCTTACTGTACAAAAATGTAGGTCTCGTTAAAACACACAATTTATGTCCAAATAAATTTTGTTGTTGAGTGAACCATTTCGGAGGTATTCCTTTTTATTCTTTTCGTGAAATGGAACATCGTTGTTCATTTTTTATATGTTAAGTGTACAAAGAGAACGGTATCTCAAAGCTTTAAAATATTTGATTATAAGTGAAAATTGTTAGTAACATTATTCTGAAAAGTAGCCCCGTCTTGCTGGAAATGCCCTGGGTTAGATCCTTGCCATCACGCTTTTCTTCTAACTTAATAGGGTTCATTGGCATCAGTGTCAACCGCCTCAACCTTATGGATAACGGGGTGAAACATCGGTTTTAGATTGCAATTATATTTTATTGTTCATAGGCATCGGTTAGCAAAACGTTTTCCTGCAACCCATAACCTCATCGATATCGGCAATGTAGGCTTTAACATGGTTAGAGGAATGTAAGTTCTGCGTCGATAGTCCCACCAATCAGCATACATACAGTTATATGACGAAAAACGTTTCCAAGAGAATGGTTATGCCACACTTATGTGCATTAATTTTAATTTGTAAGCACTGCTTAGTGACAAAATTAGAAATATTATTTCCTTCAAGCATAGTAGTGTCACTCTGAGCCGGTGTTTCCCAGCAATCCGTCCATTGGAATCTGAAGTTTCAAAATTGCAATAATTCCACAGTTCAATATTGTTACTTCTTTTTATATTTTCTCGGTTATAGAACATATTGGGAACTAGATTACCATTCAGTTCCAAGAAATAAATTAAATTTGCCCTACCACAATTGCAACTGGCAACCCGAATACCGGGAATAATAATATCAGAAGGCAGATATTGACTCTGTGAAATTCTCATGTCTGAAACCAGTCCAAAGCAGTGTGGTCTCCTTTATTGCCTGACCTTTGGTAATTTGATAGCCTTCTGGTTTTCTAAATTTCTAAAAATGTGAGAGTAGCACGGTTCCTTGTTTTCGTACCAATTTGATGCAGTTGCGCCCCTTTAACAGGTTAGGTTCACAGTCTTCATGAAACCAGTTGGTCGTTTTGTCAAGAAAGTATACTTTTACCAGGTATATTTCCTAGGATTCTATATTAAGGTCTCCCTTACTCTAGGCGTTCACCTTTTAGCTGGCGCTAATCAACTGTTACCCCTCCATCATTTATTTTTAATAGTTTATACAGCTATTCAAACTATAACTTCAAGTTAATCGAGATAAAAATCTTCAGGATTAACTTCATTACACATTCATTCTGGGCATAAGAAGGATAGAGTAAACCAAAGCGATAGTCAGGTATTTAAAAGCGACTCCTAAATGCTAGCTAACACCTTATTCTCTTTTCATGACATGGCGAGAAACAAATGACTAGCGAAATCACATAATTGATGTTATGAACAATTTAATCTCATATTAATGAAATTACCCCACCATAAAGGAAATACACTCTGTGTTTTAAAAATATCTAACTTTTCCGCGTAGTACACTTTTTCTATCCTGTATGGTTAATTCATTATGAAAAATGTTAACAGATTCCTTTCAAATGAACTTTGACCTTAGGTTCAAAATATATATCCATCCTTTAAATTTTTCCGAGGTTTTCCTGTCTCCCCTTAAAAACTAAACTAAACTCCTAGCGCAACAGCCCATGAGTAATTGGTGGGGTGCAGTACTGGGAAGGGGGACGTGGTCAGCGCCCCGAGCGCTCTCGGCCACTTATATAGCCTTCTCGACCTGGGACCGCCACTTCTCTATCAAGTAGCGCCTCAATTGGTCCCCTTGGGACCTAACGAGGCTGAGTGCTCCTCGTGCCAGACCTCCCAGAGGGGATAAAATCCTCATGCCAGATCGAACCCGGGTCCTCCGCGCCAGAGGCAAGCGCGCTATCAACAGCACTACGGAAGAGGTCTGTCTCTCCTTGAATTTAGGCTTCAGAAGTTTTTAAACTTACAAATATATTTTCCGTCTAAAATTGTAATACATGTGTTTGAAAATTAAAAATATATGCTTAGACACATATGCCATTTTTTGTTATGCTCCTGTGAACAGGTGTAGCAAATTTCATTGGTGCAGTGCAAAAACTGCTTTACGAGGAACATTTTACAGGAAGAAAAATGCTGAAAATATCAACAGCAAGAAAACAGCGTAAAAGTATTTGAACTTATAGCTCAGATTAAAGTCCACATGACATTTAAACATGCAGTAGGGCATTTAAAATGGTATCTGGAGGCATAATATCCATTCTTCGCTTATATAATCTCTGCCGCTTGTTCGACGCACCTTGTTAACCATTCATTATTTTCCTCCAGCTTTCTGCTTAGATATAGTTGTTCACCTAGGGTGAAATACCTGAGCTGTCCCTAAGCTCTACTCATTTTTGTATTCTCCTGTTTGGTGCATTACATGATCTGATCACAAAGCTAATGCGATTAATTCTGTAATACGCAGAGATAATAGGGATCTAGCACTAAGCTAGCTACTTGCAGTTCAAAATCCACAACAATGAAAGTAGCCTGTTGCTCTGATACCGTAAACAAAGGTAAGCCTATCATGTAGGAAATATTTGTGACATTAGTTGTTCCCGGTTTCGTAACTATGTCACCCTGTCTGGCGCTGTAAGCTGTAGGATCCACACTATCGTTAAGTATTTGAACATTTACACATTGTGGTTAAACACAGTGATCTACACACGAAAAATATGTCACCATTGTAATTTGAACATTACCTAAACCATTCCAACCATAATCATAATGTTTGCACTACACGTACAGTACTTAGGTTGGGATATACGTGAAAAGTACGTAAGCAAAGCAAGGTATGTGACATCCATGTACGTTAATACACACACAAAATAATTTTGGAATGCTGATATTCACCTAGGCGCACGTATTTGAAGAAAGCTCTTTTCTAATGCATTTAAACATAATTATGGTGAACCCATAAAACAGTATATCTGACAAAATACATAAATTATCTTTTTCAAAATTCTAATTTTATAGTGAAAATTGCAGTTTATATATAATTTTAAAAAGTAAGCTCAATTTTGTAACACGAAACAGTATACTTTCTAAGTTGTATATAAAATAGGCAAACCTCCTCCACTCAGTTTAAAGCTCATATGTTTTAACAGCTCAGAAAATTTGAGCTTCCTAGATTTAATTCCCCTGGTGAAAATGGTAGCTACTTGTAAATTATTATACCTAAGTTACGGGAAAACGAAAAGGTAAAAAACCAGAAAACCAGATGTAACGTATTATTTAAATGCCATTTGACAACTATGAAATGTACAACCAATATATTAAATATCAATGGAAGCGGAAAAGAACTAAAATTTCAATAGTGAACAAAAAATGAAAAAATAAAAGAATAAAAGAGAGAGAGAGAGAGAGAGAGAGAGAGAGAGAGAGAGAGAGAGAGAGAGAATGAAAGAAAAGAAAGGAAAATTTGACCTCAGAAACTCGACATGCCCTTAAACGTATTTAAGGATCAGATTATTTATTCCATACTGAATTCCTTGCTTAACCAGTTCTGAAGTAATGATTTAGTGAATCTTAAAATACGGGTGGTTTTAATAAATCATGAATGAAAGTTAATGCGATTCCTTTAGTTCACCCCGTGATCTAACTGAAATTAGTCTGCAATGAATTATAGATTTCTTTTTATGATATATTACCATATTTACCTTTAGAACTCCAATTTAGTAAAGTTCTTGTGATATTCCCAATTACAGCACAACAAATTCCATAATATTCAGCTAGCGGCGAAGGAACTCTTAGAGTGGTATAATAGTTTTTAAATAATTAAAATAAATCAAAATTTAAGGTTTTGAATCTTCTGGTAGTACCAGGCTAAAACTTATATGTCACAGCTGGGATCGAACCACAGGTCTTCGGTTTTTCCTGCGGTTGCGCTAACCTACTAATATAGAGAGCACGCAGCGAAAGCCTGCCAACGAGAGCTGCGCGAAACATCAGTACTACTCGGATAAAGTCGGGTTACATCACTCGATTGAAGACCACATGCCGCTTTCACTCTCCGCATTGTAGATGCCTCCCCCCTGTCCAGTTCCCTTTACTCACTCACTGTGATATGCACTCTTCGAGACGTTGTTAGATACTGGAGCCCGTAATAGAGATACTGTCGCCGTGCGTCTTCTGCGCATCCTGTAGATTAACAAGCTTTCGTTGCGCCAGTTCTAACGGAGTTCAGTGTAGTAGCTCAGTTGCTCAGCACGGAATGCCGAAGATCCGTGGTCGAAGTCTTGGCCATGGCATCAATTGCTCAGTCTGATTCTAGTTTTATAACTTTAGTCTACATGTGGCAAGTATAGAACAACAAGTAATTAAATTTGTACTAATCGGCCACGATATGAGTGCAAGTGAAGAAAGCATCCGCAATTCCCTGTTGTTACTTTGAGGCCTGGATGATGTGCTGTTTTACTGTGCAACTTTACATTCATACTGTCGCCTTGCCTTTTTAATCGCTAGCATTGGTAATGTTACACATTGCCAACAAAACAATGGCACCATCCTCCAAATACACTTACATTCTGGCCAACTAGTACCACTTTGGTCCCGTTCTTATTTAAATTAAAACATATGATGTGTTCCACTCATCTTCTTTCTCTACTTTTGTACAAACTATTCTTACAAATGTTAATTTCTCTATCCAATCTGTTAATCAACATAAACATTTGCAAAAATTATCTTCTTGCTAATTTTCTTGTAAATGCATGAAAAATATGGGGATACAGTGTGCTTTAAGTGATAGCCAAATCTTTTAAAACTATGTGATGGCTTTGAAACTCCGTTCTCTTTACAAGGCCAAGAGATACAAAAATGAATAATAACCTGCCATTTGAGAGAAGTGTATTCGGAAACTCAGACAGTAAGTTATATCTTGGAAGTGGTTCACTCTACAAAACAAATGCATGGGACATAAATTGTGTGTTTGAATGAGATCTAAATTTTTGAACAGCAAGATTTTGTTTCTCTCTTACGGTTGCCAACTATACAAAAGGCATCCAGAATGAATAGGGCTTCTGAATACATTCCCAGAAAATTCAAGACACGCATTTCATTGGTCATAAAAGTATCTAAAACATACGGCATTTTAATTAAAATTGTTAGTGATTTTTAATAAAATCAAAATGTTCGAGCCACTGGGCTTATGTACATGCTCGAATGCTCCACCACACCTACAGCTACTTCGGTAACAGGACACCAAGGAAATAAATGAGCATCCTTTGTTCCGTAATAATTTTATTAGGTAATTCACGGAACTCTGGCCGTGCAATAAACACTTCCAACAAAATCAACAGTCATAACAACACAAACATATAAATTAATAAAAAAAATAAAAATCTCAGAAAACCTCCGGTGCAACTTACATATCAAGTTTGTAGATGTTGCGCGTTCTTGTGACTTCAGTGATAAAAGGATTTTCAGCAAGAGTGGTTTAAGATCGGAGTCCATAGTTGCGTTTGGATCCATCATATCCGTGTACCAAACTTTGATTTTATCGCCTCAACATGAACCTTTCTTCGTATTGTACTCTATTGTATTGTCATATAATTGCTTTTAATATGACCTCTGTTAATGTGCTAGGAGAAACTAAAATGGCAGAATTAACATTGATAAAAACATGCATGTGAATTGCAATTAAATAATATTAAATAAATATTACCTGATCTCCGGTTCTCAAAATAAATTATGAAATACTTGTTATATTACAACAGATAAATATAACCATAATAAATTGAATGAAATTAATGAAAATGATGTAATAATTTAATAATTACACAACATATTATAATAATACGTTTATCTAAAGTGCGTTTTGTCCATTGAAAAAGGAAAAAAGTCTAACTACACAGTTGAACACTATAACTGTTGAAGGGGAACGAAGTAGCGTAGCAGAGAAAGCTGAAAATACATTCTATGACCGTAATTTCTCGTAGTTTGTTAGTATTATGCCGCCGCTCAAAAAGAGAGCCGAGCTCGACGACCTCACCCCACTGCGGGGCAAGTAAACAAGATGACAATGAACGCGGCAGAACGAGGCGATTCCAGATAATTGTCAAACCTGTTCACGTGCCGGCTCGTTTATAAGAAATTTCGAGAAAATATGTAAACGCGAGAGAGCCAGAGCAGAGAGTCAGTCGTTAAGTGTTGAACGAGACAGCTGTTCAGCTGTTAGAAGTTAGTTTTAAGTGTGTGTGTGTGTGTGTGTGTGTGTGTGTGTGTGTGTGTGTGTGTGTGTGTGTGTGTGTGTGTGTGTGTGTGTGTGTGTGCACTCAGTATTGAGAGTTTGAGCATCGTCAGAGACAGTTGTAGATATATAATTAAAGGACCGAGGGATGTGCGTTCACATGCGATACAGGTTAGTGGGACGCAGAGCGTGAATGACGTCAGAAGTACAGCACGGCCATCAAATGTGCAGACAGCTGCCACTAGAAGCAAGAGTCGAAAACAAACAAAAAGGAAACGTGGTACTCTGCAAACTAGTGAAGCATTGCCTTGCAAGAGTATGCAGACGCAAGGTCAAGGTGTAGTATAACGTGACTGTTTTGTTTCTTCTCGCAGTGAGCTGCAGACGTGGAGTGATAATGTTATTTAGTGTTCATATGATGCTTGTAGGTTGTCTGCATTGAGGCGGTTTTTATGGTCAGGCTGTGCCTACCTGCAGTTGTTTACATGCGCGAGTGATAACAGTGAAGTTCGTGTGCAGTATACGTATGGAAAAACGCACACGCCTCCGGCCTTGACATTTAATCGTCGCATCGTAGTTATGTTTTGTGCGAAGCAGTTTTTAGCTAAGCCTGATTGAGTGTGAGTGTTTTGGGAAACAGCGAGATAGAAAAAGTAGGACTGAAAGACAGTAAGGTACCTATCAAGGTTATGAGAGGACAGAACAGCTGTGAGTTGCGATTAATTACAGATTGTGTTAACGAAGAAAAAAGAGGACTGTGTTTTATTATTCAGTTTTAGAGTAACTGAGTTTGCCATTTATCACAATATTTAAGAAGTGATACCGATGTTATCGTCATAGACTTGAAATATAGTGTATCGGTTCCCCAAGGTTCCAATCAATAATTTATTATTAATTTTTATTAGTGTGTTACTACTCCAAATATTTTGATTTATTTTGAGCGAGTTCTCGTAAAGCAAAAAGAACACTTAAGGAATATCATGCTGTAATTACTTTCTTTCAGTCAAGTTACATTGAAAAGGTATTAGTTTTGTGGATAGAGCGTGAATTGTAGAAATAAGGCCTTTTCACAACGCAGATATATTACACATGCCGCTTTTTGTTGAAGGATCTTTCTTCCATTTGCCATTTAGGATACAGTAGCAAATGATTTGGTTTCCAAATAAGTTTCTTCCTTCTCTGTTTGCTATTCCACCGATTGTTATTCTACGAAAACCAACTGGCAGAGATTAATTTGTTGCCCTTTTCTTCTGCGCTGTTTGAAGTTGACCTATTCAGAATACGGGTAGGAGCGAAGGGAAAGCCTTTGTGGATCATGGCTTTGAGTAATCAATTGGGTTATGACTTGGAAATTATTTTAACTGTTTAATGAAAGTATTCTGGATTGGTGTTTGTTGTAGTTTGAAGTGAGAGCAATCATTATTGCATGAATTAACTGAAAAAAGCCTAACGGATACTCAGGTGAAACTGGCTAAAGTATTTTAATTAGATATTTTAGCTTCATAAGAAGGCTTAAACATTTTAGTATTATAATCTATGTGAGATTTGTTTCAGTATTATCATATGAGCATTTAAATACCCTCATTTGCGTGCGTGATCAGCAGTGCTTGAATCAATAGACTCATTTATTTTTTATTTTAGTTATTTTCAAAGCAGGGGATCCTGGGTGTGTGTGAACCTTTACGGATATTTTGTGTTTATTGGTCCGATGGATTGGATAGTAGATTAAAACAGCGAAACTATGTTTCGTTTGTTTGTTCTTAGTTACAAGGGCTTTCGCGAGTGCGAATGTTTCATACAAGCTATTCTTACAAGCGCCTGTTCTTCTATCTAATGCTAATGGAGAGAGGCATTTTTAGAAATGATTTCACTACACATTTCGTTGTAGGAACAAAAGGAATGGAGGAATACAGTAGGCTTAAGTGATAACCAAATCTTTTACGACCTGTTCGCTATTGAAGGCTTTAAAATTCCGTTCTCTTCGTACAAACAGGCGGAGAAAAAAGAATTATGATTCCCATTTGGGAAAGGTGTATGAATTAGAAAATTCAAAACAACAAGGAATATCCTTTTTTTAAAATATTTATTTTGACCGACCAGCTAAAAAGCAATAGAAGCCATTTATAATAAAAAATACAACAATAAATACCATCGAAGTGGACCATATGTACAATATCATGTGGAAAAGAAGTAAAGAACTTAAAAGATATACAGAGCTAAAATTAATATAGAAGGAGTAAATGCTATGAATGCACAGGATTTCTGTAGCTAATTTTCTCTTTAGTCTTGACCTTTGGTAGCTTCTATGTACTTAGACATCAGATAACTTGGATTTGAAGGATTTTGAAATAGATTAATGTATTTAATGGGCAGTATTCAAAATTCTTGATGTAGATTATTGTTATTTACGAACCAAGGACACTGTTGCGACTCGAAGAAATTTAAAAGAAATATCTAAGAAATAGTTAATTCCACACAAAAAGCGATAAATTGTGCTTTAATGTAATCTACATTTTTGTGTTGTAAGGTTTAGCTTATTTCTTACGGTTACCAGTTAGGCAAAATTCATTTACAAGGAACAGGACTTCAGGCTATAAGCAGCAAACTCCGTATTTACTTCATGGTCTTCCAAACATCATAGACAACGTTTTTTTTTTTTTTTTTGTTTTTTTGTTTTTTTGTTTTTTTTCCAGAACCTCCCAACCCAAACTACCATTACAAATGTTTGGTTATTTTTTTATTGAAATGCCATATTTTAAAAGTATTTGCATGTTAAACAGAATGGGTATCTTCAATGAGCTGAATAGCCTGAGAAGTTCTCTTCATTTTAAACAGAGTTACCAACCCGTACCATAATTGTGGGGGCATATGTTAGTTTGAATGTTTGTACTCGTGGTTGTTAGCCGTATGATAATTATGGGGGTGTACGATAATTTCGATACCGGCAAAGTATCATTTTCACTGTTTTGTCACATCAGCGAAATTAAATTAATTGCAAATAGCGACACCACTTTTGCTCTCATGGCCTGTCTCAACCCCTCTAAGGCAACCATTTCATATCCTACTAGTCCTTCCACCCTTTCTCCTCTTGTTGCCAGTGTTCCCAGATCTGGTAATCTCAATAAAGAAGGCACTGCTCAAAAAATTGTTGATCAATGGAGAAAACAAGGAATACGTGATATTCCGTGTGAAATAAAGAACATGCCTGAACCTGGCAGTTTCTGGAGTGCTGTTAAAACACATTTGTCACCTTGGTGGAAATACTGATTTCAAAGAACTGGTGGAGGTTGCATTATCATTGATTTCATTGCCCCGTAGAAACCTTCTTGTGAAAGAGGTTTTACCAACTAGATTTAATAAAAACCAAAATGAGAAACCTATTGGTGCTAGATACGGTAAATGGACTTATTCTTTCGTCTCAGCTTATGAAAGAAGTTGGTGGGTCCGAAAATCTCCAAATCACCTAGATGTTAAAGTTTATCTCAACAACAAATTTGTATAATGCTGCAACAGTTGAGGAAGATGATGCACTTTCTGATTTATTGTACGAGAGACATAAGTACCTACTAAAGTTGAATACTGATTGAGGTCATCAATCTTATAAGTGGATACCATAAACATCAATACCATTACATTCTCATAAGTGTTACGATGATACATTTATTGTTGTAGCATTTGGTTTATGATTTTAAACATTGGCAATCCTGATTCTAAATGAAATTTATATAGTTAGCAAACCTAACAGTTGAACAAAATATCGCTGCACAAAAATTTAGATTTCATTAAATTAAACGGTTTATGTGAAATCAAATATTTGTTACGTTAGCAGTTTCCGAGACGTTTTATTATTAGTTTATTTAAAAAAACGTATTTTTTCCAAAGTTAGATTGCTATTGGGTTTTACTTTCTCTACTAGGTATAGTAAGAAAGTATTGTATTCCACCCAAAAATTCGATGCCGGGATTTCACCGGAAATATGTGTCTTTAGCCCCCTGAATCCAAAAATTCATTTTTAGAAAAGGGTCTTCGCGCGCGTATGTGTCGGTGTGTGTGTGTGTGTGTGTGTGTGTGTGTGTGTGTGTGTGTGTGTGTGTGTGTGTGTGTGTGTGTGTGTCTGTTTGTCAGTCTGTGGACAGTATAACTCAAAAACAAAAATTCGGTTAAAAAGCAAAGTTCGTATTTAAGTTAAATATCCTTTAAGGAAGCGACACGAAGATTTTGAGGAAAATTTCTCTACCCTAAACTACCCTTTACATGCATTTTTATAACATTTTTATTTTCTTGTAAACGGCTCTAACGATTTTGTTAAAATGCCATATGCCCTCCTCAGTAGCGTGATGGTTAGCGTTCACTGCCTCACGTTAAAGAGGTCGCGAGTTCGAATCTCGCTTAGGGTAAGTTATCCGGGTAAGGTTTTTCTCCGAGGTTTTCCCTACCCTGAGAAGACGAGTGTCGGGTAACTTAAAGCTCCATGGACCTCGGGCTCATTTGAGCATCATTTCACCCATTTCATTTGATTCATTCGTCCGATATGACACAATGTTGGAGGACGTTAATTAAAAAAAAAAAAAAAATCCATACGTTTGAGATATTTTTCTGGCAAATGAAATGCATATTTTGAATTTTCTGGCTATAGTCCACGTAGTCCTGTTTACTCTGGATGACTTTTGTATAACTGGTAAACCGTAAGAGATAAAAAAAGTAGATCTTGATAAAACTCACAACGTATGTCCAAATAAATGTTTTGTGGAGTAAACTATTTCGGAGATATTCCTTGTTATTGTGAGATTTATAATACTTGAACTTTGGTCAAATGGAAAATCGTTATTCATTTTTTATATCTTAGCCGTGCATAGAGAACGGAATCTAAAAGCTTTAAAAGATTTCGTTATCCTCAAAGCCTGTCGTATTCTCATATTCCCCTTGCACCTACCAAGAAATAAGCAATAAGATAATTTCTGCAAATGTTTACGTCACTAACACGACGAAGAGTGTTTTCTATGGTTAGTACAAGAGTAGAGAAAGTCATGTGAATCCGACATATCAGATTTTTCTAGTGGTCATCCAAGAGAAACGAATTTCAAAGCCATCACAGACTGATTTACCTTTTAAAAAGCTAAATATCGCTGTAGCCTAATGTATTTTGCTTACACCTATAAGAAATTATAAATGTGTAATGATTGGTTGATCTCAGTTAATTATGCAGAACAATTTTAAACGATATTTTGTAGAAGAGTGAAGTAGGGAATGTCATGTAAATGTGCTATATCAGGTTTTTCACATGTTGATATATTTTGTATGATTTTAAACTGTTCACTGAAATAAAGTTTGTGTAAGCTATTAGCACCACGGTTCTCAGGAATCACAGACACAGTGGTTTTACGGAAAGCAAATTTAGTAAATTGCAGAGATATCATGACTTTAACGAAGCCATCGTAGCCTCGCCTTCTCTCTCTCTGTTTACCTCTCTCCAATGACTAAGCAGTATTCGTTCTACTTGCTGCGATGAGCTGGGCATAATAATAACCAATATGCCGGCATGAAAGAGAAGTTACGATTACCTCTGATGGTTCACTAAATCACTACTCGTTAAACTTCAAATGCTCTTTGTTTCACACCATGTCGTACACATCAGAAACTACATATAGCCAAATTATTTGTCTCTGGCAAACTTGTAACACAGTTCGAAATATATAGTGCTATATAATAAACACTATACTACAAACACTACCTACAGAGATTGTTACCTTTTAATGCCACAGACGGTTTATTACATAGGTATTTGAAGAGAACCGTTTATTTGAAAGCAGAACCTATACTATGATACAAAATAACAGACAAACACGTTTGATAAGAATTTTTATTCCGGTATAAATATAGGGAGAATTTATAGAAGAATTAAACGTTTTTATGCTTTTCAATGTACTACTGCAATAAGTTTGCTGTAAATCTTCGCATATTTTTGTGATTTTAAGGACAAAATTGAAGTTCTTCTCACATGTCGTTCAACTCAATAATGGCTGCTAATTTCAAGCTACATTTACATTTCCCATAACAGGTATTAAAATTTGGAGATAAGTCTAAAGAAAATGGAAACATGGTCTTCTTACGAGCCTAGGTGTATCTACGCCCCCCTTTCCTTGTCTGCATTACAGCGCCGCGCCTCTAGCCGCGTATTGCAACTGTCAACGAATCATTGGTTAGTAGTTATGCCTCACCCCTTACGAGACCCCGTAAGGATGCTCCCAAACATTGTATTTTACTAAGTTTGGTTTCTGTATGTGTTTTCTAGCTGTGAAAAAGAAATCGTGATAATTTGATCGGTCCATTCATAATTTCTAAAATAGACGTCAATGAACTCATTGACTTTTAGAAGAACTTTTATATCCTGCTATATTTAGACACGATGAACAGACAGAACATGACTCAAATTGGTCTTAATTCCCACCATTTTTCTGTACTTACTCTTTCTGATGCTGAAAATTTCAAATGCCTTTTCTGGTGGCATACAACGTTAGCTCTAAATCATGACTATGGGCGTAAGGCAATTCAAGAAGAAAATAAAGTTTCGCAGAGGAGTGAAGCGTCAGTAATACATGCCACAGATGGTTTTAAAACCTTCATACATCTCCGTTAGTTATTCATTGAAAATGGAGGGAAATAAAAATCATACGACAAAAGCACTTTCCCTAGTCAGCTTTCTTCCTTTTCTCCTATTCTGAGATAATGTTGATAAATGCCTTCTGTGCCTTCCCATCCCTTTGAAATCTCGTGGGTTCGCTACCAAAGGAGCAATAGAGGCTATGCCTCATTCACGTCTTTATAAGGGTATCTGTGATATGCCATCTAGATAGCAAATATTTGCTTACGGCAAAGTAAAAAATAAATTCAATTATAGTGTGCGAAGTGGAAAAGTCAGGTTCTATCATTCGCAGGAGGTCTTACAGAGGGTCATTTAGATCTAGTTTCTCTTGCTTATTGCTTTAACTGTGGAAGTAATTCTCCATTCTAAACTGCCTTACTTTCTGTTTATATGAGTGAGAGAAGGAAAGAACAAGTAAGAAAAACATGTTAACGGATCTTTTTCTTTTTTTAATCTAAGAAGTCAAAAACAAAATTTAATCAATCATTATAGCCATCCTTTAAATAAAGGAAGTCAGAACTAATATGTATACAGATTTTCTTCGTCATCACGGTTTATATTGGTCTGTTTCCGCTCCAAATTGCTGCTGCTTCAATCCTTTCCTAGGTCTTCCAGAGCTTCTTCCTTCTAGTGGTGAATAGTTGTATGCTGCTTTTGGTATTCTGTTTACAGTTATTCTTATTAAGCATTGTATTCAGTTTGTCCTATACCTTAATACTGTTGTATTTAATTCCTCTATGTTTAATTCTTACCTTATTCCTGTATTATGTTTTTGTCTGATCTTTGATATCCTGCTATTGATCTGAGAAACCTCATTTCTCCAGCTTGTATTCTAGCTGAGTATAATCCATAAGTTAATGAAGGAACTGCCATCGTCTTTAATTTCATTATAGAGTCTTTACTGGCTTTATTTTTCAAAGTTATATTTAGTGTTCCTGTTACATAATTAAACTTTAGTTTATTATGTATATCCATTTCCATTGTATATGATATTAAGCAACCTTTATCACTTGTTCTATTGGTTTGTTTCGTAATAACTTTGACCGCCCCAAATGACCTAGCTGTCAATGGGCCCTTAAACTCCAGTCCACTCTTTGACCGAACTGCATGAGAAACCTTGAAAGCCATCGTCTTTTATTTTTCAGATGATATTTCGATATTACATTGTGCACCTTTTTATAATCGCTTTAACTTAGTGACATTGCGACTTTACAATTTGTTGTACATTTAACGTTAAAACAACAATATAACATTATAACATTGGAGTCAGTTGTAGTTTACACTGGCGTCCTCAAATGTGGCACTATTCGAAAGATAGACATTGTAAATACAAACAGCTAATAGTAGATTTACTGAAACTGCCATTTCTTCTAATTCAGTATTTAAAGGTACTTTCCTGTGATATAAATCACTTTTCATGTAAATTGCTACTCCTGCACTAGCATAACTGGCATTGATTGTATTTTTGTGATATACTTTGAACTGTTTCAGTTTATAGATGGAATTATCCAGGATATTAGCTTCCTGTAGACATAACAGTTGAGGTTGGTGTTTATTAATCAGAAGTTGTAAGTATTCACATTGTGGTCGAAATACATTGATATTCCATTGTATTAGTTCAGACTTCATGTTATGATACCCGCTTCGGATGCCTCCACGCAAACCGACTGGTCGACGAATCCCCCTACGCAACGTCCTACTACACCTACAGTGACTTCAATCGCAGTGCAGACCACAGATCCCAAACCGTCCACGAGTGCCTCAACTCCTGATGACCGCCCTCGTTCCAGGCATACTGTTCGAGCTAGTAGTCTCACCTCTTCAATGAAGTCCCGCTCTCGCTCCGTGAGCCAAAGGGGAACTTCAGACTCCCGCACATCAGGGGAGTCGCCTGAGAACGACGAACGTCGAGTATATGGTCCTAAGTGCGCCAGAGTAAAAATGAAGAAGAAGAAAAAGATAAAGACAGGCCACTAATCTCTTTTTAATATGGAAATAATCCAGTGGAATGTTAATGGGTTCCGTGCACGTACTCCGGACATACAGCATTTAGTTTTTCAACATTCTCCATCAATCGTCTGTCTACAGGAAACCCATTTGAATCCTCATCACACACTACACCTCCGTGGTTTTGCGGCATTTAGACATGACTCTGCAGCTGGCGGACGCGCAAGCGGTGGTGTTGCTACTCTGGTGACACATAACATCTCTGCCACCAGCATTCCGCTTAACACACCGTTGCAAGCTGTAGCGGTGCGTGTACAGCTGCAGGGCCTGAGCCTGTCTATTTGCAATGTCTATCTGCCACCTGTCAGTGTCGTACAACAAACTGATCTTCGAGCTCTTTTGGCCCAGATACCGCCACCATTCCTCTTTCTAGGCGATCTTAATGCCAAGAACACCCTTTGGGGCTCCGACGCTGACGATGCCCGCGGGTGCCTTGTAGCAGACGTTTGCGATATGTCCGGTTTACTTTTGTTAAATACTGGTGCCCCTACCTTTCTATCATCTGCCTATGGTACACACTCCGCACTAGACGTTTCTTTTTGTAGTCCTTCGTTGGTACCTTTACTTGATTGGTCGGTCCTTTCCGGCTTATTTGGCAGTGATCACTACCCAATTAACATTCACCTGTCGTGCCACCATCCTGCGGCAACGCGACATCCTCACTGGATTATTTCTAAGGCTGATTGGGAGAAATTTCGTTCCCTCATTCACGTTTATGACAATGGTTTTGACACCATCGATGAAATGGTGCAATATTTTACCTGCACTATCTTGCTTGCAGCGGATTCCAGCATTCCTCGAGGTTCATCCACCCCACGACACGTTCCTGTGCCCTGGTGGTCCGAGGAATGCCGTGTGGCTATTAAAGCTCGCAAACGTGCTCTGCGTGTGTTTACTGTACACCCAACAGAAGAACATTTTATCGCTTTTAAACGCTCACGCGCTAGAGCACGATATGTACTGCGCAGCGCAAAACGTCGATCTTGGGAAACCTACACCTCTTCCCTTTCCCGTCGTACTTCAGCTCAACAGGTTTGGGTTGCTGTTCGGCGTATGTACGGCAAGTGTCGCCGGACGGTCATCCCCGGTCTTGCCGTCAACGGCTCGCATTACACCAGCGAGAAGGGTATGGCTGATGCCCTTGCCGATTGTTTTGCTGCTACCAGCCAGACGATTAGCTACGATAGAGGATTTATACCCATCAAGGAATCTGCGGAGCGGATAGTCCTAGATTTTAACAGTGACAGCAGTGAAGCGTATAACGTACCTTTTACCGTTGCAGAGCTGGAGCATTCTTTATCTCTCGCCCACGACTCTTCTCCTGGTCCTGATGATATCCACCGACAAATGTTGCTTCATCTTCCACCTGCGGCTTTGTCCTTCCTTCTGAGCGTTTATAACCGCATCTGGAGTGAGCAGGTTTTCCCGTCTTCCTGGCGCGAGGGTGTTGTCATCCCCATCCCTCGGCCCGGAAAAGACCGGACACTTCCCTCTAGCTACCGCCCTATTTGCTTAACGAGTGTTGTCTGTAAGACCTTAGAACGTATGATTAACACTCGTTTAGTGTGGTGGCTAGAGAAGAATAACCTGCTGAACAATGCTCAGTGCGGCTTTCGCCGCAATCGCTCCAGTGTAGACAATCTAGCACGCCTGGAAAGCTACATCCAAAATGCCTTTCTGATGAAGCAGCATGTCGTGGGTGTTTTCTTTGATCTGGAGAAGGCTTACGACACTACATGGCGTTATGGCATCCTTCGTACTCTGCAAGGTTATGGTTTGCGCGGTCACTTAGCCGTTTTTCTTTTTAACTTTTTATTAATTCGCCGTTTTCGTGTCCGCATTGGCAACACGCTTTCCGAGGAGAAGATCCAGGAGAATGGTGTACCCCAGGGATCGATCCTGAGTGTCACGCTTTTCGCCGTTGCGATTAACAGCATCACTAGTGCTGTTCGTAGTGGAATCCCGATGTCCCTGTATGTTGACGATTTTGCTGTATATTATCGCTCGTATAATCTTGAGCATATTGAACGTCAACTGCAGCTGATCATAACATCCATTGCCGTGTGGGCGTTTCGTACGGGCTTCAAGTTTTCCGCTACCAAAACACAGTGTGTCCACTTCCATCGGCTTCGTGGCGTACACCCTCCGCCTGATCTTTATTTGCGTGGCACACGTCTACCGTTTGTTCCGCACCTGAAGTTCTTGGGCCTACACCTCGACAACAAACTTACATGGCAGCACCATATTCGACATCTTCGTGTTTCCTGCGATCGTTCGCTTCGGATACTCCGGGTTTTATCTGGGGCATCATGGGGCGGCGATCGCACGGTAATGTTGAGGTTGTACCGCTCATTGGTCCGGTCCAAACTAGACTACGGCTGTTTTATATATGGCGCGGCGTCCGCCTCTAAACTCCGCCTTTTAGACACTGTCCATCACACTGGTATCCGTCTGGCCACTGGGGCTTTCCGAACTAGTCGAATTGCGTGCCTGTATGCTGATTCTGGCGAACCTCCACTGTCTGTCCGACGCTCGTTTTTACTCAGTTCCTACGTGGCACGGTTGGCCGCTCACCCCGGTCATCCCTCGTTCCAATGCGTCTTACGTCCCGACCTCGCCCACCGTTATATACGTAATACCACTATCTCACGTCCAAGTGGAATACGATTCCGTGAACTGCTCACTGCACATGATCTTCGCATGCCCCATGTAGCGCGATCGTCTATAGGCCGCTACCCTCCTTGGCAACTCCAGCGCGCGCGGTTTGACCTGGAGCTTTCGGGCTATGCGAAGGCGGCTACCCCTAACTCGGTGTTTCGCCAACTATTCACCGAGCTCCTGGGACGTTACCGGACCTTCACCCCGGTTTTTACCGACGGGTCCCAGGTGGGGGATGGTACAGGATGTAGTTTCATGTACAACGGTGAGGCTCATACGTACAGACTTCCAGACAGCACTTCCGTTTTTACTGCCGAGCTGTTTGCCATTTTTTATTTTTTACTCTTTGTTTCTAGTTCTGTTCCTGACAGCTTCATTATATGCTGCGACTCTATGAGCGCTGTTCAGGCGTTGCAACAGTTTCTCGGCACATCAGCATTGATAATTAAAATCCAGACACTCGTTTCACAGTTAGTCACTCGCGGATACCAGTTTATTTTTACATGGATCCCAGGCCATGTGGGTATTCCCGGCAACGAGGAGGCAGATGTGGCTGCTAAGGCTGCATGTCGTTTGCCGGTGTTTTCCACACATGCTCTTCATTTTAGAGATGTGCAGCGATACTTCCGCTGCCATCTTTATTCCTATTGGCAGAAATCTTGGGAAGAGCTGACTGGCACCCAACTACGGACAATTAAGGACTCAGTAAAACCCTGGCGGACTTCTTGCAGGGATTCCCGTCGGGCAGAGGTCATTTTAACGCGGTTACGCATAGGTCACACACGAGCCACACATGGCCACCATCTGTGTGGTGACCCGGCCCCTGTCTGTCACACGTGCGACGTCCAACTCTCCGTGTCGCACGTTTTAATTGATTGTCCGAGATACGCCCCGGTGCGCCAGTCGCTTGGCCTGGGTTTTAGTCTGCGGTCCATCCTAGGCGACGACCCAGTCTCCGTAGATACGGTGCTGCGGTTCGTTGCTCAAATTGGATTCGCCAAACAAGTATAACTTGTGCTTTTAGTATTAGACTTTTGAGTAAGATTTAAAAATCTGCAATTAGGTTTGTTTTGTTTTACTGTTTAGTATTTTAAACCTTTTTAGCGTTTTAATCTTTTTGGTGTTTTAACGGTTTTACCATTAACCTTTTTAGTATTTCAACCGTTTTAGCATTTTTTAGTTTTGTATTTTAGCTTAGTTCTTAACCAGAAGTTAGCGAGTGTTTTATCCTTTAAAATTGACTTGGGGCCCAAATGACCTAGCTGTCGACGGGCCCTTAAACACCACTCACTCACTCACTCACTTCATGTTATGAGTGCTGATGGTATGTAATTTGTCGATTCAGGGGAAAAATTAAGTTTTCTGGGTTATTTTGCATAGAACTGTCCTTAGTCATTTCTTTGTTTTACCTAGTGAAATTTAGTAGTTTCTGAATAATACGGGTAGTTCTGATTTTAATTTGGTTTGTCTGTATAAAATGAGTGTAGTGCTCGCAGTGCTTGTGCTGAACTTTGTAGGTCATCCGTATAGCTGAGAGCAATTATTATGTCATTTACAGTGTTTTCAAATAAACTGAGAATCTGTAATAAACTTAGAGGAAACACATGCGGATCGTTTTCTATTACTTTCTTCTAGATGTCAGTTTGGCACTCAATTCAGTATTTTGATCGCCTGTTTTGTTTTCTTAACATAATGGTTGGCTTTTACAGGCTTTTCACGAGTATAATTTTCAGGGTTTAGATATTGTTGCAGCATTCATTCGAGAACAGGTCGTACAGGTTCTCCTGTACGGTATGTTTATCTGCACAGCACCTAGCCGCTTACTGCGATTTTATCTGTGCAGTATAGGTGTTCATATTTGTTCAACCTTTTGTGTCTGTGGGCATGGTTTCTTTCTGCATACCTAAGTTTGGTTGTAGGAAGGATTGTTCACTATCTTCGTCATTTATGGGCGTTGTGTCACTACTGGTAGACGACATTGGTCTTCTGTATCTTTGTGGTTCCAGGTCTTTTGGTGTCTGATTGGGTAAGTTATGTTCAGAGGACGTGCAATCCATGGGATTTTCTGATGACAACTCGGGGTATGTGACACTAAAGTAGCTACAAAATAAGAATGAACATGGCCTAGCCAATACAGGGATGTTGCTCTCTCGGTGTTGCCAATTTTATGCGTAAGGTGGTTTCGGTGTGACAAAGACAGTCAAATCTTCCATTCTTGTCGCCCGCTGCCTGGGTAACTGGCAACCCTGAGAGCACAAGATCACTGCATTGGCTAGGGCCATGTTCATTCTTGTTTTGTAGCTACTATAGATTTTTGTTGCGATATTTTACGGTCTTTATCTAAAGCAGCATTGCTAGAAAGAGTTTCGGGTGTTGAAGAGTGAGCAGAATTTTCAGGAGGAAGAGTTCCTTGTTTCCTTCTCCCATTGCTGAGTTCAGGGAACGAAGAGGGGTCGAATTTAGTGTTAAGGTTTTGATCATTGTGGGTTCTGCCACCGAGTTTGGGCGTTGTTTTGCTAGGTGTCCTTCTGACTTACAGAAAAAGCATCTAGGTGAATTTGAGGATACATACACCCAGTATGCTGTGCCTTCGTAATCAATTTCTACATATCTGTAACTTTCTGGATATTTTAATGAGAAATATAGATTTGTCTTCGGAAACTTAGGATAAGTGAGAATCCAGGAAGGGATAGTCCTACTCTGTTAGCAGATATCTTGGACATAGGTTTCATACTTAGGTTATTTAGTTGGTCTTCAATGATGTAGTTAGGAATTACTGGACAAACATTGGATGATATTATCCTTTTAAGCTTTCAAATTCCGTTCTCTTTGCACTGCTAACATGTAAAAAATCAATAACGATGTTATTTGAACATAAATTGTGTCTTTTAGCAAGATATACATTTTTTGTACAGTAAGATTTAGACTATCTCTTACGGCTTACCAGTTATGCAAAAGTCATCTAGAGTAAACAGGGCTACATGGGCTATAGCGAGAATATTCAAAATATACATTTCATTTTTCATAAAAATATTTTATTTATGACATTTTAATCAAAATTGTTAGAGCCATTTTCGATCAAAATTTTCGAATACTTTTTCATATGAAGGGTAGTTTAGGGTGGAGGAATTTGTCTCAAAATCTTCGTGTCACATCCGCAAAAGATATTACACTGAAATAGCAACCTTGATTTTTAACCGACTTTTCGTTTTTGAGCTATGCTGTCCGCAGAGACAACACACACACACACACACACACACACACACACACACACACACACACACACACACACACACACACATACACACACACACACACAAACACGCGCGCGCGCGCGGACCTTTTTCTGAAGAAGGCATTTTTATTTAGAGGACCTCAAATCATATATTTCCGGTGAAATCTCGACATCAATTTTTGGATGGAATACAATACTTCCTCTACTTACTATACGTAGTAGAGCAAGTAAAGATTACTGCTGATCTGTGAATGTACACAGTGCTGCAGAACGAAGTAAAACGTTTCCAGATCCATGGTTGTTTAATATACTTTCATCCTCTAAATCTGAGAATTGTTTTCCCCAAAGTTTCGACATAACGTTTTACACCATGTATATCAAGCAGATCCTGTTTTCACAGTTGCAAGGCATTTAATTTTACATAAAAGAAGATGTATAAAATGGGAACATTTGAAGGTTTTTTTTTGCAGTGGACCTTCATAGGATGACATCACAGAAACTAATTTCTAATTTTCCATACGCAACATCTGTGCTTGAGGGTCTGAAGCCTTTACCTTTCAGAGCACAAGAGTAACTTCGTAGCTAGATGGCTGATGACGAATATTTGTAGCTGGGGTTCCCTTTGCGTTCCACATCCCAGAAATGAAATTCTATGTTCAATTGTCAGCCGTCCTATCGTAGTCAGGCTTTATCGACAAGTTTTGACGGGCTACATGAGCTGCAAGGTGTCTGGCAGCAGTTTCCTTTCCATTGATTTCCTTTTGCACGGTTCATGGGACTCTTGAAGTCCAGCTGTTGTATGAAATGATTTGTGAAGATGCTGAGTCTTTTGAGAGTAAGTTTCTGCTCTTCACGTACACATACACGAATTCACACTTAAGAGAAAACGTATAAATTGCTGCAGTACAACAAAATATTAATACCCAGCCCTACCATCGTTCCGTATGCTACGCTCTTCTTATAAATACATATATCTTTCATGTGTGGTGCTGTCGTTGAGTGGTCCAAATTTTGGCTTCTCATCCAAGGAAACTCGCGTCCGATTCCCGGCTGATGGGGAGGAACTTTTCTTTAATACAGGATCTATTCAGGAAATTACCTCCATGTACGTAGAGTGGGCGCAGTAATCACTATGGCTATACTCCACGTTTATACAGTTACGCAACTTAATTTGATTAGCTTTGAGTAATATGAAAGTCACTTGCTGAGCTGCACTTTTTGAAAATGTGTGCTGCAATCGAGAACCTCGCCGCGTTGTGAGATATACTCGGTGTTAAGATTTCTTGGGCTAAAATCCATTGTCAACTTTATGGCATTTACGGACCAGACATCATGAGTGATAGTAGCATAAGACAATGGTGTTGCATGTTTAAGGATGCAAGAACCAATGTCCACGAGAAAGAAAATGCTGGCTGACTTGGTATCGTGAATGAAAAATTAATTCATTTGGCTGGCTAAAAGCTACAGAATATCACATATTCACAATTTCGGAGCTCTCAGATCAGTTTCCATAGGCTTGTTGTACTCTGATTTGTGAAGTAGTCGAGGAAGATTTTGGTTACCAGACTACATTTCTTTATGAATGACACAAGTCTCATCGAATGGGTTCAGCACTATTCTTTCTTGAAGCCACGAAAGAGAATGTGATGCACTTCTGAAACAAATTGTGACAGAACGTGACATTTGAGCGCGGTATGTGAATGCAAAAGCAACAAATAAATTAATGACATGTGTTCATACTGAATCATTGAAACTACGTGGTAAACCGCGCGAAAGCATTTTCCGCTGGAAAACTTATGGTCTTCAGGACAGAAGAGATTTCCATTTGGAAATGTTGAAAGGGAAGTTTGCTGAATGTTGCTGTAAGGCATAGTAAAGCTACGAAGACAGTCCAGAACAAACATCAAGTCATGCTGAGTTGTAGAACGGAAAAATAAATAAAATAGAGGATACAAATTATTATACGAGGGAATTCTGTAATTCCATTGATGTGTTTGCTAAAGTAAAACGAAAGTAATTCTATGAATAGCTTCATTCTTCCTTATGCAGTGTCTGGAAATATGAATTTGGAACTGAACTGAATACCATGTGTGTCATGTGTGCTTCAGCATGTGTCTACGAGAAAACTGCAACTGCAACATATAGTTTTCTGACGGACACATGTTGAAGCTCGGTAATTATGAATCGCGCTCCTTTGTTTTGATTAGAGTTTTTCATTCCCGTTATGCAGCAGTCACTATACGGAAATACCGAATTAGTTGATATGCTGTTAGTGTTTGGAGAGTGTTAACGTACGGAGAGACAAGCAAGAGCAGTTTATAGCCAAAGATTTTGAAAGAGAAGCCTTCTCTTCTTTCACAGCGTTATATTGCTCCAGTTAAGTCATACGTGCTGCAGCTGATTAACAATACAATACTGAAGGGGGAAAACAGCATTAAGTTGATCTTTAGTCAAACAGCAAGGCCAGCCCGCATGAGCATTACTATCATCAAGGGGGTGGCAAAGCGAAGTGATAAAATATAGTACAATATCGCGTTTGATTGGCTAACCCTTTGCGGCTACAACTTACGAAGTATTACATTAGAACACGCATTTTTCTCCAGTTTACGGCATTCTCACGTCGTCGTTCGACCAGAGCGGACGTGTTTTGCTTGTCACTGGTGGAAAGGACGGAATTTTCAGCCATCCCCCACGGAGCAGGAGATCCCGCAGGAAGGTGGAGTGCGCATGCCGGTGGTGCACAGGCTTCGTACTTCGGGCTAATACATTAGCCAAAGTCATCGTAGGGTGGCTCTATAAGAGGTTTGGAAAGCAAACTTTAGAGCTTACCGAAGACTGCTTTCCCGGAGCGGCAACATCTGTCGAGATTGGACTTTGCATTGGAGTGCCTGATTGGTGCTTGTATCAAGCATCGGTATTGGTCTCCAATATACAGCGAGCAAGGTCCCGACTAACAAGCAGTAGCGGTTTGTCAACAAGGCTAGAGCCAACACCTTCGGGTGGATATAGGCGCATCCTTTTTGGGTGTTCGGTCCTCTGTTGGCAGCGCTTCTTAGCAACCGCTGCTGAAGGTAAGTGGTCAGCCCGACAATATTATGTCTACAAAACCAAATCCCACTGCTAAAAACAGCAAAACCAGACTCGACAACGAGGACTCAGCAATGCCCAGCACATCTGGCGCAAACAATAACGTCTCCGCAAGCTCACCTCAGGAGACAGTCAACCGGCGACGCCGAAAGCCTATACAAGGTGGAAATGGCAACGCCAAACGTTTGGCATTAACCGGATATACGTCCAACCAAGGCGCTAAACGCGAACCAAATTCACGTTTAGGCCGAACCTCAGAGGTAAACTCTGACAGCTCCCGCGAGGATTCAGATGCGGAATCCAATACTGACGAGACCGTCGTCCAGTCTGAAACGTCCAGGATGGACGAAGACGAGGCAAGCTCCTCTGACATCTCTACTGAGGTGGACGAGGCACAATTTCGAGAGGTGGTCAACCGTCGGAAGAAGCGCCAACAGAACACATCAACTATCTCGACTGACGAGCAAACTGGTGAACCAACTGGTGAACCAACTGAAAAATCAGACAAGCGGCATATTCCGCCTATCATTGTAGACGATTTCAGGGGTATGGTGGGCTTCTTAAAAGAAGTCATGCCAACACTTTCGGGGTCGTGCTCGGTGACGAGGAGGAAAAGCCGCTATGTCTTTCAGACGAACCATGTGAGGGACTATAATACCCTCCTATCTGTCCTTGATAAGAAAAATCTCCCTTACTTTACGTTTGGTCTCGACAAAACTCGAGACATCCGCCGTGTCATCAGAGGTCTTCCATTAGATACGCCCGTGGGCGATATCGAAGAAGAGCTCAAACGCAAAGGCATCACCCCTCGACTGGTAAGGCAACTTACCAAACCGGGCGAGAACGGGGAAGCCAAGAGACCAATTCCTCTTTTCCTGGTTGTGGTGGAGAGGGCGTGTGATCCAGAGATGAAAATCGACGGAGTCACGTCTCTGTGCTACCTCAGGGTGAAGGTGGAAGCTGTGAGGAGCTCTTTTGGGCCCCCACAATGCTACCGGTGTCTTGGCTTCAACCATTCGAGCCATTTCTGCCGCAGAAACCTTAGATGTCTTCGCTGTGGTGATGCGCACCACAAAGAATCCTGCCCTAGACAGATCACAGATGATCCCACCTGCGCAAACTGCAAGGGCAAACATGTGGCCTGCTATGGAGGTTGCCCTGCGAGGAAGAGAGTGATCGCCTCCAGGAGACCACAGATACCTCAAGGTCCAACTCCCGCCAGAGGAGACCAAGTGAGACCTTCCAACTCAAATTACCAGGCCCCTCAACCCCAACTAGCCAACACCCCTAGAGTTTCGCAGGCTCAAACGAACCAGCGCACCTCGGGTAATCCATGGACCCGAGAACAACACCAGCAACCATCACACAACACACATCAGCCCCAAAATAAACCTCCCCCACAAACAATCCCAAGGCCGCAGAGGGAGAGAAAACCCCGGAAGCCCAAACGAGCACCCAGAGTGGTCGAAGCGAGGGATGCTTCCACCATCCGACAACATCAGGAGGAGGCTAGAGCCGAGGAGGCTAGAACCGAGGAGACACCAGCACCCCCTCCTTCCACAAACAACACCCCCTCATCCCCTACCTTTCAGCTCACTGACCTGCTCAAATGGGCGCAGCTAGTTTTGCAGACCCATGGGCAGAGGATCTGCGATCTCATCGTGAGATATAGCTCTGCGAGCGACTCAACAGCCAAGACGCTCATTGTAATGGAGGGGCTCGCCCTCCTAACCTCCGTACTTCAAAACACCGAAAATGGCCAGACAAACTAGGCCAAGCACCTCATTTCGGTTCGCGTTTTGGAACGCGTGCGGATTGGCTGGCCAGGCGGGGGAGTTATCCCACTTTGCCCGCACTTATGCCCTAGACGCTATTCTAGTTAGCGAAACCCACCTACGCCCAAATGCTCGCTTCCGTTTACCGGGCTACGTTTGCCACAGAACTGATCGTCAAGGTCGTCCTGGAGGCGGAACGGCGGTGTTCGTAAGGCAAAACGTAGTCCATCGCCCAATCCAGCTCCCACCCCTTCAAACACTAGAGGCCACGGCTATCACTCTGAACCTTGACGGCACAGAGATATTGATAGTCTCAGTATATCACCCTCCACGAAGGCAGTTTGTCCCTAATGACTACCATTCCATCCTAGCCCTTTATCCCAACGTCATCCTAGCTGGGGACTTCAACGCCAAACACCAACGCTGGCACTGTGGTCGAAGGGCGGATGCCCGAGGCAATTCCATCATCCGCCTCATTGACGCGGACCCCGAACTAAGGGTGGAGGGCCCGTGGCAACCCACACATCACCCGCATGGTCTAGGACTACCCTCTGTCATAGACTTTGCGATCATAAAGCATTTCCCATTTCACCTCACATTGACATCAATAAATGCTCTCCAATCAGACCACAACCCAGTACTGGCAGAAATCAATACCCGGATTGCCAGTCACGACAGCTCAAATTACACTCGGGAAACGGACTGGGAAGGTGTCCGTAACTGCCTTCGTACCTCCATCCCACCTAACCCCAGAATCAACGACATCCCAACTCTTGAAGCGGCAGTTTCTTCATTCACATCCATTGTGACAAGAACTGCCCAAAACCTGACAATCCGAGCTCCAGCTCCCTTACATCCAGACGTCCTCCCACTTGATATAATCCTCCTTATCCGTCGGTCCTGGGCGGCACGAAGACTCTATCAAAGGCATCGCACACCCCACAACAGAGCCCTATTACGGCGATTGCGCCGACTGGTCGGGGCTCGACTGCGTGAGCACCGAGTGCAAGCGTGGGAGAGCAAGATGGCCAGCCTGGACACTGAAAGTGGAGACGTGTGGAAGATCGCCAGATGCCTTCGAAACCGTCGTGGCCAATACAACTCGCCAATTCAGGGCACCCGAGGCCTGGCATACGAGCCTGAAGCCAAAGCCAACGTGTTCGCTGACTATCTAGAGCGGACCATGTGTCCCAGAGACGACCCCCAGGATTATAGATTCTCAGAACGTACCCGCCAAGAAGTACGTCGATTCTTACGACGTCCGCCGGAGGATGCGGAACGACTACCGGTGATACGTCCCAGCGAAACCCATGGCGCACTAAAACGCCTCAAAATCAAAAAGGCGGCGGGACCTGACGGACTAACTCCCCTCATGCTTCGTCACCTTCCCTTCAACGCCGTGCTCTTCCTAACTAGAGTTTTCAATATGTGCCTTACCCTGGGTCACTTTCCACGCGAATGGAGAGAGGCTCGGGTGATATGCATCTTGAAGCCTGGGAAAGACGCGGTACACCCCTCCAACTACAGATCCATAAGCCTTCTGTCCATCCTCTCGAAAGTTCTAGAGAGGATGATCCTAACCCGATTATCCCCCCTACTGACAAACATACAAGCCATCCCAGAACATCAGTTCGGCTTTCGACCTGGGCACTCTACACCTCAGCAACTGCTGCGTGTGGTGGAGGCTGCTGCCCTGGGTTTTCAGGAACGCGCATTCACCGCTGCGGTATCTCTGGATGTGGAAAAGGCCTTCTCAACCACGTGGCACACAGGGCTACTTCATAAGCTGATTCACCTGGGGCTACCCACACAACTCATTCACATCCTACACAGTTTCCTCCGACACCGGACCCTCATAGTCACAGTTGCTGGACGAACCTCCAGAATTAGGCCAATAAGAGGCGGAGTCCCCGAGGGCTCTGTTTTGTCCCCTACTCTCTTCAGTGTCTACATGGCAGACTTCCCAACTGAACCACAGGTCAATCTAGCGCAATATGCAGATGACGTACTACTATATTGCACCAACAAAAACATCCACAGAGCCTTCAACCCTATTCAAAGACACCTCCGCCTAGTCCAAGACTGGTGCCGACGATGGAGAATGTCTGTTAATCCAGACAAGAGCCATGCCATCCTGTTTACGAGACGTCCCACACCTGCAGACTGCCCCACCTTCCAACTTCGGGGTCAAAGGATCCAGTGGAGAGACACCATCACCTATTTGGGAGTCAAATTAGACAAAAGTCTAACATTTCGAAGTCATATCAGAGACCTATCAGTGCGGTCGCAGGGGGCTATTGCCTCACTGTACCCTATGCTGAAATCCGAGATGCCAGTCCGCCTGAAACTACACCTATTCAGAGCCCTGATTATCCCCCTCATGCTTTACGCCTGTGAAGTGTGGGGCATGGCAGCGGGTAGTTGGCTTCTGTGGCTCCAGAGGGCGCAGAACAGAGGACTTCGGTCCATCTACTCTGTCCCTTTATCCTTCCCCGTGAGACTACTTCACGAAGCCTCATCTCTTCCATACGTGGAGGATGAAATTAGGCGCCGGGCAGCAAAATTGTACGCCAAATTACCCAACCACCAAAGCGTCCTGGTTAGATCTCTAGGCGATTATGACCCCACTACACGCCGCTTCAGGTCGTACAGGGTTCCCCGTATGGCTTGCGGGTATATCCCATAACAAAGTAGTTTACCCATCAGCAGCAAAAGCTAAACTACAAATAATCCCAATAAAGAGCTATTCGGTTCAAAAATTCAACCCACCATCAAAATTCAAAATTTAAAAAGATCGAAAGATCTTACAAAATGTTTAAACTCTCTTTATCTCCACAGAATGCAAACATTGCTGAGTTCTGTGAGTCATCAGCTAAGGGGCAAATTAGCCTCCTTATTATTTAAGCCATAACCTAAATTTAAAAACAACACCCTTAACCACCCTTTACCAAAAATTCTACCTGCGGTTAAACCCTATCAAGGGTAGGTACGCAGAAAAATATCGTCGGGCTGAACCACAGCCTGCCAGTATGTCGTCGTCGTCGTCGTCTCCAGTTTATCCGTTTATAAGTACCTTGGAGGTTAGTGCTCAAACATGTGGACCACTGGAGTTAAGCTGTATAGGTGAATTTCTAATGAGATTAACCACATCCAGTACATTTTGCGAGAAATAATGTCAAATTTTAATGAGAAACGTCCATAACAACATACGGAAATAGAATTCAAGTTTTAGTGACAGAATAGTGAATGAATACATTCAGAAGTCCTAGCAACTGCTGCTTGCGCAGAAAAAGGAAAAGGACAATCACAAATTTTTAAACGTTCCGTCACTTGGGAAAATGTAAACTTACAACTTAAACTTTAGAATTTCGAAAAAGGTTAGCCGAAGGAAAAATAGCTTATACGTGAATTGCATATTTTAGCAATACATATGCTTTTCTGCGTTAAGTTTCTGCCTACTCCCTAGTGTTTTTTAGTTATGTAGTTATACAAAATGCAAGCAATATGAAGTGAGGCTAACAGAGTAACGATACACATATTTTTGTCAATCCTTCAAATACAAAGTTACGAAAAATTTTCTCATGTAATTGGTAGTTCAGAATGCAGGGAATTCCAGGATTGTGGTGTGCATGAATGCTGAACTTACAGAGGTATTTTTAGACGTAGGAATGACCTTGCTAGGATCTGCGTGTGTGACATCATGCAAATTGATGATAGGAATGATGTTTCTATTTCCTAATTGAAATAAACAGCAGGCTGCTGATAATACGAGGATACTTAATCATGCATTGTTGTGCGATGTTTACTTCGCGAAAGTCAGGATAGTACTAACCTAGTCTTGTACATCATGGTTGCCAACTCGTACGATAATTATGGGGGCATACGATAATTTTAATGTTTGTACACATGGTTGCCAACTCGTACGATAATTATGGGGGTGTACGATAATTTTAATGTTTGTACACATGGTTGCCAACTCGTACGATAATTATGGGGGCATACAGTAATTTTAATGTTTGTACACATGGTTGCCAACTCGTACGATAATTATGGGGGTATACGATAATTTTAATGTTTGTACACATGGTTGCCAACTCGTACGATAATTATGGGGGTGTACGATAATTTTAATGTTTGTACACATGGTTGCCAACTCGTACGATAATTATGGGGGCATACGATAATTTTAATGTTTGTACACATGGTTGCCAACTCGTACGATAATTATGGGGGTGTACGATAGTTCAATATCGGCGAAATATCATTTTCACTGGTTTCTTACACCAACGAAATGAAATTAATTACAAATAGCGACACCACTTTTGCCCCCATAGCCGGTCTCCACCCCTCTAAGGCAACCATTTCATATCCTACTAATCCTTCTACCCTTTATCCTCTTGTTGCCAGTGTACCCAGATCTGGTAATATCAATGAAGAAGGCACTGTTCAGAAAATTGATGATCAATGGAGAAATCTCGGAATACGGGATATTCCGCGTGAAATAACGAACATGCCAGAACCTGGTAGTTTCTGGAGTGCTGTTGAACACATGTCACCTTAGTGGAAATACTGATTTAAAAGAACTGTCGGAGTTTGCATAATCAGAGCTTTTGTTGCCCCACAGAAACACTTCTTGTGAAAGAGCTTTTTCTAAACCGTGTTTAATAAAAACCAAAGTTAGAAACAGGTATGCGCTGGACACGGTAAATGGACTTAGTCGGTCGTCTCAGCTGATGAAAGAATGTGGTGGATCCGAAAATCTGCAAGTAACCGAGAAGATGTTAAAGTTTATCTCAACAACAAATTTGTATAATGCTGCAACAGTTGAGGAAGATAAACTTTCAGATGAACAGTGTGAGAAACAGAGGTGTCAAAGTTGTAACACTGATTGAGGTCATCAATCTTGTAAGTGCATATCATAAACGTCATACTATTACATTTTCATAAGGGTTATACTGATATTTTTATTGTTGTAACATTTAGTTTATGATGTACGATAATTTTGAATCCAAATCTATAATTTTGAGTGACAGGTACGATAATTTTACTTTTAAATGTTGGCAACCCTGTTGTACATACAAAAGTGAACCCGACCATAAACAACTGCTCAATCCTAAGTCATTTGCCACGTCTTAAAATACCTCTGTAATTCATTATTTATCCAACTTTTCGTTTTTGAGTTACACTATTAAAAATACACACGCGCTCACACTTAAGTATGTTTTTTCTAAAAATGCTTTTACGGCTCGGTGGGATTACAAACATATGTCTTCGTGGATTCTGTATACTGAATTGTTGGGTGAAATGCAGTATTTCCTCTGCGATAGGCAAACCTGGAGAGATTAATAAGGGTTTATTACATGTTCCTTTATTGATAAACTTTATAGTTTTCATAATATATGCGTTATAGTTACAAAGAGCTCTAGTTTACTCTTTGAGAATACATAATTTATTACTCAGTATCATATTTAATAAGCATTTTAATATTTCAAGTCACAATATACGATCCGCGATACCGAAATGACGCCCAATTAAATATTAACGGCATATAATTAAAATGCTCGTTTTAATCATCGCTGTATTACCTGCTGCAGTGTCTGATAAATATTAATAACGCTTTGTTCTTCTATAGCGAAAGACTAACGCTGGTATGTTACACTGGAATTTGTTTCGAGCTGCTAATTAACTTATTAATAGATGCAAGGCACTATCAAGCGCAGAGCTGAAAATGCACAAATGCATATTACACAATGAAGTGCGGTGTGTGCTTTGCGAATTAAACATACAGGAAAGTGAAGAGAATATACCCTACATCGCCACAAGTGTTTAACTCAGGAAAGTAATCTCTCTGTGTAATATAATTGCAGGATAGTTCTAGAGTGCTGTTACCCTAATTCGCTGGCGCGCCCCGTGGGAGCAATGATACATTTATAGCAGTGCATAGACAGCTTATTCAGAAATTGAAATGAGATTTTGTGATAAATACGGAATATTATTATCTTGGCTTTCTGCTATTGTCAAGATAGAAATTGTCTAGCTACAAAGCAGCTTGATTTGGGTATTAAGTACAAAGTCTCCTGAAGTTCAACGCACTTGCATTAAAGCTTCTCCATATTCGAGATTACAGTTTCTTTGAGGTCCTCAGAATACTTGCATACCTCCTGTACCTATAGCATATCCCTTTGACTTTAATTTGTTTCCAAAGTCAAAGAAGTTTTGAGTTTTGGCAAGAGGTAACTCAAGAGAGAGATTGCTCCAGTATTATTCAACCTATTCATATACATGACCTACCAGATATAAATCCTACATCTACTGCAATGTATACGGATAACAGTTATTTTCTATTCATACCCTATCTTAAATATTGCAGTTAAAAGACTACACACATCACTAAATCTGCTTTCTGGTTGGTTTACAACCTGGAAAATGAAGTTGAACACCAAAAAGATCGAAGCTAAGATATTCTCCTAAAGACCAAACAACAACCCATTCGCATTACTACTCCAGGAAGAAAGCTTACATGGCTACCGCTAGAAATACCGGTTAAATATATAGGAGTAATGCTGGACAGGAAACTAACTTGAAATTCTCATATATCTTACATGTCAACACCAGCAACTTCCAGAATAATAAAGCTGTTCCCTCTACTACAGGGGAAGACAGGTATCGCTGCTGTGACGTCAGCTCACTCAGCTCACATGCTCCCACCAAAGGCCAGTTGAGCGGTGACGTCACAGCGGGGAAGAGGAAATAGCGTGCGGGACATCCTAATTTTAATGCTGACTGTTTCAATAGTCACAGATTATAAATAATTACATTTCGGCTTTATACAATATATATGGTATATATGAATAGTTTATGTGAACAGTCATGTTATAACGCAAATAGAACAGAAATTATAACTAATTTGCCTGAGCTAGACGAGAACTATACTGAACAATTAGGTGACCTTTTCTGACATTTGCCGTTCCGCTTTTCTTTGATTAGTTTATCAATGTTAGGGAGTAATGTACGGCACATTTGTAACCGAAGACTGCATGTTAGATTGTGATATGAACTATGCTTCGGGATTTTGACTTAGAAAGGTTCATAACAGAAAAGAGTTGTTCGCACACATACGTAGAACCAAACATATATAATATCCGTGCAACAAGCGCGTACAACCTCAGAAATCTGGTTTGAGGAACATTCTTATAAAAATCAGCCAATTCTTCCTTGTGTTTATATCTGTCCTTCAGCAAATCGTCGCATTGTAAATTTATTAATTCAATTTGCTACCTGCTAGAAACATTGTTAGCATCCAATGAATATGGGTTCGCAAAGATCTGAAACGTAGTTGACAATGTTTCTACATCTTGAAGCCTGGTCTCAAACTGGTGTGAAACACGGGGAACTGAACACAAACACAAAACCACAACATACAACACTACACAACGTCAACAAAAACACAAAATAAAAACAAAATTCGCACTAACGCCGTTAAGGACAGGTACCCATCTGTGAAATTTTGAAAATCTACAGTTTTCATTGGATTGATTTGAAATTTTAACACAACAATCACTGTATAGTGAGGAGTAACTGTGCTAAATTTCACACATTTAGTCAGATTATTTGCTAACATATTAATATTTCATTATAGTTTTTTTAATGTTTGTATAAATTTGATGCACTTTTGATTTAAAAAACTTAATAATTTTCAATTATATCTTGTAGTAGAATGTTAGCAAATTGATGAGATAATTTCTAGTTTGGATAAAAATAAATTTTAAAGTTTAAATTCATTATTTTTTTCATTTAAATTTCGGAATGTAAACTTTAATATTTAATTACTCAGCAGTTATTCACGTTATGAAAAAATTATCTCATCATTTCTTTTTAATGTTATTTCTAAGCAGGTACACCAAATTTCATGCACAAGTACTGAAAATTGCATCATCTGGAGCATTTTAAAAAGCAAACGGTGCTAAAAATAAAAATATGGAAAAACTAAGTTTGAAGTCATAGCAAGGGTAATGGAACTGTATGGATTTAAATGGACACGACCACTTACAGGCAATCAGTTAGACGGCCACGTGACATAGTTAAAAAGGTCATAAGGCTATAAAAAGCATATAAAAATAAAGCAGAAGATTTATACTATTTGATAAAACAAAAATCCATTTTTGGCAATTTTTGAAATTTTTAGCCTTTTTACACAGATGGGTATCCTTAAGATCTCTCATACAACAAATAAAAAACCTCAGACGAGGCTGAAGAGGGTTCTTTCTAAACAGCCCGGGCATGTTGTAAATATGCCCAAATAACATTTTTCATATTCATTCAGTTTCGTGCAAGTAGCGTCGCTGATCTAGGCAGCATAGCAATACACCACTCTCGCCTGACGTTACACGAACGTACAAGCTGGCTCTTCGTTTAAATACGTCACACGGCCCGAAGTTGTCATCCCCTCCTCTACTACATAAGAGATCTGCAGTGCTAGCGTGCTCAATATTGCTCAATATTGCCGTTCCTGTGTAGGGGTGCATCCATAGGTTATACAACACAAATTTCTCCGCACTATTGCAAAGGCTCCATGGCTCATAACAAAGGATCAGCTTCATCAGGAATTTGGAATTCTTCCTGTACAAGAGTACTTTAAATTACTCTCAAGGAAATTCTTCTTCAGATTAACCAGAGTACTAGGCGCTGTAACGTATCGCTTTGAATCCAGAAACCCACAGAGGAGAAGATTGAAAAGAAAACTGCCTCAAGACTTCCTTGCTCATTGATTCTGGAGATAGGAATAATCAACTTCATTCATCCAAACCCTTCTTCAATCATTGACTAAGATCATTGTATTGCATTTAACTTCCTTAATAACTTGGTATCATTGGTTAGTCAAACCTAATTGTTAATATCCTATACTAGAAATTATTATCCATTTGCTAATGTTATGTTCCTGTTATCTGTTGCACATGTTATAGGCAATGTGGTCAGTTTGTTACATGTTACTGTTAAACTAGTTTATCACTGGCTTGTATAACAAGTTTATCGACCAAATAAATACATGTATATAGAAAAGAAAAGACCAAGTGAGTAAGTTGAAAGCGAAAGTATTTCAAATCATAGTTTGGTCAATTTGTCCAGATTATGCACCTTGAATGCAATATCGATTTGGGTGGCCCACTTGGTTAGGCGTTATCCTACCCATCCCAAGACTGCGAGTTCAAACCTGGCCCAGATCGCAGGTTTTGAGTGTGCTTAAAAGTTACAGCCCCATATTACTAGATGTATTGGCATGTTAAAGAACTTCTGTGGTACGAAATTTCGCCACACCGAAGGCGCTGATTTGATCCTGGCAATTCATGGCGTCGTTAACATTTTTCTGGCACTTATGCATTGTCCCGATAGAACAATAGCTTTTGTTTGTAGCTAACCAAGTATACATCTGTGAAGTGGTGTTTTAGCCTGTTTGGTCAAAACAATCTATGTTTGGATTTTTATTGCAAAAAAAATGCATCATACCTTAAAGAATATATATGCAAACTTTTAACCCCTTAGGAAGCGGGGAGCACACGTTCCGGACGCCATTTTTAAAGTGGTTCGCTCATGCAATTATCTTCTGCCTTTTAAATGGACCTGCCCATACCTTCTATTTCTGATCGCGTGCATTTGTTCTCACTTTTGAAATAATTTAGTATGTTTACGAGGTTATTCGAATGTAGTTATTTATATATACATCGTGTGTTGTATTACTTATGTTATTTGTGGCGAAAATAAAGCTTAAGTTGTGGCAGCAGATAATTTACTGGTATTTCTATAAATAGACCACGTGTTTGTAAGCACTATCTGTTGGGTATATTTTAAAACCACGTATTGAATTGCTGTACTGTTTTTGAGTGCCGAAAATAAAGGCCACCAGGTCAACCTTATGCAAATCGATAAACAAAATCATATAAGGATGGGGGGGGGGAGAGAAACTTGCATAGAGGTTAAAAACGAAGTGTGCGAGTAAACTTTGAACTCATTTTTCTCGGAATCAGTCTATTATTTTATCATATTCAAAATCTTATACTACAAAAATGTGGTTACAGATCGAAATTTTTTTCCCATACAGTTCAGAATATGGGTAGTGAAATGTCTGATTAATGTTAATTTAAAGAAAAGTATTATAACAATGCGTTGTTTTTAGGCATTTTTACACTTTGAGATATTAAATTGTTTTAAGAAAAACTACTCATTGTATGAAGATGTTCATCTTTTAATTTATTACAAAGTGAAGCATTTTTATGTCACTCTATTGACTGCTTCTTATTATGGGTGCCTACGGCTGCTCACACATGAGTCTTAATCTCGGGTATCCGTGGTGGTTACAGAGAGCGACATTGTAGTTTCGTTAGAACCTTTATTTGTTTTATTTTTACACGTTTAAGCTTTGCTGAACAATTTTAAATCGAATAAAATATGTAGTCTAACGTAACCGTTGGAACGAACTTTCACCGTGTTGCTTACATGTATCTCTCCCTCGTAACGATGCCTGTCTCCTACTGTCCCTCAGTCATTATATCCTTTTGGCTTCCCAAACATCCATAATGGCCCTCACTTCATTAAGTCAAGACTTTGCCCTCTGGCGAAACCCCTCGGGTCTTCGATACTTTGTAAAAATACAATAGCAGGCTCCTTTTCTTTATGTTGAAGACCTTGCCAAACTAATTGTATCTCTCGTTTACCTTAATGTTTGGGACGTTCGCTAATGATCCTCGGTAGTGCATTTTTGGCATCCCTTCACCTGTGGTACATATTCTTAACCCTTTGCTATTAATGGATTTTGTAACTTTGATATATTTCGTATATCATAAGCGCTACACAAAAAAAACTGCTACAAATGCCCCCCATATACATTATCATATTATGTAAGAATATGATAAAGGTATATGTCTTGCCCGAAAATCATTTTCTTGTTAAAATTTCGCGATTGTTCAGCAAATCTTTCGTCAATTACATACAAATGCTTAAAAGGGTTTACACTCAAATTCTTAAAGACATAGCTTGTACAAAGAATACCCTTCACATATTTACATTACACAAATCAGCACTCAATACACATAGGGTTATATTTTTAATACTACATAGTGATTTAATATTATTTTACATGTTTCTTCTTTCATTGATCTTCTGATTCTATATAATTATTTTTATCAAAAGTCTTTTATGGTTATGGATTGTTCTGCTGGTTTCACTTTTAATGTGTGTGTTTTTTTTTTCACACGCACATTATCCACTTCACTGTTTTGTTTTTTTTTTTTGTTTTTTTTTTTTTTTTCGATATCTTCACTTTCCTTAATATTAATTACGTTATTCTTACAGTTATTTACAAGTTTACATAGAAACAATTAGGCCCTCATTTTCATGATCCAACCATTCTTTCAACCAACTTCTCACCGTTTCTTTTCTTACTTTTCGATACTATTTGAGGAATTTCTATACGGTCTTATTAGCTGCTTATGCCATCTCCCAATCAATTTGTTTGTTTTTAAGTCCACTAATTCATAAGTATGCTCTCCGAATTTCTCAGTAATCATTACCGGACCTTTATATAATAGTTCTAATCTATGACTTCTCCCCCTTAACGCATTGGATAATTTATAATCCCTGGCGAGGACTAGATCTCCTACCTGAGGATCCCATTTATTTTTACGTTTCTTGATTTTTGATTTCCTCTTTTCCGCTTTTTCTTGCAATCTGTCAAAAACGATCTTAGCCCTTTGTTCCTCCGATAATGGCTGACTTCCCTCAATCGTTCTTGGAGTATTTTTAAAAATGGGTTCAGGGTCAATTCCCTGCATTATCTGTATCGGTGCAAAACCAGTTGTAGTATTTACAGTATTATTAATAATTTTCTCTATGATGGTACAATACCTTACCCAGTTTCGATGATTATTATGAGGAAGCACTCGAAAATAAGTCCCTATTTCTCTTAATATCCGCTCTGTCGGATTCCCTGAAGGAAAATAATAAGAACAATGATATAGTTTTATCTGGTGGCTACTTAAAGTTTCTTTGAAAATTTTATTCGCTACTTCAAACGAATGTGTGTAACAGTTACATCTTCCAGGCTTTTCCGATAATACCTCCCTGTTTTCTATTAAAAGTTCCCGTAATTTTCCTTTTTGTTCCTCATTTAGTCTCTCAGCTTGGTTCACCTTAGATCCTATTACATTTTCTATCTTGACACAGTCATTTCTTTCGTCGTACTCATTTATATTACTATTCTTCAAGTTAAATTTTGGGTTTTCTCGGGGTTTCTTTTCTTCGTCAAAATCACAGAAATAATTACCTCTACTTACAATATTTTGTTCCTCTATTTCATCGTAGTTCCCAACTTTTAATTCTGCTAATTCCATCGCTCCAATATTTATTACCTCTACAAAGAATGTTTCCCCCTCCATTTCTTCCTCTACCTGATCCCGTACAATTATCCTCGAAGTATGGTCTAAAAATGGTACAATTATGGTGTCAGGTCCTGTTTCAAACTTAAAACTTTTATTTTCAAAATCTACGATGGAATTCCAAGCATAAAGACTATCGCAACCGATTATTACGTCAAAAACAAGCCTGGGTACAACCAAAAATAATATTTCAATGCATTTCTGTGCGATCTCGACCCTTACCATCACTTGAAATTTTACCCTTTCCTTCCTTTTACCTACTGCTACAGAGCAATATATCCCATAAACTGGCAAAGATAATAATTTTACACCACTCTTCACTAAATTTTCAAAAAAATTTTGGGAACACACAGTAGTATTAGCACCTGTATCAATAATAGCCTGAAATAATTTCCCGTTAATACCAATATTTATTCTTGGCGGATCAATTAAAATTTCATTCTCTGTATTTTCTTTATGTTTTTCGATCAAACATTGCCTTCTCTGTCCCTTATTTTCGAAGTACTTCCCATAATAAGAACATTCATCATTCCCAATCTTCACTGAAGGCGAAGTTGACTGGGTTTGGAGTTTTCCGAAAGCTTGCTAATGGCTCCTGTTCCATTCCCATTATATGAAGGTCCCGGGTTTGAATCCTGGTGAAAATTTGTTTCTTCCAATCTTTTTACCGCGTTTATAGCGTCTACCCTTTCTTCCGGATTTGGAGAAATTCTGCTATTCCCATTTCTTTCTTCTTGCCTAGGGGAATTCGGTCTGTACCAATTATTATTATGGTGATAATTATTTCCCGAAGGAAATCGATTCCTAGTGTACCCCCCCTTTCTATCTCCGAAATATCTATTTGCCTGTACGTAATTAATTTGAGGGTTTCTTTCCCGTGGATAATTCTCAACCCTTCTTCTATTATCCTGAGGCTCAAAATTATTTCTTCTATCCTGATGCTCAAAATTATGTCTCCAATCCTGAGGCTCAAAATTATGTCTCCTATCCTGAGGCTCAAAATTATGTCTCCTATCCTGAGGCTGAAAATTATTTTTCCGGTGGTAATTATTGTTTTTAGGGACTGGGCCATGATACCGTTGCCGAGCATCAAAATTCCTGACATCACCTGAACCTGCCCCCTGCCCGAAAATTTTTGTTGGAGATCGGTTATTTCCAAAATGTCTCTCATTACTTGCCTCATTTTGGATCTTATTTCTTTCTAGTGCGATTAACAAGTCAATCATTGCTGCTATTGTTAACGGCTTCGCAATAATCAGATAGTGTTGGATTGTTTCTGGAAAATGTGTGGTTATTAAATTAATTAATTCTATTTCTCCCATCGGAGGGTCAAGCATCTTACATTTTCTAGCTATAGCCATAAAATAATTAACCATGCATTGATCTTTATGCGGGTTATATTTCCCATTACTCAGTTCCAGTCTTATATTTGCCTGCCTGCTAGCTCCCCAATATCTATTTAAGAAAATTTCCTTAAATGTCCGATAATCATTACTTAATCCTACTGATAACTCTAACCAGTTTGAAGCGTTGCCTTTAAAACATTTTCTGACAACCGTCATCTTATATTCCTCGGGAATACCTTTTACAAGAAAATACTCTTGCATGCTATTTATAAAAGCCTTGGGGTCATCAAATTCTTCGTTTTCAAAGGTTGGTGGTGAAATTTCATTCAAAACATGGTTGGGCCATTGCAAATGTGGACTATTGTGTGCTTTAGCATTGACATTGGTATTACTATTACCTGATGTACCAGCATTTAAATTTAACATCGGAATGTCCGCTGACGCATTATGCATCGCTTCGTCCCGTGCTGTTACCGTAATAGTGTTACTACTCACAGAGTCACTAACATTGTCAGACATACATATGTTATTTAATCTTTCTTTCAGTTTGTCATTTACCTCATCTACACTCACAGCTAATCTCCTAGTTTCCCTCTCTGATTGCTCTAATCTTTTCCTATAGATTTCTAATTCCTTGTTATTAATTTCCCTTTCCTTAGCTAAATCAGTAGTTATTTCCTCCCTTAATTTTCTATTTTCTTTCTCTACATTTTTATTAACTGTTTTAATCTCTTCCCTAACCTGTTCCTGACTTTCCCTCATTTCAATTCGTACATTTTCAATTTCAATTTTAACGTCTTCCTGATTATTTTTAACCTCACTTCTTACATTTTCTATTTCATTTCTAACTTCCTCCTTGAAATTTTCTAAAACCTTCTGTTGTTTCTCAACCTTATTTCCTATTTTGACCAAGTCAGCTGTTAAGTTCTCCCTCGTATTTTCTACCTTTTCTGTTAACCCCGTTAAATCTTTCTGACTCTGATCTACCTTTTCTGTTAACCCCGTTAAATCTTTCTGACTCTGATCTACCTTTTCTGTTAACCCCGTCATCATTGACATAAGTGATTTTAATATTTCATTAGTCTCCATGCTTCCCCCTGTTTCTTCTCCCTGATTTTGTATATTCGTATCAGCTACTCTGTCCCTTGCATTATCTACATTACTATATACACCTTCTCCCACTCTCTCATCACCCTCCTGCACTTCCATATTTATATCTAATTGCTCGATCATTTTCCCGTTCCTTAAATACATTGACTATATACTACAACACGTAGATAAAATTCTCACTCAGTACCTTAATCAGCTTGCTGCACTGCTATTCGATGTGGATCCTCTCGTTCCTGCTGTGTCCTGGGTCACCTTCCCTGGAGTTCACGGCCTTTGTTGTTCAGCTCCCTGAAATTCTCCGCATACCTTATTCAGCTTCCCTGAAGTACTCTGAAGTTCATGCTCAGCTTCCCTGAAATTCTCTGAAGTTCACGCTCAGCATTCCTGAAGTTCTCTGAAGTTCACGCTCAGCATTCCTGAAATTCTCTGAAGTTCACGCCACACGTTGGAGCGCCAATTTGAAGCATTTTTATGTCACTCTATTGACTGCTTCTTATTATGGGTGCCTACGGCTGCTCACACATGAGTCTTAATCTCGGGTATCCGTGGTGGTTACAGAGAGCGACATTGTAGTTTCGTTAGAACCTTTATTTGTTTTATTTTTACACGTTTAAGCTTTGCTGAACAATTTTAAATCGAATAAAATGTGTAGTCTAACGTAACCGTTGGAACGAACTTTCACCGTGTTGCTTACATGTATCTCTCCCTCGTAACGATGCCTGTCTCCTACTGTCCCTCAGTCATTATATCCTTTTGGCTTCCCAAACATCCATAATGGCCCTCACTTCATTAAGTCAAGACTTTGCCCTCTGGCGAAACCCCTCGGGTCTTCGATACTTTGTAAAAATACAATAGCAGGCTCCTTTTCTTTATGTTGAAGACCTTGCCAAACTAATTGTATCTCTCGTTTACCTTAATGTTTGGGACGTTCGCTAATGATCCTCGGTAGTGCCTTTTTGGCATCCCTTCACCTGTGGTACATATTCTTAACCCTTTGCTATTAATGGATTTTGTAACTTTGATATATTTCGTATATCATAAGCGCTATACAAATAAACTGCTACAAAAGGTAATAAGAGATATAACTTTAAAAAAATCAATTCTGTACTTCAACATCTGTTGTAGGAGATATTTTGATTATAACCAATAAAATTTATATAAATTAATTAATATATTAGCAGTGTGATTAAATACTGGAAGAAAATTTGGTACACACATTTCTCTAGCTCTTAGCAATGCATACGCAAGAAATTAAGTCTCTAACTTCAATACTTCAAAAGGTCACATTTTTCATTTCGGTATACCCTTAAATTTTCCGCAACTAGCCAGTGAATTCCTATTGATGCTGAATAGACTTTGCATATAATCTTGTGTAACTGATGAAGGAAGAAGAAATACGAGTGCACAGAAACTCGCTGAACCAAAAATGTAAATCTTACTAAGTACTACTTTTTATATCAATAATTTTATGACGTTAACCAAATCCTAAATAGTTGTTATTGGTTTATTTTCCAGCACTTGTATAATTTTGAATGCCCGTCGCCATTCTTTTGTTTCTTATGAAGCCATGTAATAAGTGGACTTTCAAAGTAATTGCATAGCGACATAATTTTTGAAGATACCTCTTCATCTCCCTTCTCCTAAAACTAAATTTTAATAAACTTTTTAGTAAATGAATTGCGTTAATATACTATGAAAACGTGTATCTTCATTTGAATCCAATATATAAATAATGGTCTTTTAAGAATAGCTTCTAGTCTCTAGAAGAGATATAAAATCAGATGCCAGTGAGGATAGATAAGAATGTAACAAATAGTTTTATCTATTGTAGCATAATTATCTTAAAGAAAGTCTTCTATATATTCCAGCAAAAGGTTCATTAACTTGAGCCACCAATTTAAGCCCCGAAACGTTCCGACAGGAAGGCAGTCTCAGAGCAATTTACTTCCCCTGTTTGCAGAATCTACAATGGGGAACAACAAACTTGACGTTAAGTTATAAACATGAGAGAAGACATTCATAACCCATGTGTTCTCGAAAATGTCGCCCACATGCTTATTAATAAACCATTACACACAGCCATCAAAAGCAGAGGGTGCAGAGGTATGCCTGCGACCATTATTTACCAAAGCCTGCCGGTTTCTCCCTTTTGGGACTAACGCAGGAGATATATGCATAACTGCACCTCCACTAACTTACCCTCTGCTACATACACTGCCCTCTTTGTAGATCTGGGAGGAAGAACGGGTGAGGCAAGTAAAAAGGGAAAAATAGTCCTTGGATCATTTCGCTTTTAAAACAGAATGTGGAAAAGAAGCGATGGTACGGCCCTCTACTGGGGACATTTTCAATTCTCTGCATAATGGAAAGCATCCAAGCCACAGAAGTACCGGCAAAACACACAGTGAACCCGGTACTTTCAATATTTAATGAGACATCACATTTGGTCGGAATGGTGCATTAGGAGCGTTTCCATAATCCTGTACAGTCTGCTGATTAACGAAGTACGTCTGTTCTCAAACTCTTGTGGCAACTGTACTGAAGAAGCATATGTTTATAACACGTGGATTAAAGTATCATAACTTGGACTGAGTGAAATACCTCTGTGAAGCTCGCATTCGGCAGGTCATGTATTCGATTCCCTTCCTGATTCATGGATTTTTTCTCGCCCCTCCAGGCGAACGCTGTCCCGAACTTCCTCTCCTTTCATTTCATTTCCATATGACATTTCAGAGTTGTCTGTCAGCTGCGTTGCAAAGCTGGCACCTCTCCATGGGAAGTGACTTAGTTCTGTAAACACGGTTCTCGGTGCCGAGGTGGCGTTGCGGTAGTCTTAGTGAGATGCGTCTGTCGAAATATGGATGGCAGGCTTCGTGCCCAAACCTCGCGTCGAATTTAAGAACCTTCAGGGACCCTCCCTCGGTGGATGTCTCTTTGTAGATGTCCGGCCGCCCGTCGAGTACCACCATCTCATCCTTTACACCATGCAAACGTTTATCTAAATTAATATGAAGTTCAAAACTTATCAATAAACGGTAGAAGGTGGAGAAAATCATGTGAATATAGCACATCATATTCTTTTCTTACTTTATTTTTCGTGTACATGGAAAGAGAACAGAATTTAAGGCGATCACATAGCGATCGAAATTGAAAAGAATCGACCACCCTTTAGGTTACCATAATCTTCTAAACTCGTAAATGAGTAATCTCCCTTAACAACAAATAAGTAGAAAAATAAGTTTTTGCACTATTCGCACACTTTATCTTGAGCTCCACAGGACCTTTTCGAACATATATCTTTAAGGCAGTCGTATTTTTAAATTATATAATAGAAGGCACTAAGCTGTAGTTTCCGCAATTGTTTTTCCCAGGTTAGCCAATGACTTAAGTAAACGGCTAAACACATTGCTCCGTATTTTAGTATTTACAGGAGTTTATAGTGTCGATGCTGGACCTATTTCTGCACTTAGTACTTAAAATTCCTTTTTGAGTTGGTTAAACGCAAACGTAAATCAATATGGTAACGCAAGGGAACGGCAACAAGGCTAATATGATGGTAAAATGTACAAGTGATAACACTGTTGGCAAAGCACAGGCATTCTTGACTCGGACCGTTCCTAGCACTGCCATCTTTCTCTAGATAAAGTGTATGATTAGTACGTATAGTTTATAGAATAGTGAGTAGAGAAAATCATGTGAATACAATGCATCTGTTTTTAACTCTCTTGATATCTGAATAATACCTATTATATTCTTTTTTACATGTTCATTGTTTTGCTGTTATTTATATTTCTTGTGCGTTTCTAATTATCCGTCAACTTTTAACATTTTCTGCTGTAATTATCTTCTCCACGCGAAGTGTATGTGATTATTCTGCTGTGATTTATATTGAAATAATAAGGTTATATAATTAGCTTGTTTGCCAGCTAACAATATTTAACTGCTAATTGATGGTTTCGTTGCATTTAGCATGGAGAAATATTACATTCATTCTAACTGGTTCTCAACATATTGTTAATGGGTTTGTATAACTTTGTTTAGGAAGCATTCTAGTGTGTATTTATGGTTGTGCTTTAAACTTCACTTCACCTGTTACTATACATATACAAATAACTTTGGGTTTAAACTATTGTGATAAAATGCCAGCTTAACAAATCCCACTTCTGACGCTAGGGTGAGAAAATGACAACTAAGTTCACTTACTTTTTCTGTCACTTTATTTTGTTCTAAAGTGTAGCACAAAAGTAGTTCTGTTTTATTGTTAACACAGTCTACAGCCCTTCATGACCTTGCAACTCACAGTTCTGTTTCCTCGTAGCCTTGACACGTACACACAGTGCTGTCTCGTTCAACAGCCACGATTCCATTGCAAAACAACTCTACTTCTTTTTCTCACAAGAACTGCCTCTCTCTCACTATGCCGCAAGATTTTCTCTGGAAGTACACCTTTTTCTCGAAAGTTTCACAAGCAAGCCGGCAGTCGGAAGTCTCGCTAATGTTCCGGAAATTCCTTAGATGTGCCGCTATGTTTTGTTAGTCACATATTCACAAGCAGTGGTGTGAAGCAACTTGACCTTGACTCGCTCGGATGTGCGCCGGGCTGCCGGTACATTTGTCATTTATACTATAACACTCACGTTCTTAAATAAGGGCTTAATTTAAATATATTCACCTAGTGTAAATGATGAATAGGTTTAAGATACCTACCCGCACATTCTTCCTCTCAGTCTAATAGTAACAATCATAATTTATGCATACTAAATTGCATAGTTTGACACAAATTAATAAGTACTGCAAATTAACAACTACTGGAATTTTATTTAACGACTATGCAATATCAGGCCCAACATTTAGCAAAATATCTTTACATTGCTATACATTGCTTTACATTGCTATGCAGATACTGACAAGATGTTAAGACGTTTCTTGAAACCATTTAGTCCAAGGTCCTCCATGTTTAATAGCAAATACTAAAATAAGCTTATTTTATGAATAAATTGTAAAATAGTAAGGAAAATAAATTCTAAGTGGTAGTAAGGTTGTTGACTAACAGTTTTACTTTTTCTGTCACAACAAACACTTCAGTTTTTCAGTTTGTTTGTTTATTTAAAAAGTGTTTTCGGCTGTTGCCGGTACATAAGCTTACAGGCTGCAATTCCCGTGAGTTTACAATCATCAAAATTTTTGTTTTGTTTCATAGTTCCGTTGGTTTATATAAAACTCACTAGGTAAAGGGAGTATTTTACATTCAAAATATTTACATATCGACATTTCACCGGACGTAGAACATCTTTTAGCTCTCCTGAAACACCCCAAAAGGGCGCAATATAGCACAAAAATGAAAACTCTGCATCTTCCATAGATGAAATATGAAGATTTGCAAGCTACCCTGTTCTTATGAAAGTTTCGTTATTTTCCTCAAAAATAGCCCTAACATTTTATTAACATATCATATATTTTAGATACAATAGAAATAAAATGTACATTTTGAAAATTTGTGATTAGCCAGTATAATCCACTTTATTAGGTAGAACTTACTGTAATTTTTTAATAAGTGGACAATACACCTAACGGGAGAGAAATATTATAAAGCTCATTAGAACACGAAATTGTGACAAATTGTTCATAGTGTTAATCGTTTCCGAAGTATTCCATATAGCACGTTTATACGTTTGCTTCAGTACATTGATAAGAATGAGTGAAATTTGCGATTCTTTTTTTCTTTTTTGCTATCTTTCCTTTGTTCTTTACATTTCTTTCCTTCTTTATTTTTGTATTTATTTTAATCACAAGACCATGGTGCCATGAATCAACATTTAAATACCTTATTTTTCGAATTTCGTATGTCTTCATGCACATTCCTTAATTTTCTACTTTTGTTCTAAGAACAATTTTAATACCTGTTTTGTTGAAATGGATGAAGAGGGGCCTGTACTGCAGTGGCCGAGGAGTTAACGTCATGTTGACTTATTCCTGCTTATAGGCGTCCTCGTACGCGTATTTGACTGCTGCCATACTGTCGACCTTTAGTTGAGTCATAATGTTGATAAAACAGCACTTAATCGTAGTTCCATTTAAGGATATCGAGAACCATTCAGAAAGGAACAGACAGAAAATATTAAATAGGTATTTGTTTAAAGACAAGATTTTGTGACGTTAAACGTTAAATTGGAGCCAGCATTAAAAGTCAGGAATTCAAGAACTGAAAGACTACTAATCATCATATCTTATTAAAATATAAAACTCAGGAACGACAACCCTCAAATTGTTTGTTGTGACAACACACTGGTCGTTTCAATGGACATGCTACTTTGCTGGAACGCTGATTTTTCTTTCTTTTCTTCTTCGTTTTTTTCCCCCTTAATTTATAAATAAACCGTGAAAAATCTTAAGCAGAGTGCAACAATCCAGTGGACTGGTAATGGCCGATGAAGAACAAAAGCAATTCATTTTGCATTGTGTGTAAGATCACCGAAGACAATACCCTGACTAAAAAGCAAACACTGAAAAGAACCAGTATTGATTTTAGCTGCATTCCCACATTTTGTATTTTCTAAATTTCTTCTGTTTAAATATATTAAGCATATTTACAAAACATGTATGATTGGTTTCAATTGTTTATACGAATAGGAAAAAACAAAACACTTTCTGTACTTAAGTTTATTCAAATATTTTGGTCCAGTGCGGCACGGGTATTATTAATTAATTGTGATGAAATTTGGCACATTATCAAAACATGCCAAAAGTAATAAATAATAATAATAATAATAATAATAATAATAATAATGATGATGATGATGATGATGATAATGATAATGATAATGATGATGATGATGATAATGATAATGATAATGATGATGATAATGATAATAATGATGGTGATGACGATGATAATAATAATAATAATAATAATAATAATAATAATAATAATAATAATAATAATAATAATAATAATAATAATAATAATAATAATAATAATAATAATAATAATAATAATAATAATAATAATAATAATAATAATAATAATAATAATAATAATAATAATAATAATAATAATAATAATAATAATAATAATAATAATAATAATAATAATAATAATAATAATAATAATAATAATAATAATAATAATAATAATAATAATAATAATAATAATAATAATAATAATAATAATAATAATAATAATAATAATAATAATAATAATAATAATAATAATAATAATAATAATAATAATAATAATAATAATAATAATAATAATAATAATAATAATAATAATAATAATAAGGGGGCGTGCGTTCAAAGCACTTGAAATTTGTATGTAATTCCTCAAATAAGGACCACCCTAATACATACATACACACATATATAACATTTTATATATATATATATATATATAAAATATGTGTGTATATATAGAATGTCCCAAAAACACCGATAACGCTTAGTGTGTTGTGGGGGATGGTAAACTAAACGGTTTTCAAATGGGAACCCCTGTCTGTTTCAAGAACGTTCAAACTTCAACGCTTACGGTTTCTAGAGGGATTTAGTAGAACATGATCAAAAAGCGCAAACAAACTGATCGATAGGAGGTAATGCCCGATAAGTAGGTATACAACACACCTAACGTACAGATAATGGGATAGGTCCTCAGCTGTCCAATTCTACTAGAAAAAATTACCGTGGTCTACACTTATGACAGCCTACGGTAGCCTGTGAGTTTTACAACTCTAATCACGCCTCTTGCCCCGGTTCTGGCAAACGTGCTGGGCATTCCCATCTCCTCTCTCCCGGGGTATGACATACAACAGCCTGACTGGAGGATCAGTATGGAATCCCCTCCGGTTGTACTCTACTAACCTACCTTGCTAGTTATTGAATTTTGAAGCTCCTCTAAGTATACTACAGTTCAGATCGAATACACTGATAGTGACCACGAGTAATGTTATTTTGAACCGAAAAGTACAGTTTGGATCACAGTGCCTAAACTCAGTGTTTGGTGATAGTTAAGTCTGAATTTCTCATTAAATGTCATAATTCGTTATCATTTGTATTATTTCTTTCCCTACCAATTCTAGCAATACTTCTGGTAATCCATTTATGTAATGTACTAAAGCTACGGAACCGCAGTTTTAGTAGACCGCAACTCTAGGCGTGAGTTAGGTTGGCATCCATAAGGATTCTTCAGCTCTGAGCTAGGTTTCTTGATGCAGGGGCTAACCTCATGCGTTTCGACATCGGTCTCCCCCAAGATATAGGTGACCAGAGCGCCGACCCTACCCTGAGAAAGACGGTTACACAGCACAAAGTCCACCACCAGGCGTGCCACACTCGCCCTTCGCCGGCACATCCAGCTCTGGAAACACCGGATTAAATAAAGAGAAATTAAATGGTGGGGGAGGGGGGGGGGGGGACGGGGGGAAGTCGCGGAAAGAAAAGTAATCAACCCAGCATTCACTTACTGGGCAAGGAAAACCGCGTAGTAATCTGTGGTCAGACTGGTCGAATGAGAGTTCCAAGTTTTAACGCCAGATCTGCCTCGCTCGGTAAGTAGCTATAGAGGAAACTGCTTATTGAATACCCCAAAAAACCAACTGTGGCATTTTTCTCCCATTATGGCACGGTCTGGTTACAATTTTTTTGGTAGTGTTTACCGCCCGCTTTTATTACATACGGCACCGCAGGCGGTCTGGTTACATTTGGTGATATTCCATATGTTAGGTTGCATTAGTATAGCACACTGTTCGTAAAATATAACCATCGTAAAGCTATGGCCATAGTTGGTGTTAGTGCATCCGTTAAGTTGCCACAGAAGCCCTTATTCTTGAACCCGTTGCAGGGAAGGCATCCGATAGAATTTAAAACAAGTTTCTGTTTAGGTGCCGTATTAATCTGTCAACGCTATAGTATTGCTTGTGTGCGCGTGGTTTTTCTTTAATTGTTTGAGCATTGTATGCAGTTATAGTTACTGTTATGTTTGTGTTTGCAACACAGTGGTGCATTAAATATGTTCCGAAAGCGTTCGGAAGTGATTTTATCCAAAAGTGTTATTGAAGAACAAGATTTACCGAAGTTGAGCAGGTTCATATGTATTGTGTGGTAGCGATGTTAAGTATTATTATTATTATTATTATTATTATTATTATTATTATTATTATTATTATTATTATTATTATTATTATTATTATTATTATTATTATTATTATTATTATTATTATTATTATTATTATTATTATTATTATTATTATTATTATTATTATTATTATTATTATTATTATTATTATTATTATTATTATTATTATTATTATTATTATTATTATTATTATTATTATTATTATTATTATTATTATTATTATTATTATTATTATTATTATTATTATTATTATTATTATTATTATTATTATTATTATTATTATTATTATTATTATTATTATTATTATTATTATTATTATTATTATTATTATTATTATTATTATTATTATTATTATTATTATTATTATTATTATTATTATTATTATTATTATTATTATTATTATTATTATTATTATTATTATTATTATTATTATTATTATTATTATTATTATTATTATTATTATTATTATTATTATTATTATTATTATTATTATTATTATTATTATTATTATTATTATTATTATTATTATTATTATTATTATTATTATTATTATTATTATTATTATTATTATTATTATTATTATTATTATTATTATTATTATTATTATTATTATTATTATTATTATTATTATTATTATTATTATTATTATTATTATTATTATTATTATTATTATTATTATTATTATTATTATTATTATTATTATTATTATTATTATTATTATTATTATTATTATTATTATTATTATTATTATTATTATTATTATTATTATTATTATTATTATTATTATTATTATTATTATTATTATTATTATTATTATTATTATTATTATTATTATTCTAGTTTGAAAGCATGTTACTTTAACCCTGTGATATTTGAGGTTAGAAAAAATGCTTTTATTATGTTGACAGTACTGCTTTTTGGTGTAATGTCCACTGCGGTTTAGTGTAATGTCGGCCATATTGAATTCTTGGGAACTGCCGATAATCTGTTTCCCCTATTGTTCTGACTAAGCTTTAGATTTGCAACCCTGAACGTATTCGACTTGACTCCATTCTTTTAGTGCGTTATGCAGGAAATGCACGTAGCCGAATGTTTTCATTCAGCCGGCTTCTCGCGCCTCAATGGAGTTCGGTGAGACAGCATTTCATGTTTCTAATCCTAGACTTAGTATGCCACAGGCTGAAGAGTTGTCTCGCGATTTCTAAGATGACACAGAAGAGAAACAAACCACGCCGCACAACGCGAGACTTGATCTGAATACTGCACATGCTAATGAGTTTATTCATGGCAATAGGATTTCTGCTAGAGAACTAACTTCCAAACTCAACACTACAGTTGGAGTGCCGAGGGCTTTGGATGAAAAGGTCGACAGTTTTGTCTCTATCCTCCGCGTGACTTCAGTATACGGTGTCCCAGAATCGCCCACCATTCTGCATATTGAATTACTCTACACTGAAGCTAACTATGCATGGATTTAATTACTATAAATATAAACAATCCGCCTTTTATGATAAATTAGCTGAAATACCCGACAGTGTCCGTGGTTTAACGATTTATCTCTATTTAAAAAGTATTACTTAATACGCTTAAAAAAGTGTTAAACTCTTAAGGTAATATAAAGGACAAAAATTACAAAATAAATAAACAAAAACTTGGGGAAGGCACTATGTAAACTCACTGTTAAACAATCACATATACTACAGGAAGAAAAGCGAGTAGAGAAAACCTGAGAATATAATACGTTATTTCAATCATATAGAAAGCTGTTTGAGTTGCTTGTAGAATAGAGAGAGTATAAAAGGAAATGTTTTGCACTTCAGAAAAGAAAGGCCGCAGAACTGGCCGGGAGGGATCGGGGCGCTGACCACGTTCCACCCTCCAGTACTTCACCGCACTCATAATACTTGTAGTGAGCAGAGGTTGGGGCGCAGCGGCCGGGCGGTAAGCCTTGGCCCGCGAAGGCTGTTGCGCTAGGGGTTATTATTATTATTATTATTATTATTATTATTATTATTATTATTATTATTATTATTATTATTATTATTATTATTATTATTATTATTATTATTATTATTATTATTATTATTATTATTATTATTATTATTATTATTATTATTATTATTATTATTATTATTATTATTATTATTATTACTTCTAAGCGAGAAAACAATAAGACTATAAATAATGGGTTGTTAAAATTTGTAGAAACGCTTTTAATGGAAGAACAAACAAGATTTAGAAAGGACCGAAGTTGTATAGACAATATCTTTCATCTTAAGTAAATATATTTGAAAAGCGAAAGAAATTTAATTTAGGAATATATATCCTCTATATACCGGGTGGAAAGTACTGCTTGGGCCACTTAAACAGATATTCTGCATGTTGAATGTAACAAATATGTCCCATTTAATTATTGTCAACAAAGAACCGCTTCGCAGAAAACAATATTGTCTTTGTGTCGTGCAAAGTTTTATTTCTAAGAGAGATTTGGCAACGTCACTTTAACATTAAATAGTGACTAAATTCATTCAAGTTAAGGTATAAATGCGATACAGCACTGTTCACACAATGCCTGCACGACAGTTAGTGAAACAATAAACCATTTACATCCATTCGCCAAGAAGCTATATTGCTCCAAATACGACTTGTATTTGACCCATTATTTTTGTCTTTATTGACAGTAATTGAATTGGACATATTTGTTAACACTCATGATGTAGAATCCCCGGTTAACGCACTGCCGAAGCTGTATCTTCCACCCGGTAGGTTACAACAATGCCTTTGATAAAAACAATTAAATTAAAATTATGGAAAATACTACAGAATAAAGGAATCCCAATACATAAGTAATAAACTATTTATATGCTGAAACGAAAATCAAGAACAACAATCGAGAACCTATACGAAATTCAAAAGAGGTTAGACAAGGTTGCCCAATGTCGCTCTTTATTTATATACAGACGACGATATGATGTCATGGAAACAACAAACAATAGGGAGAATTAATTTAAGGACACAATCATAAAAACAACTATATACACATACGGTGAAATATCAATAGTAAAAAAAATGAACATCCAAGAAAAATATATAAGGTCATATCAAATAGCAGAGTCATACAAATTAGAAGTATCTATAAATAAAACAAAATGGCATCCATACAGTTTGGTCTAAAAAGTTTTAGAAAATAACATAATTGAACAAGTCCCAAAATCTAATTTCCTCGGATGTGAAATAACATACAGAATAGAAATAGATACAGAAAAAAATTAAAACTCAGCTACATAACAGGTACAGTAAAAAGAACCTTAGAAACAAAGCAAGGAACGATTCCATAACATAACTGCATAAAACAATGGCTGTCCCAATTTTAACATAACATGCATAATGATGGCACAACATAAAATAAATATACAAACAGCAGAAACTTAGAGCCATAGCTGGATATACAAGACAAGACAAGAAACAAAACGATCAAATACGACAACAATTAAAAGTAGAATTAAACAAAATAATAATAGAATATAGAACCAATTAGAAACAGCACTTAAATACAGTTGAAGAAAATAGAATTCCCAAAATAGCAAGTAACTATCAACCACAAGGACAAAGGAACATAGGATGACAGAGGAAAAGGCGTAAGGAACACGGAACAGCCTAAATGGCCTAAGCCATGTTGACGACGAAGGAGAAGAAGAAATTATAAAATATCCATTGCCTTAGTGCATAGATAGCAGTGTGCAAGGAAAAGGTTTTCATGAATTTCCCCCAATCTCAATCACTTTGATTATTTCCATATTTAATTAATAGATATGAACAATTAATCCCTTAAAATGAGCTACTCTGTACCACCTATATTTAAAACGGCTGTAAATTTTCAAAACCTTAAAGGCCTGTTACACGTAAAACATTGAAACAGGGTTATATTACTTTCATAAACGTGCGTAGTAAAATATCTTTCTAAACACTGAGTTAAGTAACACTAAATTGTTTTAAATATACAATTTCCTTTTCATAGTTCATTCAATAGGGATATTAATTTTTAAGTGTGGCGCATTTTATGGTCATATATCTCGCTATTGAAGCAGGACAGATTCTTTTGACAACGTTTACACACTAGTGACCATGGCCGAAACAAAATTTAATGTCGAGTGACAGGAGGAGCTGTCTTGTCTATCTGTCTGTCTGTCTGTCTGCCTGTCTATCTATGAGACACAGGAGAGGATTCTGGCACGCCAGTCGATGTTTTATTGGGTGTAAGACTCCGGCAGGAAGGATGAGATGAAAGTACCCTACAGGCGGCTAGAACACATCACAGGCACAACAACGGTGAGTCCCTAACAGATGCAGTTAAGTTCTTCAGCCCGACGGAGTTTCAAGTTGCCACAAAGAGCCCGCCACTAGCCAGCTGGATCCGGCTGATCAATCAGTGGCCTTTGAAGGACGGCCGGCCGACTACAGCGCCTCCTCTCATCCGAGAACCGTATTTCCAGAGCTCAAGTACCACCGTAGTGCAGTTCACTGACAACCTGGCTGACTCTTACAACCTGGAAAGATCGGATACAGAGAATGAAATGAAAGGAAGGGCAGGAGGAGTTGGTCGGTCATCACAAAATCCAATCAGAGGCTTCCGCACCTTGCGGCGCTGTATAGTTAAACACGGTGTGAAGCTGGTAAGAGTTTACCCTGATTAACCAATATGAAATATAAGTCTATTCGTGGTAGTCAATAGTTTGGTCAAGGATGAAGTCAAATCTAGGAACTTAAAGAGGTTTGTTCATATAGCTAAAATCCTCCGGTGCACCCGCCTAACTATATTTCAAAACACATCAGCCAGGCAAAGTACGGCTGTTTATTATAAATGGTTATCATAATGATTGCACGTCGTATATAAATTATGTGCCCTTTCGTTGCTTCAGTGGACTTTTACCTACACTGTGGCATGCCAGCCAACTGCACCTTCTATGGCTCATATAATGAGTTTTCGATACAACAATCTGTGAAGCGTAGTCAGTCAAGGTACTGATAACAGGACTAGCAGATTAAGGGGGATCTAAGGCATTTGTACACACGTGAAGGTAAAAAATCACATCAGCAGCCTTCCTGTGTCTTCTCTCCGCTGCGCCAACCAGGCCGCTTCTATGTCACGCAAAGTCTTTTTCATTACTAGGGCTAGGAAGTTCATGCATTTGCATGTTTTTTCATAGGGGTTAAAAATGTATGCTTTTACATTATGTGCACGAATTAATTAATTTTCAGTTATTTGGACATAATTTTATGGTGCATATAACTGCATATTTTCTTGATTTTTGATAAATGCATATTATTTCAATATTGTAGCCCCTATATTGCATATTTTAATGATTTTATGGTTTCTTATTATTTTTTCCCATCTGGATAATATTTTTCATATTGGTAGTATTGCGCATGATGATGCAACTCACGAAGCTTTCAATATTATAGCCCCTATATTGCATATTTTAATGATTTTTATGGTTTTTATTATTTTTTCCACGTGTATAATACTTTTCATATTGGTAGTATTGCACATGTTGATGCAACTCGCGAGGTGAGTCATGTTGTCATGCAGTGAACCCCCTATTTCCATCCCTTCATTATATGTTTGTGCGTAGAGAACAATCAGTGCGCTATCTGTGAGGTTTATATTAACAAAGATAAGGTGCAGGTCAGTAGGTTTTGAGCAGCACGATTATCACAACGCTTCGCTGCCATGGTCTTCAAACGTAACAGTGTTGTGAACTGGTTCCCACCAAATTAAATTAGGCGTATAAAATGTTAAAGAACTCTTCAAATGCCGAAAACAAAACCAACTTCGAGTGCTAGATTAATTAGTTTACAGAAGGAGTTTTCGGGTGATTTAATATCTACAGATAATAGGGTACTGTATTGTGGAGCGTGTGAGAAAAATGTAGGGAGTGAGAAAAGATTTCAAATAGTTCAGCACATTAACACAGGAGTCTAGCCCGTGCGCTGGGACAGAGCGGACGTACCAGGAGAACCGGTTGTTTTGTCTACTGCGTGTGTGGCCTGATAGTGAGTGAGCGCAAGAAAGACATATACCACACTGTGAGTGATATTATCGATCACCAAGTGTAGGAATTTAAAGTGAGTATTTCAGCTAAATTTAACAGTGAAAAGAAATGGAAATGTACGCGAGGAAAAATACCCTCAGGATCAAGTTTGCTTTAAGTGCAACGCGAACGTCGGCATATGAAGTGCATGATTTCATAGCAGATACATTACGGTTAAATGCGGAACAAGTGGATACAATACAGTTAATTGCAAGTGAACGGGCAATTTATGTTAAATTAATATCAGCACTCTTGCTGGAGAAAACCCTCAATACCTTCTCGGCGGAAACACCTTTCACATATATGAATGGTGAGATGACTAAAGTGCTTATCGAACACGTGACCGGTAATGCTGTCAATGTCCGAGTGTTTGATGTACCCCCAGAGCTCCCGGCAGAGGTCTTAAAAGCAGCGTTGCAGCGTTACGAAACGGTATATGACGTCCGGAAGGAACAATGGAGCCGACAATATCGCGTCCCGGTGTTTAATGGGGTACGAGCGGTAAAGATGCAACTGAAGACGAACATCCCTAGTTTTATCATCATTGGCAGCTACAGATTATCGGTGTCCTACGCCGGCCAACCCAGATCCTGCTACGTCTGCAGTAGCACGGCACATCTAAAGGAATTTTGTCCCCACCGTCCGACCGCAACACGCCCAGTGGCGACTGGACGGAGAAACGAAACAGAACCGACGAAGGTGGTAGTGGACACGCAGAGTGAGGGAGCGCATCCTACGGATGAAAACAGGCAAACGTCCCTGGTGAATGACAGTCAACAGGAAGCAGCAAGGTCTGCACCGCAAAGGGAGTATGCCTCCATAGTTCGAGATACCACTGGGAAACGAGTACATCTGGCCAATCCGGAGGAGATAATACCACCCGAGGTGGGTCCACTTGTAACGGAGACAGCTGCAGCAGAAGAGAAACGCCCGACCGAGAAGAAACGGGCCAAGCGGGCGAAGACAAGCAAAGCCCAGAAGGAAGAACCATCCTGGAATAACCAAATGGAGCTGGAGGAAGTTGTGGAAGAAGCCCATGAGGAGGCACGTCTATTGCAAGTCCCGTCCACAGACACAGCAGATACGGCTGGAGTACTGACGCAAGAGCCTGCCTCAGCATTGATTGGCAGCAATATCCTGGAGGAGGGAGGTGACAGGAACACCTGTGAGGTTCTACCTGCAAGGAGGGACGCGGGAAACAACCCCCAGAGTGATTACGAAGCAGCACAGTTACAACAAAGTGTGAGGTGCCCAGCGGTGGAGATAGGAGCTGACTCCCATTACCGGGAGGACACCCCCGGCACCACCGTAGCGGCACGACCATCTGCGAGTGTTTCTCGACCGCAAGTACTCGAACGGCCACACAGATCCCAAGAGGACCAACCACGGTCAGCTGAAGCAGTCGCAATTTATCGGCGTGCAGAGATGGCTGGTGGATCTCATCCCTCTCAACCTGATGCGAGGGCCACAGAAGCGGAGTCGCCGATCCTACTTCAGGTGACACGGAAGCCCCAGGTGTCCTTATATGACCCAAGGCTTAAGGGAAACCCTCAGGCACAGGTAACCCCAGCTAGACATCCAGAGACCGAACAGTAGCACACTAGCAGCAATGCACGAGGCCAAGGACGTAGACGCCCGAGTTACACTATCTTTGCGACAGTCGCTTTCATAATGATCTATCTACGAACGGTGGCAACAGTGAATGTGAATGGGTGCAGAAATCTAGTAACCCAAAAACTGCTCAATAGTTTCCTCCAGGTGAACAACATTGACATATGCTTTCTCCAAGAAGTAAATACTTACAACTTGGATGCTCTTTACAATTACGACTATAAAGTTAACCTAGGTTTGAACGGCAGAGGAACGGCAATAGTGTACAGGAAGGGACTTCCCCTGCAGAATTTTCAGATGGATCCCGACGGACGGGTCCTCTCTGCTACTTTGGAAGAGACCGTCCTGGTTAACATATATGCTCCAGCTGGGTCACAGAATAGACAAGCGAGAGAGCGTTTCTTCCAAACCGATGTAACCCCGCATTTGCGACAAGGCAAGGAACTTCTGCTAGCAGGCGACTTCAATTGCACGTTGCAGGCGAAGGACCAAAAAGGTGCTACGAATTTTAGCATCATGCTACAACACCTAGTGTCACAGTTGCAACTGCTTGACGCATGGGAGATCAAGCATGGGAACGAAGTGGAATTCACTTTCATCCGCAACACTTCTGCCTCACGCATCGACCGACAGTATCTATCTCCCGGAATGGCTCCAAATGTCCATCGAATTTGGGTCATTCCGGTGGTTTTTAGTGACCATCATGCAGTGCTATGTCAATTGCAAATAAATGAAATAAGGCATGATACGGCCGGCCGTGGCTACTGGAAACTCAATAATTCTATGCTGGAGGACACAGACATTAGGGAACAATTTCAAATCAAATGGCTTCAGTTACAGTCGGCCTTTAGAAGTTCAACTCGGAAGAGTTTTTGGTGGGTGAACACGGCAAAACCAGCGATTCGCTCCCTATTTAAATCCATGGGTATTGTGAGGGCACAGGCCAAGAAGCAGCTATTACATTTTTACAATGAGGCGCTGTGGGGGCTGCATCTGAAGCAAAGGGATGGCTATGAGGTGCAGACGGAGATAAAAAAAGTAAAAGAAATCATCAAATTAAAACACTTACACCAGTTGGAAGGACATAAAGTTCGAGCCAAAGTGAAATCCATGCATGAAGCGGAACAGAACTCATTTTATTATTTCGCAAAGGAGCGGCAGAAGGGACATGGAAGATATCCTCAAACAATACGGGACGCGCACACTGGAACTGCCCATGTTGGAACGCGCGCCCAGCTCCAGCTTATAGCGGATCATTTTCAGGCTTTATTTCAAGAAGCGCCAGAAGCAGACACCCCTTATAGGCGTGTGGAACATGATCTGTTTGACACCGGCATCACCCAGGAATCCGCAAAAATACTTACCAGCCCTATCACGGAGCGGGAGGTGTTGGTCGCCATTGAACAAGCCAGTCGACACACATCACCAGGTCCTGATGGGCTCACCTATGAATTCTATAGAAAGTTCTGGCCAATAATCAAGAACGAAGTGATAGAAGTATATACGGAACTGTGGGAGACAGCAGTGTTTCCCGAAACCTTCGCGGATGGTGTTATCACCCTGGTGCCGAAGAAACAGAAAACCGCCACCATGAAGGACTATCGTCCAATAACGCTGCTAAACGCCGATTATAAGTTATTTGCGAAAGTTCTGGCTAACCGATTAAAAGGAGCATATGCAGAAATCATGCATTGTAACCAAGCGGCAATATCGAAAAAGAACATTATTGACACATTGGCGGAACTGCGTGACACGCTGATCCATCTACGCAGAGAAAATAAAGCGGTGGCTTTGATCAATCTCGACTTTCAACAGGCTTTTGATAGAGTGCGCCATTCGTATCTGTGGAACTGCTTAACGGCTGCGAAATTTCCAGTACCGGTAATCAATCTTATTCAGGGACTCTACGGCACGGCACAATCTCGAGTGTTATGGAACGGGTGGTTCTCCAGGCCGGTACGAATACAACGATCAGTACGTCAAGGCTGCCCGCTATCAATGGGATTGTTTTCATTGGCATTGAATCCTTTACTCCAGAGGTTGCAACAAACCATGCGAGGAGTCAGTGTATACAATGAACGGTTCACACTTACAGCCTATGCTGATGATGTGACTGTGGTGGCTGCAGATAATGAAGACATGACGACCATGCAACAGGGATTGGAGCAGTACACAACGATGTCCGGTGCAGTGTTAAATGCGGAGAAATCGGAGATCCTAATATTAGGGAATTGGCCGGAACCGCCACAGACCTTGGGGATGCAATGTGTGACTACTACAAGGATACTTGGAATATGCTTTATGGCAAATATAGAAGATACGATCGCAGTTAACTGGAGGGAAAAAATTAATAGTTTACGCCATTCCTTATCCATGGAGAGGATCCGGAACCTGAATTTGCTACAACGCATCTGGTACCTGCATACTTATGGTCTAAGCAAAATTTGGTATGTGGCACAGATTCTGCCGATTGCAAAACGTGACGCACAGAAATTGGAACAACTCCTTGGTTACTTTTTGTGGACTGGAAAAGCATATAAGGTGAGCCGGCCTCAACTACGTTTGCCTCCGTCCAAAGGTGGTTGCGGCTTAGTGGACATTGCCAAGAAATGCATGGCCTTATTGGGGAAAACCGCCACACAATCATTGCGCGGATCTGGCTCATCCATTGACCAAAATTTCTGGAAGGAACAGCTGCATAACCCTCAGGTGGCACTCAACGGATTTAAACCCACTGTCCTTCACCTAAAACGAATTCTGGACAACAACGATGACATCACGGCCTTCGAATGCACCCGGAACCACTACCGTATGCTCACTACAGTTCATCTGGTGCCCAGAGTGGCAGAGAAATATACCAGGGACTGGAAAGTGATCTGGCAGAATTTATTTTGCAAACATGTGCCCAGTGATTGGCAGGAAACTACCTATGAAGTATTAAATGAGACTATACCGACAGCGGATAAACTCTGGCGACATGGAAGGGCACAGTCAAACCAATGTCCATCTTGTGCCGCCGTCGACACACTGGACCACCGGATTGCATCCTGTAAGCAGGTTGAAGTCATCTGGGTAGAGCTCAGGACCTACGTCGCCAAATGGTGCCCACCGCAAGCTCCACCATGCCTTGAGAAGCTCCAGCGTTTGGAATTTCATTTTCAGAATACTGCACTCCAACGCTGTGTAGTTTGGCTGGTAATGGGAACAATGTACTGGATCCTTAAACAGAATAATGGCCCAGTGGCGCAGAGGAAGGATTGGGTCAGTTTTCTGAGACAGGCACGCTGGCAACTGATAACTTCTGGTCTTAGCAAATCAATGCAGCCGTACATAACACGCCTTGCACTTTAAATAAGACAATGCAACTATAATCAAAATAATATATACATATTAAAAAAAAAAAAAAAAAAAAAAAAGCTAACTTTGAGTATCTGTTATGAAAATAAATGACCATGTGTAATAAAAAAAAAAAAAAATAAAAAAAAAAAAAATAAAAAAAAACCGGATGAAGTTTCGCATTCATGGTGGCTGGCACGTTTTTAGGCGTCTTTGCACATGCATGATTGTTTTACGCATGCGCAGTTAACTGTGCTTAAAAATAACTCCATGTAAGTAGCTTTACTGGCAAAAAAAAAAAAAAAAAAAATAAAAAAAAAAATAAAAAAAAAAGGTGGCATAGCAGTGACGAAAGTGTTGAAGCTCGCATTGTGAGATTGTTATAAGTAAATAATGTGTAGCTTTTCATTAGCAGACGACAGAGCACAAAAAAAAAATAAAAAAAATAAAAAAAAAATAAAAGGAAAAAAAAAAGGAAAAAAAAATAACTGCTAAGCTTTAAAAGATTTAAAAAAAAAAAAAAAAAAAAAAAAAAAAAAAAAAAAACAGCAAAACATAAAAAGAATTTAATCAGAAAACTCGCAAACAGAGAACCTGTTTAATAACAGCTAGTAGAGTGTTTAGGAAGTAGGGTTACTGAATTTTCCTATGACTTATGCCAAGCATTTTTAGCTGCTGCTATTCCCTTGTTCAAAATTAATAATCCGACATTTAAAAAGTTTATTGCGAAGTACACTCGACAACATGTACCTGAAGAAAGTACACTGCGCAAAACTTATGTAGGACATTGTTACAATAACGTATTGTCAAATATACAAAATGAATTAGCGGATCAGTTTGCGTGGTTGTCTGTTGATGAAACCCTTGATTCTGAGCGCTGTTCTATTGCTAATATATTCGTGGGTGCTTTAAATAATGAACAAAAGACTGCAACTTATCTTCTTAATGTGTGCGAATTGTCGGCCACTGACAATTTAACTGTGACACAGTTTGTGATCGACTCTTTGAAATTACTAAGGCCATGTGGAATCACATACGACCGGGTACTTCTATTTGTTACTGATGCAGGTCCTTATATGGTAAAACCAGGACAAACTCTGAAAGGTATATTTCCTAACATAATTCATATAACTTGTTTGGCACACGCTCTTCATCACATTTCTGAGACAATACGCGATTCTTTCCCATTGGTAGATAGATTTGTATCCTGTACAAAGAGAATTTTTGTTAAATCTCCTAAAAGAGTTAAGTTGTTTAGATCAACAGCACCTAATATCCGACTTCCTCCTGCACCAGTGTTAACTCGATGGGGAAAATGGTCGATGCAGTTTTATATTATGCTGAGCATATAGAAATAGTCGAAGAGGTTGTTAATTCATTGAACTCGAAAGATGCTTCATCAATAGAAACTGTGTAAAATATTCTGTCAGGCACTGGGTTAAAAGAGGATCTTGGTTTCATATCTGCCCATTTTTCTATCTTACCAACAGCCATAACGGCATTGGAAGCTGTAGGATCTCCTTTGCAAGAATCACTCACTGAGTTTGAAAAAGACAAATATGTGATCTAAGTTCGGTTCCTGGTAGTATAGGACAGAAAGCGAAAGAGGAAGTGAATTATGTAATTTCAGAAAATTCTGGTTATAAACAGATATGCGATATTCGAGACATCCTTGAAAGAAAACCATCTGCCACACCAAGAGACTTGACTCTCTCTGTGAAGCAGTTAACATCATTTAAATATGTCCCGATAACATCTTGTGACGTGGAGAGAAGTTTTTCACGTTACAAAAGTGTTTTGCGAGACAACAGACGATGTTTTACAGTTGAAAATTTGTGCAAAGTGTTGGTTGTGAACTGCAATTTAGCAGTTAATACTAACGGTAGGACCACTTCTGCTTCAATCCCTAAGGAATAAGGTAACTTTATTATTTATACTAACTCGCCTTGTCTACTGCAAAGGGGCATTGTTTTAATTCAATAGTGCATATTTCTTGGCACATTTTCAAGTTTTTAAGAGCATATTTGCATGCATATTTCAGTGTTTTTTAGGGCATGAACTTCCGAGCCCTATTCATTACATAAATTTGTTTGCCCAACCCTGCACTGGAATATATGTGCTGAAGACACGCAGTTGATAGGTTTCTAATCAGAGGTCAGTGGGCGGTTTTCAACCACAAATTTGTTTCTAAGAACTGAGAAATATTTCATAGATTGTACTAAAAAGTCCTATTTGCGGACTTGGAACACATTTCATCTAAGATCCTAAATTGATGAACCTATTTTCTAAGTAAACGTATCTAGCCTTAACCACTTCAAAATTCTGAACTCTAATCATATAAAGATCAAAAGGTTCCTCTTTTTGTGCATGAAAATCCTATATTTGAATTTGAGGATCACTAAAAGTACAATTTGTCTACTTGTTTTTAAAATTACAATAGATAAAGCGTTTTTTCCGGGTGTTTGGGCTACTATTTCATACTTCTCTTCTCAAATGCAGTTAGTGCCTTCGTTTTTAAATGTTCGATAGTTCGAATGTTCCTTGTTTACATGAAGCAAGAGTTCCGAGTAAGCAAAGCAATTCTATAAAATTTCTTATTTTAAAAATATGACTACTGATGGGCGGGTCAGCGTTAGCGCTTTTTGTAAAGTTACCTTAACATGTAGGTACTATAGGCTGTTTATGTTGAAGGAGAGAGGGTGGGTCCAGAGTCCAACGGGCGCGTGCCTGCAGTATAATATATATACTATATCTCTGATATATTTCTTATAGTTTTGCAAAATATCTGGCATGGCACAGCATATTATAAAACCAGTGTTTTCTGTAAAAGATTCTGAAGTTTAAGGTTCACATTTTCCCTACGTCCCCAATTATAATTTCCTCTATACATCTTACACGGTGCTTATAGCCTTTGGCATGTATAACTCAGATATTTCTAAAGAAGTTATGGCATTGGATATGTAACAATGGTTATTCTGTATGCAATTTAAACTACTCAAAAGATCCACTGAAATTAGGGATTTTAGTATTCGAATTGCATATGACTTTTTGGAATTTAAACAGTGTTTACTTTCACGGTATATATTGGTTATATTTGTTTACTTATGGTCTGTACAAAGAGGGCACGTGCAAAGATTGTGTGCCCCCTGGAGCAGTAACTAATCCACCCTCTAATTATTGCTATTATGAATGTTCATATTCCAAAATGTTCTATTCTCATTTAAGTGCATGCTCTCATAAATATATGGTATCATTACGGTAAACTTTAATTAACAAAATGATTGCAACAATACCTACACCTTTATTTTATGCTCAGTGTACAATAAATAACAAAGAACCATGTATGCACGTGCCTACGGTAATCCAATGCTAGCCATTAGCTTGATCACATTTCCCCAAGCAAATTGCTATAATATAATGATCTGTGAATTACTCCTGTCCCCCGCCTCCCTCGTAATGAGCATGTAACTGTGGAAAGCATTGCTCCCTCCTCGCTAAACAGCGATCAGGAAATATGATCTCATCCCTTGTCGTGGATGCGTTTTTGTGTGCAAGCGGAGTAGTAAAATTAAAATAACTTCCCATATTCATATGAATAAAACGCAGATCAACTTATGTAAACGCATGCTTAGCTAGAGAGAGCATTCTCGTTTCTGTGTGAATAAACATCTGATGGTAGCACACAGGTGCAATGTGTATATAGGGGAATATCGTACGTTTAAGCGAATGAAATAATTTATATGAGGTATTCTCTTTGAATTCCTTCTCTACACAAGGCCAAGAGATAAAAGTATGAGTGAAAAGTATATGAGCAAAATATATAAGCATTTGAAAATTCAAACCAATAACAAGGAATATCTCTGAAATATGTAGCTTCACAAAAAGAAAGAAAAAGAAAAGAGAACATTTGACATAAATCATGTGCTTTGACGATATCTTCACTTATGTAAAGTAAAACCTGTATGATTTATCGCTTATGCAAAAGTAATTCATAACGAAGAGCTTTCAGAAACTTTCCCAGGAAATTTACGATAAACATATAATCTTTCGTGAAAATATCTTAAATATATGCTTCTTAAGTAAAATTCTTAGATCCGTTGTTCAGAAAATCAATATTTCTGGAAAAATTGTCCACGTAAAGGTTTGGTTGGAGTTGGGGGATTTGCTTGAAAAAATGTGTGTCGCATCCTTGGAACAGGCTGAACTTAAATACCACGTTTGTTATGTAACCGATTTTTCGTTTTTGAGTTACAGTATTCACTCACTCACACACACACACACACACACACACACACACACACATACACACACACACACACACACACACACACACACATAGAGAGAGAGAGAGAGAAGGAAAGAGAGAGGAAGACACTTTTCTAAAACGTCTGATGTGTTGCACTCACATGACTTTCTCTACTCCTGTACGAAACATTCTTACAAACTGTTATTCCTATATCTTCTTCGTGTTAGTTGAGATAAACATTTGTTCAAATTATTTTACTGTTTATTTCCTTGTAAGTGCAAGGGCAATATTAGGAGACAGTAGGCTTTGAGCGATAGTCACATATTTTAAAGCTTTGAGATCCCGTTCTCTTTGCACGCTTAGCATGTAAAAATGAACAACGATGTTCCATTTCACGAAAGTTTTGTGTTCCGAAACTGACACAAATCACAAGGAAAATCTCCGAAATGGTTCACTCTACCACAAAATTTATTTGAACATAAATTGTGTGTTTTAGCGAGACCTAAATTTTTGGTACCTTAAGAGTTTGTCTATCTCTTAGGGTTTACGAGTTATTCAAAAGTCATCCAGAGTAAACAGGACTACATAGGCTATGGCCAGAAAATAAAAAATAAACATTTCATTTGTCATACAAATATCTTAAATATATGACATTTTAATCAAAATCGTTAGAGCCATTTTCAAGAAAATCAAAATTTTCGAAAACTTTTCCATGTAAAGGGCAGTTTAGGGTGCGGCTGTTTTCTTCGAAATCTTCGTGTCGCATCCTTGAAAGTCATTAAACTTAAATAGCAACTTTGGTTTTTAACCAACTTTTCGCTTTTGAGTTATGTGTCCACTGACAGACACACACACACACACACACACACACACACACACACACACACACACACACACACACATTCACATACACACACACACGCGCGCGCACACACACACACACACACACACACACACACGGATCTTTTTCTAAAAAGGCTTTTTTTGGATTCAGGGGGTCTCAAAACATATATTTCCGGTGCAATTTCGACATCGAATTTTTGGGTGGAATACAATACTACCTTCTACTTAGCTATGTTTCTCTGGGTTTGAACTACCTCCCAAAGTGAAGATGTCTCTTAGGTTCGTTTTCCACTTCCTCTATTGAAGTAATGGACGAGGAACCCGTACTCACTGGGAAAACTGTTGTATAAAACAGCTGTTTTGTTGTTATTGATCAATCCCGAATTTTTATGTTGATATTCCATGTTGGCGTTATTTATAGCACTTATATTTAACATGGCATAATAAAGTCTATCGTTCATTTACTAATCTTTAAATGTCTACTAGAATCTTAATACTGGATTAAAATGGTATGGCACTTTATCAAATTAAAAAAAAAGACATCACTGTCCGTTTACTGTAATAAGAATATAAAGCGGTTCTACATCAAAGTACAAAGTAGCTCAGTGGTATAGTAGAGTTTCTTTAATGTTGCGATGTGAAGGACTAGGTTTACACTTTATAGAGTACACTGACCCACTCGCTTTATTTTTGCTGGGATTGGATATTCTGTATAACGTATGTCTTTTGCATGAAAGTTGCAAAAAGTGTATAGCGCTAACATTTTTGTTTCGGTATCTGAGAGAATCGTAAGTGATATTTCTGTAAATAAATGTAAGCGAATACCTAGAAGAAAGCAAATGTTTAAAAGGTGCTAACAGTGCTAACGAACTGCCTTGCAGTGAAATTAGCTGCTAAGTTAGTGACAACAAGCTTATATGATACAGCGCGAATGCCCAAGTGAAGAATAACCAACAGCGTTTCGTCATTGACTGTGAAATTCAGAACCGCTAGCTGCTGGCGCTTCGATCCTCGTCTTTCGCATATTTATTTTCTGAAATACAAAACTAACAAATGTGTTTAGTTCCCTAGCGCTTTTTATTAGGAATGTAGAATCGGATGACGGTACACTGCTAGAAATTGAGTTAATGGCGACATGGCAACCTTGTGTCATGCTTGGAAATAAACGACATTGCAACCTTACTGGGTGCAAGGGTTGCTTCACCTTCAAGTAATCTACAACTCATTCTGTTTTGTTTAATGTATCATTAATTACATTATTCACTGGCATCCAAATATGTAATTTACACTGTTGTATTTTACACTATTACGCGCTTATGTATTTTAATAAGGCAATAGTCTACAAAATTTATAGAGTTGTTTTTGAATGTGAATATTTAAAGCGAAATATTAATTTCGGGAGGAATTATGAACAATTGAAGTAGGCGTGTTCCCTGCTTTATTTTCAGAAATTGCAGTTAACATCTTATGAAGCATTCAGTTGTAAAATTTCAATCGTACTGTGGCATTCATTAGACAGCGGGAAAAGTTACAACGGTACGCGGAATAAAAATACCTAAATGAGGAGCTTTACCAGGAATAGATTCCAATAGTTTGTATAATTGTATATTTCGCAGGCGTCATATAAATAATGCTGTTCCCGTTAAAAAAGAAACAAGTAAAGGGGAAATAAAAAGGAATCTAAAATGAGATTCGAACCAATGTCAGCCCACACTGTTGATTTGAAAGAACACGCTTTAGGCAGTTCCACTATTACGAATACATTAAGATGGTCCAAGTGATTAAACTCACGTCTGTTAGTCTAGCAACCAACACTGGAATCATTTTTAGTTATAGTCCACAACTTAATAGAAACGCCATAAGAACATATGTTCTGCAGGTGCACTGAAGTTAAATCTGCACTTTTGCCCGTTAATGTAGAAGGATTGCTGAAATATTGCTTTTCAAACTACAAGGTGAGTTGCGAGGTGAGATGGCTGCCATATCAGCAAGGAAAGCATATGACTAATTTAAGTCTCATACCATCTATGCATTACGCCTGAGAATTACATCACCCTTCGCGCAGGTTTCACTGAAGTTACGTATTTACTTTTGTGAGAGATAGTACAACATATCTAAAAATAATTAAAAGATGAAATGATACGATATGGGAGGAAATGAAGGTCAGGAAAATTCATATTAACAAAATATTTCCACTCCTCTATTCACCTATCGACGAGGGAAAACCATTAAAATACTCAAGGCAGAGGGGTTTATCCAACGGAAATCGGTCTCGGGACCTCCAGAGTGCGAGCCTCAGAAGTTATTGCAGAGCTCCGTATTCTCAGGTGTTTGGAATTATCTTAGTTCTGCACAATTTTCATTATGTTTATCTGCTTTGTTCCCACCAACTCTACCTCAGCTAGCTTTGCAAACGAATATGAAATACCCAGTGTTAGAATTGGCGCAACGATAGCTTGCCAATTTGTAGCATGTGCATGGGACTGTTTTCGTAAAGTACCGTTACGCCTATTGCAGGGTGACAGTATCCCCATTATGGGTTCCAATATCTAACAACGTCTCGAGGTGTGCATATCGCTGTAAATGAGTAAAGGGAGGGTAGATAGTGGGAGCAGCAGGCACAATGCGGGGAGTGAAGTGTTATGTGGCCTTCAACCGAGCGAAGTAACCCGACTGGTGTCCTAAGTAGTATCAAAGAGATACGCAGCTCTTGTTGGAAAGGTTTCATTGCGTTACTTCTACCCCATTCAATGGATATTATTCGCTCTAAATTTAAAATAGCGGCTGGTGTTTATGACCCACCCTTTATGTTAGGCATCTGATTTCAATTTGAGAAAATGTAAGTACCAAATGACTTTCTATTACCTTGATGGGAGTTGAAGCAAGTGCAGGTGATTTAGGGGTGCCCTAGTATGTTGGCGTCAGAGAGTAAGCCAGCACCACTTTGCGTATGAGGGAGGACCTCGAGCGTAAAGCAGTCAGATAGACACACAGACACACTTAGCCCATAATAAAGTTCGCACCGGGGAATTTCCGCCCCGAATGAGACGAGAGGACAAGTGCAAGATGTGGAGGAGGAAGGAGGTAAACACCGCGTCGGTAACAGAAACACGACAGTGACATTTCCTGGGGCGAACGAGGGGAGTGTTGAGACGGGATACAGCGAGCTTGTCAGTAGGACATCATACCCTTCCTTTCTGGACACATACATAGTATGTGTGTGTAAATGCACGTGGGAATATCACCAGACATGCAGAAACAAGAGAGGTATGTGTCCTAAGATATTCCGGGTCTGGGAATTGGTGATAGTGGTGGAGAGAAAGGGAAGCAAGGAAAATGAGAGAGAGGGAGCAAGAGGATTCACTCGGATGAAAACTTGTGTCGCACCCTCAAGGTTGAGCTGTAGTCAACACATACATGTAGACAGACTTAGATGAAGGTACAAGGTGGTGCTATGCATAGTAAATCTTCCACCATTCTCCGGTGTCCCTTTCACATCTCTCTGAACTGCCATGTCTACTGTCACATCCCACTTGTATAGCGTGTATGAACAAATGCCCTTGGTTTATTTCTTCCTTTGTTCTGCGCACCATTTCAAGTTTCAAAATTATAAAACACTAGTTGCAATAACCGGAGTTGCCCGTGGTTTGACGAGTTATTCCTGCATGAATTATGTATAGAAGAAGTCGAGAAAAAGAGTGATTGTGTTCCGTAAAAGAAAAATGAGTGGAGAAAACCGTGTGAATGTAAAACATTGCATTTTATTTCAGTCATAGAAAATTGTATCACTTGCATGTTGGAGGGCAGCATTCAAGGGCATGTGAATGTGTTACGTAAAAGAAAACCGACTGGAGGAAACTATGTAATACGTTGCACAGTAAAATGGAAAGTGTAAAAACCTTCTCCATTAAAACCCTTAAAAACTAAATCCTGAGGCAACAGCTCTAACCGGGCTAAGGCCTACCGCCCGGCCGCTGCGTTCTTCACCTCTGCCCACTACAGGTGTCATGAGTGAGTGGCAGTGCTGGAGTGTGGGACGTAGTTTGATATCCTATTTTCTTCTGCTAAGATTCACAACAAGATTAGCTCTTCAGCATGAAACAGGAGGTAACTCACTTCAAACAGCACATGATTGGTCTCCATTAAATGTATCATCAGCTTAAATACTGGTGTTTATTCTCACATACGCCCAAGCATTCTCTGGCATAATGATCTCATTGTTCCCCACTGCAGCACCTGGCAGCAGCAGATTCATCGGAGACCGAGACATCGTAGACGGCGTCAAAGGGAGTAGGAATCAAAGTGTAGACTTTCGTGGTCATTTTTGCTCATTGTTGAAGTATATTATGGCTTAAGGCAATACTGCGATTAAGTCCTACATTTCGAAGACTCCGTAGCTTCCTCTTAAGGTATTTGTTGCCAAAATAGAGCGTGTCAAAACCCTTGATGGACGATGGTGTTTAAGTGAAATGCATTTCACCAGTTCTGTTGTCACATTGCAAATACTGTAAATAACATTTCATATGTATCCATAAAGGAGCTGGTGCCGCGCCGTGGCCGAATGGTTAGACCATTAACCTGCCACCAAAGTGGCCTGGGTTCAATCCCAGGTGACCGCATGTGAGATTTGGATGGACAAGGAGGCGCAGGGGTGGCTTTCCTCCGGGTTCTCCTGTTTCCTCCGCCATCTCATTCCACCGGTACTCCATCCTCATTCCATGTACCATCAGTGCGGTGCTGCATGTAGTAAAAGTGGGCGTTAAAGATTCACCCCCCCCCCCCACCAAAACAAAGTAAAATAGTGGACGTTAGTGTTTCGAGCACCCGCTGGTGAACTGCTTATGATGAGCAAGATCCTCGTTTTACTGCACCTGACCTAAAGGTGCAGTTTGCTCTATTTGTTACAGGGGGTGTTTAATATGTTCACATTACGGTTCCCATTTATATTAGCGTCCAATTTAATCGCCATGCTATTCCACTATCAACTTGATGGTGGGACAGGTTGATTTTGATGGCTTCCGTTATCCGACAGTTTCATCCGTCTCGTGCACTATAAAATTAAGCCTATTTAATCTCTGGATTTCATGATAGTTCCAGAGAGGATCACGCCTTGTCTGCTTTAGTATCATTATACATACGCGAAACTTACATTATTATAACAGTGTTTTATGGTTAGGTATATGCTTTCGACTACCAACGAGTACGCTGTTTTATACCAGTGGGATAGGCAAATAACCTCTCATAGGTAATAATTTTCTTCACCAATGCAGCATTTTAGTGACTATGAGTGTAACTACGCGCTAATGTGTTAGTATGTGTGTTACAAGTAGAATGCGAAATTTTGTGCATGAAAAGCCGAGGATTTTAGCATCTAAGTAGGTCAGAATACTACTTGAATCAATGTTATTACTAGGGCCTTGGATTTTACAATGCAAATAATATTAAAATGACCTTAAAATTATGATTTTGTGATCTTTAAATTCATTAAACATGACCTAAAATAAATGTGAGTGTGCACCTGTATGTCTTATCTACGAACAGCGTAACTCAAAAACGAAAAGTCGGTTAAATACCAAATTAGAGATTTAAATTGAATGTCTTCCGAAGGTGCAAGACGAGGAATTTGAAGAAAATTCTCTCACCTCAATTACCCTTTACGTGGAAGACTTTTCTGAATTTACGCTTTCCTCAAAAATGACATGGTTTTATAGTAGTACTATACATAAAATGTATTTTTGCAATACTTGATACATAGGTTAACCATTACTAACACATATTTGTTCATTTATCAATTCCCATGGAAACAAGGCTAAAATTGGTCTTTAATACTTAGGATACCAGTAAGAAATGACGTCATACCAAACAGCTTACTACCCTAAAATAAGTTATTATGGAATCCTTAGCAAAATATACAAACGTATGAATTATTTATTGATTGAAATATTAAGTGCGTAATTGGACATGTTGTCAACACTAAGAAGCGATTCAATTCTTTTTATTTCTTCAGTACATCTTGAGGTGAAACTTGGATTTTCACATGAAATATACAAATTATTAGGCCTATATGAGAAAACATAGATATATCTTCTCATTTGTTTACATTGAGAACTCATTTTTTCTTGAAGTCCAATAAAATGTGGAAAAGCAATTCTGATTTATTATTAGCTTTTACGGTTTTTCCAAGTATTGCAAAAAGTAATTGGCCAACCACGAACTTTAAGTTACTTATCAAATCTCGAATGCTTAGGAAAACTCGATCCTGCGGGCCTCATATTCCCAAAATACATTCTTGACCTGATAAGTATCACTTACAGTTTTTAGTACGCAATATACTATTACATAACAAATAAAATGGTTAATATGTTTAATATGTGTAATATGCTTAACTTTTTCTGGGAGTCCTCTTCGTTCAAAAGGAATTTTATATAATCCTGTAGCACAACTGGTAAGTATTAAGTGAGAAGAAAATACACTGCGCAAAAAATGTATATCCCTTTAAATCACATAATTCATTCCAAATAATCTTTCTGTCCCATAAGCCATTTCCAAGATATCCGCTACTAATGGTTTGAATTGTTCAGTCCTTTCGATAGTTAGAATTTTAAAGTCCACTTCTTAAAACTTTCATTATCCTTATTCCCTTTATATCTCTAATGAAATGTATAGTGCAGTTATTTCTGCAAACGCTTATGTCAATTAAAACACAGCGTGTGAAGAAATAAGCTTTCACTAGAATTGTTTGTACACCCGCTAAAAACGTCTCCAACAAGCGGCATATCTAACGTCACCGATTTGGTTTGCTATGCTCATTCAGAAAAATGAAGATGGCTTACAATAATCCCTGCATGAGTTTAACATAGATTATGGCATTTAAAGGCAATAATTCAGAGCGATCTAAAATTGTCCTGAGGATCAAGTCTAGAAGAAGTATCACATTTCATATATTTAGGTTGCGATATCACCTTAATGTAGAAGGAGACAATGATTGTAAAATAAATAAAACATGCAGTGTGCGAAACTATACAGAAATGAAACTCTACAGAGTTATGACTAGAGCTTGGAGATAAATTGCTTAAAAAGACCTTTAAAAGTAACTAAAAACACCAAAAAGTACCTAAAAGTTGGAAAAAGGGACATAAAGGGGTGATCCAAATTAATTAATAACTAAGCTTCAATTAAATGTTTAATATGTTTATCTTTTCTAATGGATATTCGCGCTAACGCGAATTTACAAAGGTTCCTGTAAAATGGAAACGAGTTAAGACTTTCATCAGCACTTGAACTAGCAGAAGTTGTGATTTTCTTTTATCCGCGGCTTGAGAGACTACTCTCGCGTGTTTCTCATGTTAATATACTGTTGGACATGCAACCTTTTCTACACTAACTTTCACCTTGCAATATGTGCATAATAGTACGTTTTCATCACTAGAAAATGCCTCCGCTCCAAATTCAGATACAAATTATAGGAAAAAAAATTCTACTAGGCTTAATTTTAAGTGTATTTAAGATCAGGATTTACTCTACAAATTGTGAAATTGCCATTAAAGATAAGGTGAACACAACCTATACATTTCTACCCCCTGGCCAAGGTTATTGCTGGTAAAAAATAACAGGATATTTAGAGGAGGTTCAGTAGTTTCTCGCAAGATGTATACATTCCTTCTCCTGGTGCTTATGGCATGAATACAATTCATGGAAAAGACGTCTCGACTATCTGTTCTAGCCCATTCGTATTAATTAAAAGAAATTGGAATTGAGATTAGACTATGCTGGACAGAAAAAGATTGTAAAAAGGAGTGAAGCTGTGAACAAGAGTCGTTAAATAAAATAAAAAGGCTAAAATAGGACATTAAACCAAAACAACACCGAAAAAGGCAGAAAAGGACAAATAATGTACACCAATTTCTAGCCTGTAATGACCTATAATGAACATCTACCATGCTGGGTCTCGTCTTCAGACACTAGAAAAGAAAAGGTTTTGTCCTCAGGCACCTAGTCCTAGTTATGATAATCCCCACGACACTTTACGGCTGTACAACTTGGCTTTCAACGAGAAACAGAAAGAAGAATTTAGTAGAGATGAGGTTCCTCAAACAAGCCAAGTTCTAGGAAACATTGGACTGATATTATGTGAAGCCAGATCGGACGGTCATCTAATTCTTGTAGTTATGAGTATGATGTGATGAAATCACTTTAGTGTTAAAAATCTCTGTTGAATATGAAATTATTACTGTCTATCAAACTGCCAGGAAGAGCTCCTTCTGTTTACAGCAACATAACATCTGCATGTTATATTTACATACAGCAACACATCTGCACGTCATTGCAGCTTGTCTACTATATTTTAAAACTATAATCCTCTAGTCCTGGAACACTTTCAACGTTGTGTCACATAATATTTGTTCGTATTTCTGGTTTTTATCGTCCCTGGAAAAGTTCCAGGCTTTATCGCATTCATTCTGTCACCATGATCAAGAGGCATCTCTACAGCTTGAACCTCCACAGTTTGTGTTATAAAGTTTTTTCTGTTACAGATAGATGAGAAATACATAATCCAGCCTTGACTAAATTCACTCAATATTCTTAAAGGCAGTTCTAACGGAATAGTATGAAATTTTATGTTAACTGTTTTGTCACTTCCTTCTAGTTTTTTGGGAAAAAACAAGCACTGTTTACAAAAATATTGTCACTTTAATTATTCACTTTGTTATTCTTTTGTTATGCGTTTTTAATTTTGGAAATTACGTAAATAACAGAAGTAGTAAGTCATGATATAAGATTTGTATAAAATTATGTATGAGCAGCTTTGGAAATCTACATCTTCCGGAGACTGTTCCTAATGTTATACGGAGCTAAGACATTCGGTTCAAACTGACTTCTACTATGAGAGTTGAAAAAATATGGTTTGTGATTTTGCAGAGTATTTACTCAGTATTTTATTACATATAATTAACCCTTTAGGTGTATTGTGTAATATTCTTTGTGCATAAGCAATGAAATGTCATATTTCTTCTATCATTTATTACTGGTCTTGGAAATAATGATTTTATCACGTTCTATAACAGAATGGTTGACTGCCACATTATTTTTCCTATGTGCACATACTTTCTTGTACCTTCATTATAGTTTGCTATATTATATTGAAACTAATCAGGAGCCATTTCTCGCATTTCGTAGAAATTTCCTGAACAATCCAAGGTAGGTTTCTTTCTTTCTTTCTTTCTTTCTTTCTTTCTTTCTTTCTTTCTTTCTTTCTTTCTTTCTTTCTTTCTTTCTTTCTCTCTTTCTCTCTTTCTCTCTTTCTTCCTTTCTTCCTTTCTTTCTTTCTTTCTTTCTTTCTTTCTTTCTTTCTTTCTTTCTTTCTTTCTTTCTTTCTTTCTTTCTTTCTTTCTTTCTTTCTTTCTTTCTTTCTTTCTTTCTTTCTTTCTTTCTTTCTTTCTTTCTTTCTTTCTTTCTTTCTTTCCTTCTTTCCTTCTTTCCTTCTTTCTTTCTTTCTTTCTTTCTTTCCTTCTTTCTTTCTTTCCTTCTTTCCTTCTTTCCTTCCTTCATTCTTTCCTTCCTTCCTTCTTTCTTTCTTTCTTTCTTTCTTTCTTTCTTTCTTTCTTTCTTTCTTTCTTTCTTTCTTTCTTTCTTTCCGTCTTTCCTTGTTTCCTTCTTTCCCTCTTTCCCTCTTTCCTTCTTTCTTTCTTTTTCTCTCTCTCCCTTTCTTTCTTTCTCTCTCTCTTTCTTTCTCTCTCTTTCTGTCTGTTTCTCTCTTTCTCTCTCTCTTTCTCTCTTTCTCTCTCTCTCTCTTTCTCTCTTTCTCTCTGTCCCTCTCTCTCTTTCTCTCTACCTTTTTCTTTCTTTTTTCAATCATATCCGTCTATTAACAAGAAAGTAAGCTTTTATTTATAGACGCTCTTTAACTACCATAACTCTTATCGTCCCCTTCCATACTGGGCGTGAAAGACCACGTAATTTTGCTAGAGGCCTCTTAATCGGGTTGAGATGCTTTTACGTGACGTAAACCTGCGACAGGAACCACCGGCTTTATATCCCCTCTGAAGGAGGCCATATTATGCTTCACCCAGCCTTAGATCCAGACCTTGTTTCCATCCGCGATAACCTGATGTTCATATCAGTTGCGACTAATACAAACAAACGCCACATGAACTCATACCTCGTCTTTATGATGCATCACAAGGATATTTACAGCTGTCGCGTTACATTCAAGTAGTCTTCACCAGGGTTATCATACATCTTGGAAACTCACAGATAATCGACAATATTTGAGGTACTATATATGTTATGGTGTGCCTTGGTTTCAGCGTATCGCTGGTTAGTTACTGACGACTTGTATTTACATCAAGTTGGGACCCAAAAGTGGAGCGATTGTATGTTTAGCCGCAAAAATCCTTCATGCTGGGTTTGTACCGGTGACCTTGGGAACCAAGGCTAGCATGTTAGCTCTACGCGTTTATCTAGTTATAATGTTAAAAAAAATAATAAAAATAAAATAAAATAATATCTGCCAGCTATGTCCAGATACCTAATTTCTTATATCTGGACGTAGTGTGCGGATATTTTGATTTATTTAAACTTATTTATTACAATTTGTTCACAATAGAATGTGCAGAAGTTACTAACCTAAATTAAACTAAATAACAATAAGGAAAATTAGTGATATTGTAAAGTTATATGTGATCTCAAGCATTCATAGTTATAATGTTGCTTCACTTGCGGACTTGTAATCTAGGGTACCACTAAAGTGGAATGCAGTGCCTTTAGATTAATTACCTCGACGAATCACTTGTGGCCGTAATCTCTTAGGCAATGAGGCTGTTTACGAATGGTACTACCGTCAACTTTTGTTATGTTTGTCAATACTACTAACAATTTTATGTGATATAAAGGGGTAAATATGCTGTATGGGTGAGAAAAGCAGTGAGAATGTATATATTGTGACATTGGGTCGATCAACAATGTACGGACGACGGAGGAGGCGGGTAACCTTGGATACGGCGGTCGGCTGTGTGTACGTAACCGTAATAATGGGGGTAAAACGCAAAGGAAAGGTCCGAGACTACAGAGAAAGTAGTAACTATGTGTATGTGATCGTACAGCGTGATAACACCGTACTGTTCAGAATCTTCTAGTTGATTCCACTAAGTCATCGTTGCACTGTGTATGGAGGGTTCTCGCAGGTAACGTGACACCGGCTCCAGTATAAATAGTCGTCGTGTAAGTTTTAGTTACGTGAGTGAGTCGGCTAGCCTGTCAGTGAGTACGTATGTGTCGTCGAGTGAATGTATCGTAATAGTCAAGATTAAGGGACAATGAAAGTGGAGAAAGACATTGAAACACTGAGAAAGATCAACAGTTGTGAAGTGTAATAGTAGGGAAGACTATAAGCTGTGTTAGCAACGAGAAGGAAATTGAGCATTGGTGGTAAAATTTGGACAATAAAGTGATAGGAAAGTAACAACGTTTTGCCGTTTTGTTACAATATGCTTGTATTATTGTGCGGAGTGCAGCTAATATTAAGTGGATACTTTCCACAAACCCTTGAACTTCCAAAGATGCATCATAAAGGGATGTTTTTGTGTGCCTGAGAAATGTACGTTTTATATGCTGCCTCATAGAAATGACACACCGCCCACTATGCTATAGCATCCATCACAAGGTGCGGGGAACCCTTCAGCGAAATGATGTCAGAAGAATTATCATTTATCCAAACCCTTGTGAAAGAAGCCAACGCCTTTTGCTAGAGGACAACGGACAGTAACACGATGAAACATGTTTCTGCTCGTCTGCTTTCTTTTCTGGATATCTAGTCACTGATACAGGAAATGGTGGTGTTTGAATGAAAGTTTTGGAACCGCTAAAAGGAAAACGAAGAGCCACTGTAGAGGTAAAACTGGGTAAGACAGGAAACGAGAGACAAAATAGGAAAGGTGGCATCTTATCTTGACGTGGAATGCTGCAGGAAGTGGAATAATGGAAAACGGTGCCGCAAAGGGATGACGTGGGTATTCCTGTTCATTTCGACGGTATTTACGTACTGCAGAATTCCTGTTTCCATAGTTTCAACAAGTACAGCCTCATAATGGATAAAGCATGGCAGCAGAAGGAACTGAGCTGTTTTCAATGAATACATAAATATTAGTACGGCTATCACCTATTAATAAATAATGTGTTCTTATTTTTTCAGAGTTTTTGTTGATTTACCCCAAGAATTATTTGGAACAATGTCATTAAATGTTTCTCCATGTTCTACAAATCTTGATGTGTTTATGAACATAATTAGGGCCGTTCCAAATGATCCTTGAATCTGAGGAAACTGTGTGAGATGTTCGGTGTATAAACTGAGCTGATTAAAAAGCTCCCAGACTTGTAAATATATTTTGATTTTATTAGTAAACGTATTCAAAAGTTATACATAAGAATATTCCTTGCCTTTAGGAATGCAACATGTCTAAATGCGCAAATTCACTCTGAAGAAACAAAGTCAAAGAAAACCTCAAGAGAGAGAGAGAGAGAGAGAGAGAGAGAGAGACAAAGAAAAGAAAATCACGAGCTGACATGTAGATCAGTCGGTAAAGCGTTTGTCTGCTGTGCGAGGGGTTGCGAGTTTGATTCCTGACTGGGGATGGGAAACGCTCCCTATCCAAAATTATTATCCATACTTTCCAGAGTTTGTGGGCATGAATGGTCATGAATGCGTATGTGTATGTGCCTGTGAGATCTAGTGTATTGTGACACCGGCCCATAGGCCGGCGCACATAAAGAACGCTCAGGGAGGGCTACCTCATACCACTTGGCGGTGCGTGCGTCAAAGGCACTCAAGGTCGCTGCCTCGCGCCACTGCTTGTAAATATGTGACTGGCAACAAACAGCCCGGCAGAACAACGGATTTTTAGAGTGTTCACGGAACCTTGACTGATGGCTGATTTGTGACAGCTGCTGGAAAAGGTCAATTTCGAGAAGATCCGTGCTACGTCATTCACAGCTATAAAAGGAGGTGAGATGAAAGAAGGAGTAGTTCTGGTTTTGAGAGGAGTGAGTTGTTGAGTGTAGAGTGGGACAGCTTTTAGCTGTGTGTGTGTGTGTGTGTGTGTGTGTGTGTGTGTGTGTGTGTGTGTGTGTGTGCGTGCAGCCGTGAGACACCCGTATGTGCCGACAGAGATGGTTTGGGACATTGATACGTCCCGTCAAAGTGAGTCTTGAAGTGTAGTTTAGTGAGTGCTGAGTGATTGTATCATTAGTTCCAGCTGTTTGTGAGACAGAGAGAGTAAAAGGACAGAAAGCAGTGGGTTAAGGTCATGAGCAGACAGAACAGTTGTGAGTTGTAATATCACGAAGAACTATAGATTGTGTTAACAATAATAAAAGAGAACTGCGTTTTGGTCAGTTATAAAAAAATAATCAATCAAATTATCAACTTTGTCACAGTGTAAATCCCAAAGAAGTCCAATGAGAAGTGTACACGAGTTAACACCCTTATCGTACGGCAGTAAGTTACAATGGAAAGGCCCCGGATATTACCACTGCAGTTAAATGTGACATTCTACACCTGATCATACCTTTCGACGTTTTCAAATAACGTGATTCTCTTCCTTTGGTCAAACTGACAAGTGATCCGTTCTGAACAATAGTGATAAGTCCTAAATACACCAGAGGTAAATGAGGGTACTGCTATTGGTGCATCCTTTAGAACAGGGGTCGGCAAAACTGTACCGGCTGATGATGTGACGTAATACCACCATCAGGGGAACAGCAATACGTAGCCCTCCTTCCACGATCAACACGCGTTCAAACGCAAACAAGCAGTAGTGTACACTCGTCGTTTTGACATGGTTCTTTCGAAACAATGAAAACGTAAGGTAAGCTTCTTATTCTAAGAGAAGTGGGAAGAACAATATTTTTGCTGCGCTATGGGCAAGAATGTCAAGTGTCTGTTGTATTCGTAACATTAGACAAACATTAGAGGACATTACGAGCGTTGTCACAAAGACCAAAAGCAAGTCATAGGTAGGGACTTTAAAAGACATAAAACAAACATTTGTCCGTAAATGAAATTATAACGTTTAAATATTCAATGAAGCTTCGTAGTCTGGCGAAGAACTAGATTACAAAGTACAGTAATTCTAAAAAACTTAAAACCTTAAAGATCTTTGTGTAATATCGCAATCAAACTGGTTTAGATTTATTTAGCGAACTTGATATGGCAAGATTTCCGTCTTTCCATTCATTTACTGCATAAATGTGCAAGCAATTGTTTGCTAAACTGAAGATTGTCAAATCAAAAAGCAGATCGCGATTGACATATAAACGTGCTCTATTTTGTGAATTAACTTTAGATGCATGTGAAACTATATTGCTCCAGATGAAGTAAAGCACAAGTTGATGAAAATTGAATGTTACAGGCCTCTCAATTTATATATCGTATATGTTTAAGCATGTGTAAAATCAAACTATGTTAGAGAAGTTCCTTTACGCTTTCACTGCGACTTTCAAACCCCTCCTTCAAACCATGCATCATGTGTATCCCGGGATGCGTTCCGTCACATCACCATTCATGCAATCACAATGACCAATTTGCCGACTCCTGCTTTAGAACCATATGGCCCTCGTTACCAACTGTAATTTCTTATTTCTTAATTTTCATATAATTTTTAAACCAACCCGCGGCAGTATTACATTCATCGTTAGCATAGTAATTTAATAATATACTAAGCAGTAAAAAAGTAGAATAAAACTGACATAGGATCCCTATGATACTGCAGCAATGCCCAGAGCTATAACTCTATAATAAATTCTGCCCACCACAGCTACATTGCATATGAAACTTTTTGCCTCTTCTAGAAGGAAAATAGTTTATTCTACACACGCTCTCTCATATTTTACTGAGCTTGTACGTTTCTTTTCCGAGAGTAGAATTCAGTTAATTACAACGTCGGATGATATTTTTTCATGACCTGTATAAAGAATGTACATCTTTGCGGTGTTATAAACTGCGCAATGTATTCCTCTGTACCTTCTGTTCTGTTACATTTTTTAAAATAGGTACAAAGTTTCTTTTTCGTTTTCTCATTTCATTGCAGACACAAGTTTCATTTTTCCCCTTTCATCCCCCAGTTCATTTCGTCCCCTTTTGGACTAAAGTGCTGTGCCCACCCCACTCAGAATTCCCGAACTTCATCCATATACAACGGAAATAAAGTTATGGTAGGCTTGCCTCGTGCAAGAGTCGTAACGGTATGGCTGAGGTGTTGCTCCAGACACGCGCGGCCTTTACTCCTAAGGGCAAAAACGGAACATAGGACATGTACTCAAAGGAAAAGTTTTCTGTCCTCGATGTTGGAGAACTAGAGTGTAAAACATCATGTCTTTCTCTACTCTTGTACTAACTATTCTTACAGACCCTTATTCCTATATCTTCTTCGTGTTAGCCGAGATAAACTCTTGCAGAAATTATCTTATTGCTTATTTCCCTGTGGCTGCAAGGGGAATATGGGAATACAGTAGGCTATGAGCGATAGTCAAATCTTTTAAATCTTTGACATTCCGCGCGGCTAAGCTATAAAAATAAATAAGGTTCTTCCATTTGACGAAAGTTTAAATATTCCAAAACTCACACAAATAACAAGGAATATCTCCGAAATGGTTCACTTTATAAAAAAATTATTCCGACATAAATTGTGTTTTAGGAAGATCTACATTTTTGTACATAAAATTTGGTCTATCTTATACGGTTTATCACATATCCAAAAGTCGTCCAGAATAGGCAGGACTACGTCGGCTATAACAAGAAAATTTAAAATATATACACTTCATTAAATGGAGTGTCCTAAAATATCTTAAACATATGGCATTTTAATCCAAATTGTTAGAGCGATTTTTAAGAAAATCAAACTTTTCGAAATATTTTCCATGTAGTGGGTAGTTTTGGGTGAATGAATTTTCTTCAAAATCCTCGTGTCACATCCTCGAAAGATATTAAACTTAAATACCAACTTTGGTTTTTAGCCGACTTTTAGCTTTTGAGTCACGCTGTCCACACACACACACACACACACACACACACACACACACACACACACACACACACACACACACACACACACACACCACCACCACCCATAGGAAATAGATTTAAGAAAAAATTAAGACCATGTAGCTGCCTGTTATGTTTGTGTCAAAATCTGATACATTTCATTCGTATTACTTCCTCCAACCAATATCCTGTATTGTTGTAAAGCTTCTATAAATTGTTCTTACGAAAGCTTGTTGCTCTATCTGCATCTTGCTAAACAAGGTAAACATTTGCTGGAATAGTTTCATTATAGATATACTTGCAAGTATACCAAGGATTGTCAAATACTTAAAAAGCGAGTCTCTACGTGCTGAATTCAAAATACAAGTTTGGTATTTATCCGAAATTTGATTTTTGAGTTAGCTGTTCACACAACTGCTAATTACTTAGTGCAGAAAGTAATAATGACAAGTACTGAAACATTCAAACAAAGGACTGCGGATGACTCTGAAACTGTGTAAAGCCACGGGAAACCTGGAAATGAACGGTATTTTATTAAGCCATTTTATCTTTTGTAACGGTTTTACCGGCTGTACAAGATTATAAAGTAGTTGTTCCGAATGAAGGCTTCACAAGCTATTCCCAGAGAAGTCAAGATACATTTTCTGTCATTTTTTGTCACCTTACATACATATTTGTAATAAATAAAACAATATAGATACTATTTCTCGTAGGGGTATAGTTTTGCTCAGGAGATATTTAACAAATCTTGCAGTCTCGTAGGAATACACCTCAATAGCAGTTTAGTATTTGTCGGACATTTTGCTTTTGAATTATGCTGCTCACAAATACGCGCATGCACCAGAAGATGTTTTTAAAAGTGTTTTTGGGTTCAGGGAGACCTAAACACATGTATTTTAGGTTAAATTTCACAACGAATTTTTGGACGATGTGCAATACTTCCTAAACTATTAGGTTTGTGATAGAAGTAAAAGAAAATATGTATAGGTAAAAAGAAACCTAAATAGACTGGTATTTTTCAAGACTGTCAGGCGAAGAATTTTATTACTTTCCTCGTACCAAAACAACTATTTGTATGGGAAAAAATTTATAGTTTAGTTTCTCAAAACTGCTCTAACTAAATTAACCGAAATACCGTCTAGGATATTGGCATTATAATAAAATGTGGAAAGGAAGATCTTAAGAAAAAATCTATAGCCTAAATATGAGAAACGTCACTGGGGAACCAGATACAATACAGAATTAAAAGCTAAATATAAATCTGCAGACATTGGAGCTGAAATTAAAGCCCATCTGTTAGCTTTAACCTACCATCCATTAGGACACGTGCTCAGAATGAATGACAACATGATACCTAAAAAAAAGAAAAAAATCTGAATTCAAAATCTGAAGGTAACGCAATATTGCAAGACAAAACTTAAAATGGCTGCATGGAGTAGAGGAAGACCTAAGAACTTTAAGAGTGAGAAGATGGAGGCAGGAGGTTGTGGTCAGACAGGAATGGATTAAAATCCTAAGGGAGCCCAAGACTAGACTACAAATGCCGTAGCACCAAGGAAGAAAAACAAAATGCCTATGTATGGTTTGTACATATCAATCATATAACTGGAAAGACACAGGAGAATGACAAAACTTACAAAAATTAATATTCATTAATGCATACGATTTTCTTTAACATTAGCCATTTCCAACATTGCTTAGTATTCGAAGCAGGTTGCTTTCAAAATAGAATTTACAAGCTAAATGAAGTAATACAATGAAGTTTTCTTCTGACGTTTAAACTTTTCTGCTCTACACTGCGACCATAAAATGTTCAGTGCACTGAATATTTAAATAACTTGTATGTAAAACTGTTGTTAAGATATATGTTCCATTAATATTTAATCACTTTTTGACATGGTGATGTGAAATATTCCTTCGATTCTGTGGTTTATCATATTACATCCAATTTTTTTTTAATTTGAGGCTAGCATACAAATATGTTCATGTAAATTTCAAGAATTATTGTGCTTTAATTTGTTTAAGAAAAAAAACTTTTGTTCACTTGGAATTGTACTTTTAAATTTCTTAAATTTGAATTATAAAACATGATTAATTTCAGCTGAATTATTTTGTACTTTTAACTATGCATAACAATCCATAATTGCTGAAGCTCCCTCGAAAGTTGCAAGTTAATAAGTTATAAATTATGATCCAAGGAGGATTTCGAAAAGTAAAAAATTCTGAGAAAAGAAAATTGAGCAAAATGTTGTGCTTTGTTTAAACTGTACAGCATGAAAATATCAATTGTAAGTATAATAAAACAGTAAAAAACGAATAAGTGTTCCTACGAATTTTGTATCGCAACATGTTTTGGGGTGTAAAATATGAGCGATATATGCCACTGTTGCTGCAACACAGCGAAGGACGATTCAAAAGGAGTACAGTAATTTATACGGCGGTGTATGTGCGGGGCAGTTGGCAGAGTCAAGGAAGGGCCGCAGATGTTCCCAGAGCTTGCACTCCTTGGGCGTCTTTCCTCGATAGACTGGAAGCGCATTCCCTTTTCCTGCGGGCAATCTTGACTGGTTTCTGCAACCACAAAGGGGACACGACACCCAGGCACCCCACACTGCTTTTCCCATTTCATCTTTACGTGAACAGTCCGCAACTTTGTCTGCTTCGAACATCACAAGGATGGAAACACGGCCACTGTGATTCTTCAGATCACTGACATCCAAGCAAATATTTGACTGATTCCTTGATCGAAAAATATAGCATATCGCCGCTTTTTTAAATGCGTTCGCTGCAACAGAGTTAATTTAAGCTTTAGTACGTTTTGTGTGAAACAACTCACGAATCGCTGAATAAACAAAGTTGAGATGTTATATCCGAGCTATTCCACTAAATATATAATCGTGTTTTAAATTTCGTGCAGCTATCCTTAATACTTTTGAGAAAATTTTAATTTACATTTTAGAATGCTAATAACCAGGTATTCTATATGGTGCAGAAATTTTAATTCTCAAAAAATAAAAATACTAACGCTATTTAAATGCTAATACACAAAAGTACATATAGAATTATGTTCACTCATCTGGTGCTTCAGTAAAACTGTGTAAACCTTAAAGCATTGTGACAAAATGACAAGACCGTTAGTTCTATGTCACTTTATTTCTTCTAAAACTGAATCACAATTCACAATTTGTAATCTTTCAACTCAACAGTTGTTTGCTCGTTTAAGCTATGAAGGTAAGTAAAACGCATAATTTATGTCACTTGTCACTATGTCACTTATGTAACTTGTGGAGTTGGACATTTCCTAGATATTCTTTTTATTTGCCTGAAAGTTCCATCACACACTTTTCTCAAATGGGAAGTTCTTATTAATTTTACTTTTACGCCATGCAAAGAGAACGGAATTTTAAAGCCATTACACAGCTACCAGCTCTTGAAAGATTTAAGAGCTACCAGCTCTTGAAAGATTTAAGTATCGCTTAAAGTGTACTGTATCCCCATATTTCTCTTGCACCTACAAGAAAATTGGCAATAAAGGAATTAATGGGTATGTTTATCTCGATTAACTTGAAATAGAAAAATAAACGTTTGTAACAATAGTTTTGCAGAAAGTCATGTGAGTACAACTCATCTATGTTGCTTCTCTATAGCTGAGAGAGAGAAAAAATTGAATTTCACCTAAAAAGTTCCAATCAGTTTCACAAAGAATAAAATTTTAGGTAAGCTGAATCCAAAATTGTTACGAAAACGTGCGCGTGGGTGCATACATACGACCTCTGTGGGAAAAGCGTAAGCCTAAAGGCAACTTCGAGTGGACATTATCGCGGGTTATATTCCTGAACCAAATCTATTGTTATGTAAGTTTTGCGAAACGTAAACAAACGAACAGTAATTGTCGAAATGATATGGATGATGTCCGCTGCTATTGTGACGTGGGATTTTGCAACGCCTACTTTCAGACAGAAAGAGCACTAGAAACTATTACATTCTCACTTAACTCCTAATATGGTATTCACAATCTTTGGATTCGTGCATATACATTAAACATGGCGTTGGAAATGAGTGTTAAATGGCACATTTTGTTTCTAAGATCAAGAAAATCATCCTTATTTTCTCTACTACGTACAGTAAGTAGCAAAAGTATTGTACCCCAACCGAAAATACGATGTCGAGATTTCTCCGGATGAGACCCCCTGAATCCAAAAAAAAGCTGTTTTAGGAAAAGGTACAGGTGTGTGTGTGTGTGTGTGTGTGTGTGTGTGTGTGTGCGTGCGCGCGCGCGCGTGTGTGTCTGTTAACAGCATATAACTCAAAACCTCAAGGTTGGTTAAAACCAAAGTTGGTATCAATATCATTCAAGGATGCAACACCAAGATTTTGAAGAAGCTTTCTCCACCCTGAACCACCCTTTATATGGAAAATTTTTCGAAAATTGCGATGTCTTAAAAAGAGCTCTTAAATTTTGATTAGAATACCATACGTTTAAGACATTTTTATAGCAAATGAAATGTGTATTTTGATTTTCTGGCTATAGCCCATGTAGTCCCGTTTACTCTAAAAATGTTTGCATAGTTGGTAAACCGTAAGAGATAGACCAAATATTACTATACGAAAATGTAGATCTTGTTAGAGCACACAAATGCATTTTTTGTGGAATGAACCATTTCGGAAATACTCCTTGTTATTTGTGTGAATTTATCAATACTTAAACTTTTCTTAAATGGAAATCATTATTCACTTTTTTATCTCTTGTCCGTGCAAAGAGAATGCAATTTTAAAGGGTTAAAAGATTTGACCATCACTCAAAGCCTAATGCATTCCCATATTCCCCTTGCAGCTATAAGAAAATCAACAGTAAGGATTTCTGCAAATGTTTATCTCGACTAACACGAAGAAAATAGAGCAATAATAGTTTTTAAGAATAGTTAGTACAAGAGTAGAGAAAGTCATGTGAGTGCAACACTTGAGATTTGTTCTTTCTTTTCGCTATTGAAATGTCCATTCCATTCCACATTCACTGATGTATAATATATAGGTTGTATATTTTATAGTCGACAAAATCAATTTATATCACGCTGTACCTGCCACGCCTTTTACGGTGGTTTAGGTTTTTGACTTTTTGCTTAACTCGAGTTTTCTTTATGAAAGTACCATTTTCTCCAAAAGTATTGCATCTATAAAGCTGAAATTTTCTGACCTGCTAAACCCTCATGAGAACTTTAATATGTGTGGAACAGCTTTGCTATATTTTACATACAATTCGAAAGCTATAACTATACCTATAATCTTATGTGTTGTAAAATTGGAGCAAATTTAGGGTTTTCAGTACAAAATTAGAATTTTGGAAAACTAATCCACTCGTTTTGTCGGAAATACTGCTACACCAAATATACAATAACTACCGGGAGATAGAAATCGCAGGGGGTTAGGTTGGGGGAGCACAAAGTTGTACTAATAATTCTGTCCTAAAACATACTCTCAATTATTGTTCTCATCGAAACATTGGCCACATGAGCTGTTGCAGTCTTATTTGAGAAAGGTAAAATCACACTCCCTTTTCTTTAATTCCCTAAAAAGGGGGGAACAATTGCATTCACATATGTACGGCCGTCAACTGTTGACCCGAAAGAAATTGGCTCTATAACTCAGAGCCTAATATTCCTCATTAAGTACCGCTTAATGACAAAAATTTGATTTATGGTGCGTCATTAGCGGAGAAAGGTTTCTCAGAGCTCCAATAAGCGATCTCCGGGGTAAGTTAAAGCATAAATGTACAAGACAAACGCACACACCCTGGAAGAATTAAAACAAAATATCCGCCAGGAAACCGCCAGCATTTCTCAACGTGAACTACGGCGAGTGGTGGATAGTTTCCTAAACAAGTGCCAAAATATATGGACAATGACGGTGACCAGTTTTAACATCTCCTTTCATACAGTTAGTAAGTAAAGCATTTTAAAGTAGTTCTAAATATGTTGTATGGTTTCATGCGCGCCTTTCTATGATAGCGGCAGACGGCAACGAGCGTCGAGAAAGCGGACTGGCAAAACACTGTGCAGTTCTCCCGTTATAAATTAGTATTTATTTGGGATTTTGAAGGAAGTTATACAAAAGTCCTCTGTAAGGAGCCTATAGTCTTCTGGAAGCCAACTGACGCAGCCTACCGTGACGTCACACAATACCCAAAGAAATCCGGAACTTAAGCCCACCAACTAATTAGCCAATTATCTGCTGGCATGAAACCAGTGAATTTTTAAAACACGACGAGCGAGGTAGAGAAGTCTACTTTCTAGCTCTCGCCTGCATGTGTAACTCAGACTGAGCAAACATTTGATGCCACAGTAACAGCGGTTTCCTCCTGGTACCACAGATACTGCCTATGTTATATTTTCTAAAACTAAAATACAAATTTAAATTTTCGCAATCAATCCATGTCATGCAGGACGAGTTAGGTGGATTTAGCAACAAAGGCTGCAACGAAAAACCCAGCGTTACCATCTTTCGTATTACTTCGAAAGACTTCAGGCTTGAAGTGCGGTAAGAGCGGTGCTGTCGTGCTGGCAGGAAGAGTGTCAGCTCTCCATGGTAATAAGCTTACAGCAGTAAAAGAACTTGGGGTTAACTGGCTAACCTCCTGTCACGTATCTCGTCGCGAGGAGATGATTTTGACTCGGTTACGCATTGGCACTGCATTGTTACGCATGATACAAGGTTACGGGAAGACCGTACGACCTAGTTATAAGGTCACGAAGAACTGTAGACTGTGTTAACAGTAAACCTGAACTGTGTTTTTTGATAAGAGAAAATAAAGTGACAGAAAAGGTAACTGGACTTTGTCGGTGTCAGGAGTGGATTTGTCACAATATTATTCTTGACATATGTTACGTCAATGTACCAAAATGTGTAGTTCATAATAATGATAAAGCAGAGTGTTTGCTGTGTCGAAGTTGTTTCTTGAAGCTCCGTCACAGACTTGCAGCGCTAAGAGACTCCCCCACCATGTCGAGTTTAAACTTTCGAAAACAGAATTCCGGTGGACAACTTACTTTCCGGTCTCATTTGGTTGGCAAACCCAGGCGACGGCACTAAAAACCACGTGTGCTCGTGTAGTATCATAACTATAACAAGTTTGCTTGACAGAGTCTGAGCGAGTGAAAGGCCCGCTTCTTTGGAACTGTCGTGCATGTGTACTGATCGTAAACCTTGAGAAGGCTGTGTAGCTAACGACATCATTTCCAGACATGGCTGGTGTGGGCAAGGGCAACACCAACAACACTTCAACTAGCGTTTTCCATATAACGATTTATTTCAAAAGGGCTCTTGCTGGAATGGCCTCCAGCTGCGGCCAAATGTGGTTACAAAAAATGCTTGAAATTTTCCTGTGTGGCACAGGAGAGTACAGAACCAGAAAAGTAGTTCTTTTTAAGAACTGGCACTAAAAGGAGAGTTACAAGGTAGAGCGGAATAACACCTTTTTAATACGCTATTGCTACTGCCCTTGTTTCTTGCAATAAAAATAATATTTATACAGGGTGGAAGTGAAATGATCCTCCAGACTTTTAACAGCGAATTTCTTATGTTGTGAATAACAAGAAAGTCTGCTACCAAAATGTTGAAAAGTTTATAGTTTTTTAGAAAAGAAATATTTTTATCAAAAAAATTTATCCTCACCTGGCTGAAAAATTATTCATTGAAGTTTCTTGATTTATGGCTATATTCATAGAAAATTGAACATACAACTTTTCAACTTTTTCTTTTGGCGTATTTCAATAGATTAAACGGTGTTTGTATAAATTAAATAAAAAAAAACATTTTATTGCAACAGAAAGGCAACAAATTATGAGTTCTTTTAAATGTAATTTACATGAAAACCGTTGAATATATTGAAATACACCAAAGGAAAAAGTTGTTGTTTATTCAATTTTCTATTAATAATGCCATAAATCAAGAACCTTCAATCAATAATTCCAGTGCATTCCGTATCATACGCAACAAATTGTGTTTATGTGTTGTTTCGTTACTGAGAAATAACGCTTCAAAGTCTGAGACACTTTGTGCATATTATAGAATCTTATAATTGCGTTACTGATCAATGGTGCTATAAAGGTAAAAACAAGACTATACGACAACAGACTAGAGATCCCTTTACATGGAAGTTTGCTATTTTCATCATCTCAGAAATGATTCTCTAAGTCTTTATTAAAACACTATGTGCTTATGATTGCTAAACACACATCTTGAATGTTCCCCAAATTGCTTGTAAAATTGTCCTTATTCTTTATGCCCTTGTAAAATTTTCTGTTAAACCACAACACATAGACAAAACTTTATTACATGTAAAATGTAGTAAGGTATGTCACATCATTTTTCCTAGAGTTATATAGTTTACAAATATTAGTTATTAAACCATATTGTAACGCCGGCCGCGGCTGCACGCCTCAAAGACTCAAGGTCAAGCTACTACCTAGCACCATTGCTTATAAATATGTGACCCGACGAAAATGCAGCGGTTAGAACAAAGACAAGGAGCGCGGCAGAACAAAGGACTTTCCAGTGTTCGCGAAACTTCTGGCTCCCGGATTATTTACGGGAGGTTAGAGGAAAGGTGAATATGGGGAAAAATCCTTGCTATGTCATTATCGGATATATAAGCGAGTGCGGCGGCGAGAGTAGAAGTTGTTTTTGTGATGGGGTGGTGAATATTGAATAAAATATCTACTAGCTGTGTGCGTGTATAGTCGTCGTTGAGAGAATGTGTGTGTCAAGAGAGGCAGTTTAGAGCATTCAACCGTCACTTGGAGTTGTGGGAAGCAGTTTTAGTGAGTGTGATCGACCAAACCTGCTGTTATACAGGAGAACTGAAAGACAGAGATGTGTGTGTCTAGGTTACGGGAGGATAGAACAGTTGTCAGTAGCAAGGTCACTAAGGATTGCTGATTGTGCTAATAATAAAAGAGAACTATGTTTTGTGCTTCAATTTTGAAAGGCCAATAAAGTGACACAAACAGTAACTACACTTTTCCAATTTGTGACATTAGCAGAAGTGGGACATGTCAAATTGTCATTTTGATATTACATCAATGTCGTAAGGTAACACGAATAGAAGAATAATTTTTATCTGAACACTATACAATAACTAAGGGGCTATGAAATTGTAATATGAATGTAGATAGAGAGGACCATATAGCATTTTACTTTCTCTATTACGTATTGTAAGTAGGGGGAGCATTGTTTGTGTTCCACCCAGAAATTTGATATCGAGGTTTCACCGGAAATATATGTTCTGAGGCTCACTGAATCCAAAAGAGGCATTTTTAGAAAAAGGTGCGTGTGTGTTTGTGTGTGTGTGTGTGCGTGTGTGCGTTCGTGTATGTGTGTGAACAATATAACTCAAAATTGAAAAGTGGGTTAAAAACAAAATTTGATATTTAAGTTAAATATCCTTTAAGGATACGACACGAAGATTTTGAAGAAAATTCCTCCATCCTAAACTATGCTTTACATGGAAAGTGTTTCAAAGATTTTGATTTTCTCGAAAATAGCCCTGACGATTTTGATTAAAATGTCATGTGTTTAAGATATTTTATGACAAATGAAGTTTCTGGCTATAGCCCACGTAAACCTCTTGTTTACTCTTGATGGCTTTTGCATAACTGGCAATCCCTAAGAGATAGACCAAATCGTACTATACAAATCTTTATATCCTGTTAAAACACAATGATTTTTGTGGAGATATTTCTTAATATTTGTGTAGGTTTTGCAATAGCTATGATTTTCTCACATGAGAGGTCATTATTCACTTTTTCATCTCTTGGCCGTGCAAGGGAACGGAAATTTAATGCCTTCATATAACGACCAACTTCAGATATGACTATCGCTCAGAACCTACTGTATTCTCATATTCCCTTGCACCTACAAGGAAGTGATTAATATGATAATTTCAACAAATGTTTATCAACTAACAGGAAGAAGATATAGGAATAAGAGTTTGTAAAGAATACGGGGAGTCATGTGAGTGCAACAAATCAGATTTTTTGTTTTAACTTCTGTGACCAAGTTTATTTGTATCTCTGCATTTGTGTCTTTTGAGGATCATAAATAATGTAGGTGTATGAGCACAGGAAGAATGCCTACCGAAAATAAAACTATGGCCAACGGTTTTCATAAACAACGTGCAGGTTAATCTGTACTTGTTGAATAGAGTTTTTAATTCATTATGAGTTACAGAGAACGTAATTTAAAAGCAGTCCGATGCCCGTTACTTTACAGTTCGGAAAGTAATCTGGGCATTGTTTCAGCACAGAGCGGATGAGCCCGTAGTTCACCTGAAACCTCCAAACCACCATTATAATAATTTCACCCCACCCCTTTTCTTGTTGTTACTAGCCCTGTTGTTGAAGGGGCCTTGTTGCGAAGTATCTCCTGCCCAACCCCCATCCCTCTCACCCCCGCCTACCATTATGCGAAGCCAGCAACAAGCCAAGTCAGCAATTTCTGGTGAATTCCAAGGTTCATTATAACTTGGATGCTGCCTCGGGTGGTTGCAGAGATGGGAGAGGGGAGGGTGATGGTCAGCAGATTAACCGGATAAATTCCGTGCGCTGCACCAGAGTTTTGGGTGCTATTATAAGTCCCTCTTATTCTCTGCTCTCCCCTAATGTACATACACAGTTTCTCTCTTCCTCTCTTCTCTTCGCTATTCCTAAATACCAGGCGGCGAGGGGTGGACATGACGCCGTTGAGAGGAATAAATAAATTCACAATTTTGCGTAATAATACAAGGCCAGCTCGCGTATTTTGCTGTGATTTGTTGTGAACATAGCTTGTGTGGCATTGCTGGAAATTGCTGACCCTGCCCATGACTATGCTAAGCAGCTTAAAAACCTGATGAGTAACAATCACATGACTATCTCCATTTATTGCCATGCATAGCGAGCCTACAGTGTTCATACAAAAGCTATTTATTGTTCACACGACTATATCCACTACATAGCTTTCATTTAGGTAATAACACATAATTTGTATGCAATACCCTGGCGATTGGCAGAAATCAAACACACATTGTGCCAACTTATGCAGAGAAAAATAATAAGGTCTAAATAAGATAATATATCTGTTATTGTTTCAGTCTATTCAAAGGGTTATTAACTACGTAAAACTACATATGTGAAAAATTTAATCAGTCACCATTAGCAACTATGAAAAGATATTTTAGAGCTTAATACAGTTTATTTGGTTAACCATAAGTGGAGAGAATTGTATGAAGTATTAGTGTAACAATAGAATTGCAGCTTTAGATATTGACTTCAATTAAATCATACAGATACTAGATTTCGTAGACTTCCACAGCCTTTGTCCATTACTTCTTTCTTTACTCTGGTATAGACAGAGTCTTTGGCTTATTTGAGAAATAAAAATCTGATGTGTTGCACTCACATGATTTTCTCTACTCTTGTACTAACCATTCTTACAAACTCTTATTCCTATATCTTATTCGTGTTAGTTAAGATAAACATTTGTACAACTTATATTATTACTCACTTCCTTGTAGGTGCAAGGGAAACGGTAGAATACAGTAGGCTTTGTGCGATAGTCAGAACTTTTGAAGCTTTGAGATTCTGTTGTGTTTGCACACTTAACATATAAAAAAAAGAACGATTATCCATTTCACGAAAGTTCTAAGTTTTCCAAAACTCACACACATAACAAAGAATATCTCCGAAATGGTTCACCCTACAAGAAAATTTATTCAGACATAAATTGTGTATTTTAGCAAGATCTTTTTGTGTAGTATGATTTGGTCTATCTCTAACGGTTTACCAGTTATGCAAAAGTCGTTCAGAGTAAATATGACTACAGGGGCTATAGCCAGAAAATTCAAGATATACATTTCATTTGTCATAAAAATATTTCAAACATATAACATTTTAATCAAAATCGTTAGTCATTTTCAAGAAAATTAAAATTTTCCATGTAAAGGGTAGTTTAGGGTTGGGCTATTTTCTTCAAAATCTTCGTATCGCATCCTTGAAAGACATTAAACTTAAATACCAACTTTGGTTTTTAACCGACTTTTCACTTTTGAGTTATGCTGTCCACAGACTGACAGACTGACAGACCGACAGACTGACAGACTGACAGACTGACACACAGACTGACACACAGACACACACGTACCTTTTTCTAAAAATGCTTTTTTTTGGATTCAGGGGGCCTCAAAACATGTATTTCCGGTGAAATCTCGACATCGAATTTTTGGGTGGAATACAATACTTCCCCTACTTACCAGTAGAGAAAGTAAAAATTAGGCAAACGTTTCGCCGCAAACACTCCATCAGCGTGTGTGTGACAAAGAAACTCTGGACTCAGAACTAAAACATCTCCGAGATCAACTAAAAGCTAACGGCTATCTGACACCTGCGACAATTTTGTGTTATCGAATAGTGAGGGAAAGCATAGAAATATTTAAAGAAAAGAACAGTCTGAACCGTGGCACTTTTTTCTTAACTTGAACTTAATTTATTAATGAAGTTTGACACAGGCAAACCACTCAACAGGATATGGAAGACCCTATTAGCAGGTCAACTTCCTATAGGAGGAGAAGGAACCAATAGGATTACGAGTGGAACGGGACGAGGCCAATCACAGTAGGCAATGACTAACTGCATGGATTTTTTACAGTCACCCATTGAAAAAGCCGACCATAGGTTTGCGGCGAAACGTCGGCATAATTTTTATTTCCTAAATAAGCCAACAAGACGCGGCCCATACGGAAACAAGAAAGAAGTATATAGATACTGTTGAGTCTTATTCCACCATCCAACAAATATATAACCACATAGTTTAATAGTTCACTCTATTTGTAGGTACATATATGCATAATCTTTAGGGATTTATATTGTCCTGCTTTATTGTTCCTTTTCTCTTCTAATAGACCATTTACATTTATGTTCTTACTTTTTTTAAGTATGCCTAACATCTTATGCCAATTTTCCTACTTATTCTTGACTATACACCTTCTTTTCTCCGAATATAAGAATATATTAGTTTAAATTTTTGAAAATAATAGTTGATTTGTGCTCCAAAATTATAACATAACCCTTTCTTCTTGGGTCACTTCATATAATTCTACAATAAGAAACTAAAACTAACCCCACGGAGTAGTAGCCCTTCCGGGCCAATGCTTACCGCCCGCGCGCTGTGTCCCCCATCTCTAACCACCACAGGCATTATGATTGTGTTGTAGTACTGAGGTGGAACGTGGTCAGCGCCCCGATGACTCCCGGCGGTTTTCACAATCAGGCAGCTCCCAAATTGGCCCCTCTGGAACCTACGATACCTAGTGCACCCCGGATCAGATTTTCCAGCGTGTGAAATTTCCCACGCCGGTACCGGGAATCGAACCCGGATCTCCCGTTTGGGAAACAGCAGCATTGTCACCGCGCTAACGAGACGACCGTGATTGCCCAATATTGTCATAAATTCGGTGCTTTAACCAAATACCTATTCATTTTTCTGCAATAAGATTTTGTCTAGCTCGTGCGGTTTACCAATTTTACAAACATCACTTGAAATGAAGAAAACTACATAAGCTATTGCCAGAAAATTCAAGATCTGAGTTTTATTTGTCATGCAAATGTGCTAAAGATATGGTATTTTAATTAAAATTGTTTAATTAAAATCAAGAATGACGAAATGTTCTCTGGTACACAGTACTTAAGGGTGTAACAGTTTCTTGAAAATCTTATTGTCATACCTCGGAAGATGCTAGACTTAAACACCAAGTTACGTATTCAACAGGTTTTTTGTTTCTGAGTTATGCTGTTGACGACCATCGACAGAGAGAGAGAGAGAGAGAGAGAGAGAGAGAGAGTGAGAGAGAGAAAGAGTGAGAGAGAGAGAGGGACGCCCGCGCGGACATATACAGGCTGGAAGTGAAATGAACCGCCAGACTTTAACAGCAAATTACTCATGTTGTGAATAACAAGAAAGTCTAATACCAAAATGTTTAAAAGCTTATTGATTTTTAGAAAAAAAAAATATTTTTATAAAAAAATGTATCATCACCTGGCTGAAAAATTATTCATTGAAGGTTCTTGATGTACGGCTATATTCATAGAAAATTGAATAAACAACAACTTTTTCTTTGGCGTATTTCAATAGATTCAACTGTTTTTGTATAAATTAAATTTTAAAAACCCACAATTTATTGCAACAGAAAAGCAACAAATTGTGGGTTGTTTTAAATTTAATTTACACAAAAACCATTGAATCTATTGAAATACGCCAAAGGAAAAAGTTGTTATTTATTCAATTTTCTATGAATATAGCCATTAATCAAGAAACTTCAGTGAATAATAATTCAGTCAGGTGATGATAATTTTTTTTTTGATAAAAATATTTTTTCTAGAAAACTATAAACTTTTCAACATTTTGGTATTAGACTTTCTTGTTAATCACAACATGAGAAGTTTGCTATTAAAGTCTGGCGGATTATTTCACTTCCATTCTGTAGGGCCCAAATGACCCAGCTGTCGACGGGCCCTTAAACTCCACACTCCACTCCACTCCATTCTGTATATTTAAATTCCGACGAAATAATGGTATAGAATTTGTTTGTGTAACGTAATACTTCCTATTTACTGTCGACAAGTAGTAGATGAAGTAAAAATAGGATAAAGCTAGACATTTTAGAAGTTGTAAGGTAACCTATAAATTTCTCCAGATCCTTCAGCATCAATGTACAAGGTCACATACTGAAAATATGAAAGTAAAACATTGAAAATACGGAGAGAGATGACTTAAAATTACGAGATGTCTGAAATATCCACTAGTATTTAAAGCATACGTATATAAAAGGTTGGCCGATTAGTCTAATAGTGCAAAGGTAAGGGTCGAAAATACGAGTTGAATAATTTTTTTACAATATAGGGTAGCGGTAATTATTGAAAGGCCGTGGTGTAAGTGTGTAAAGTTTTGTCTGATTGTACAAAGAGTTTTATTTAAATATAAGGACCTGAAAACAGGGAAGCGGAAGTTTTGGAAACTTGCAGAATCATGTAGCTTTTCATATTCGAAAATTCAATTGCATTTTTTTTTTTCAAAATGGCTCTAACGGTGCTGAATAGATCAGAGGGAAATTTGGTGACGTGAGCATTTTGTACAACTTCCCAACCAATAACACGCTTTTAAAGCTCTTTGTACAAGTTTAAGTATGCAGGTTCTTTAACTGTTCTCAGCGCCTCATTCTAAATTAGGCGTGAAAGACAAATTAATTTAGCTGGATTATCTGTATGTAGTACAAAAACCTCAGATCTAGGCAAGGTATATTAATTTTAAGGGAAAGCAAACTTCGCAGAATGTATAGAGGTAGAGGTAGAGTATTACCGAAGGGATTCCACACTGAGCCAACAGTTGGGACTGGTATGTCAGACCCCTGGAGGAAGAGATTAAATGAGAGCGCTCTGCGTGTGTGTTGCCACCCGGAAAGCTTCGCCTAAGTGAAGGTCCCTAACATGTGCTGGAGATTCTTCATCTCGGCAACAGAGTTTGCCAAGCAACCACTGGTCGGACGACTGTTACGCCACCCATTCACCAAGAACAGCATTTACAGTTCGCAAAGTCCCCACACAGCAGCACCAAACTCGTCAATCGCCAACACTTCGGACCTTAAAGACCGGAATAAAATGAAGGTGAAATGAAATGGATCGATGGGTATGTAAGTATCCCTTCCAGTTTTTGCCTGGTGACCCAGGAAAACCCCCGAAAAGGTCCATGGGTCGCCAAGGTCAGCCGCGGAAAACGAACTCACGACCTCTCGAATGCGAGGTGTTACCACGGTGGCATTTTGCTCGATTTCTGAAGTACATTGTAAGTAAAGCACACACCTTACAAACCATCTGATAGCCCAATAATTGCGATTAAACAGTAACAGTAAATTTTTTTACTTGCTCTGCATTTAGAGCAAGTGATGGAAAAATGGTACGAGTACCCAAATATTTGGTAACAAAATTTGTCCGGAAATTAATGTTTTGAGGTCTCCTAAACCGAAGAAAGAAGCATTTTAGGGGGAAAATTGTCTCTGCGTATGTGAGCAACATACTCAAACATGGTACGTCGTATAAATACCAAATTTTGTATAAAGTTCAGCAACTTTCAAATGTGACATATGTTTAGTTCTTTTTTCTTATAAATGGCTCCAAGTATATTGATCAGTGCATTATCGTACGTTAATAATACCCAACTAATAAAAACACGTCCATTAGAAAGGGGTAGAACTTAGTACGCAAAAATATATAAACCTCCTTAAAGAACATAATTTATATCAAACCACTGTTGATGGTATCAGCTGTTTGCAAAACATTGTTTACATTATTAGTGTGAGCTTTTAAGTGCTTGACCAGTTTTAAAAATGCTTCCACCATTCCAATTTAATTATTACTTCCGCCTGTTACATTAGTTTTGAATCTACAAATATTTATTTCAATTAACATAAAGTGCATAAAAATGAGCTTTTTGCAGAAACTGTATAAAAATAAACGATAGTGACTAAAGTTATGTGGTGTATCACAGGTTTATTCTTCTTTTAACTTTTGCCTTTTTTATTTCTTGTTTCTGCTACTACAAAATTAACATCAACCTGTGTGGTTGTGCAAGTTTATTGATACAAGGTTTTCACCCTGAAATACTGACACATACCACAAATTGGGGTTCAAAATTAAATTCAAAAGATAGAGAAGTTGTATTTTATTCTGTAATTACTTTCATTTCGTGGTTTATAGTTCTATTTGAGGAGCACATTTAAATAGCGAGCACTGACTTAATTAATTGCCGCCAGTCAAAGTGTACAACGAGATTAGTATACAAGCGGAAATTTAGGAGAGAGCCAGATAGAAGAAAGGATACCTAAGGCTCGTGTCAGTAAATGCATCTAATAGCTGTATTCAACTCATATTTATGGTGTTATAAAATGTGGGGCAGAAACAGTAAGCGGGTTTCAAAATGAAAAATATTTATATTGGTAATATTTAGTATTCCTCTTGCAGTACCAAGGCACAGTCTTTGGAGATTGGAGAATACATTTCACCTTTTGAATACAATGTCTCGATGTCACCATCGTTTTTAATGCCCTGTTGTATACGTTGTTCGAAGTTACTCGTAACTTTTCTTAATGTAGCTGTCTGTATCCCGTTTCTCTCCCCTTTATTCAGGTTTTAATTCTTGAATGTGTGCTGGTTTGATCTCGAGCACTTTCTGCTTTAAGTAGCAATCAGGTGCTGTAAGATCTGGAAAACGAGGTGGCCATGTCACGTCACCAAATCTGGAAATCAGACGTCCGAGACAAGTTCCTTAGTGTTTCCATGCTAGTTCTTGCAGTATGTGGGGTTGCGCCATCTTGCTGGAACCATAGACCATCAGTCTCTTTAACTTGAGGCACCAGAAAAGTTTCAATCACGGTTATGTAGCGCATGGAAATTGCAGTATACATTTCTCCATCTTCGTGCTCAAAGAAATACGGTCTGACGTACTAATCTAAGGCACAGATACATTCCCTTACTAACCAACGCTCCATGACTTACAGACAGAAATGTGCTAATCGCGATGAATATTAGAAGAAGTAACTTCAATATAGATTGTATAGTCAGTGTATGAAGGCTAATATAAAATTAACCGTTTCGAATATGTCTTAATATTGTTTCCATTAACTTAGGAGAAACAGAGGTACACGCCAGTATGTACTGGAAAAGTAGATGAGTAACAGTGAATATTTTGTGAATGGCTAATGATACAAAAAGACTTAGTTTACACCAATGAGGTTATACATTTTTACTTCAAAAAGCATCTGTCAATATTTCACGTATCTTAATTTATTTAAACCTGGATAAAAATGAAAAAGGCCACAGCTTATTAATAAAAAATTCAGGATATAAAATTTGTTTATTATATTAATGCCTAAAGCATATATTTTAATTAAAATATAAGAGGTATTATGAAAAATAAAATGGAATAAAATACTTTAGATTTTTCAATGTAAAGGGTACTTGAGTTGGGAGATTTAATAGCTTCACCTTACGGTATGTAGATATGGCTCAATTATGAATTCTGATACTCGTTTAAGAGTGCGCGCACGCACACACACATACACACACAACACACATATACACACACTAATACACACACATATAGGTAGAGAAATGCTAAAAGTACATATATCAATATTCCTTTCAATTATAGAAAGTTGATAACTGTCTTTAGGGATTTACTGCTTCTATTTTGTAAAATAAGTATAAAACTTCCGGGCTGCCTTAGCTTTTCTTTCTCTATAAAACACTGAAGCCAATTGCTGCAAACTTAAACACATAGGAAAGTCACCTTTGACCCTCCATTTCTGAATTTCTAATGTACAGTAGCAGCAAACCAGGCAGAAACATGGCACACTATGATTGTATTACCCAAAAATTATTAAAATTCGCTGAAATTTGTGCAAAACACTCTCCCCTCGCATAGCAGTTGTACAGTCACTGTGTGAAATTGCCTCTATGAAGATGCTTTCCTGCTCATCCCCTTAGAAGTACAGCCTTAACTAGAAACAGCAAGCACTGCAATTGTGCTGCGGTAGGAACCGCAGCTATGCAAAGGAATCTTCATGCTTTTTCAGGAGATGGGCTCTGTGCCATGCTAACATTGTTATATCAACAAATACGTTGCTACGCACTTAAAAGTTTGTTTGAAGACTATTGTGATTTACCTACTGAAATTTAATTACACTCAAACAACTGTTTAAATATAAATCAGTACAAATTGAATATAATGTAGAAGAAATTGCGTACGGTGAGGATGGTCCGTCGTTTCTGTCTAACAGTAGCTTAATATAGCCGTACTTTGTATCCAACTTAATGTTGTGACACCGGTCGCGCCATCACGCGTCACAGACTAAAGGTCAAACTACCACTATGAGCGCGGAATGTTCGCAAGACTTTTGTCTGTCGGCTGATTTCCGAGAAGCTCGAGAAAAGGTGAATTTCAATAAACATCTGTGCTACGTCATTCTCAGCTATATAAGGAGGCCAGACGACGAGGGAGTGTGTGTGCGTGCACAGTCGTCGAGAGAGGTATTACCGGAGACAGCTCTAGACAAGAGTTGTCACGTCGTAGTTTGTGTGAAGTCAGCAATTTGTGATACAGAGAGAACTGAAAGATAGAAAAGTGTGTTTGACGAGAAGACAGAACAACTGTGAGTTGCAAGGTCATGTCGTGTTATGGACTGTGATAACGATAAAAGAGTACTCTAGTTTTGTGTTTCAGTTTTAGAGAAGAAATAAGGTGACAGAAAAAGTAACTGGGGCCTTATCATTTCGTCGCATTATATAGAGATGGGATTCATCGCGTTAGTTTGTTACAATATCAAAACCTTAGAATTAAGCTTGCATAATTAAAAATGTAAATTACATGGATATGAGAAAATTAGTACTTCCGATTTAAGTAAAGATGTCGCTGTACATCCATTCCGTGCGGTCGGATTGGCTTTTCAAAATTCTATCTCTTCCCCCCACAAACATAGCATTTGTCGTTTATTCACGAAGATTATTCACTTCAATCACTAGAAGGTATAAGTCATCATGGAGATCCTAGAATCAGTTTCTTGCTTTTCATTGTTATTAACATCGAACGATAGCATAGCGCTATATTGGCCAACACAAGTGTTTTCTCTCAGGATATTGCAGCATATTTTACAGCTTTCAGCATTAAACAGTAACTGAGCATTTTGCTGAAGCTCTCTATTGAAAAATGTATTAAGCTCTAAAATAAAATATCACCAAAACTAATTTTAATGTTATTTCAAGTTAACCTTTAAATACTTCTCACTTTGTATTGCAAAATTCCTTGGAGAGTTTAAAGTATACTTGCCATAGGTGTAATTTATCCAAAAGACGAGAAAATACGTTCTTTGAGATCAGGAATATTCCTGAATCGCTGTGCATATACACTTTTCTTCACCAATTTGAAGTAGTACTGTCACATAGTTTTCAGAATTCGTTACACATTCCTAGATATATTCTGTATACTACAGTGTTCAGGATAAAGGATTCTACTATCAACATTACGTTATTCACTACATACTTATGGTATACAAAAAATTACGAATGAATTGTATACAGCATGCAATGGACTTATTCAAATACATATGTATTGTAAGCACGAGGAAAGAAATTCAGGATTCTTAGTACATATATCGATCGTGCAATAGGAAAATAGAAAGCAGAATCGAAAACATTAAGGCATCTCTCGTAGGATGACGCTTTCAGATTTGAAAACAGTATAAAATAACGTTGAAAAGGTTTAGCGCTGCAAAAATAGTTATTGGACCTAAGTTATAGGTTTAATGAGCTCAACCTTTATGAAGTTTTTGTCTGCATCTTAATTATAGGTTTTTAGTAATAAAACACTCATTCCAAATTAAAAAATTCGATGTGTTGCACCCACGTGACTTTCTCTACTTTTCTACAAACTATTTTATGCTCTGTCTGCTTCAGGTTGAGATAAACATTTGTAGAAATTACCTTGTAGCTAATCTTTTGTGGGTGCAAGGGGAATATGGAAATACAGTTAGCTGTAAGCTGAAGCCGAAATAATGATACGACGAAATAATAAGAAAGTAATAAAAATTAACAATTAAAGAAACTGAGAAATAATAGTAGGATAAAAATAAAAATAGAAAAATAGAAAATAAAAGTAGAAAAAATATTAAGAGCTGGTTAACTGTTTTGGTGAAAGGTATCATTAGTGCAAGGACTGTTTTTAGCGTATATGTTTTGAACCAGGTCGTTAGCCTAAACCATTTTGCCGGTCTCAGCTTGCAAAAGTCATTAGCGACAGTGCCTACGTGACCTAGGCAGCGTCACTTTGGTTAAAATTCCAGGTAATGCTAGGCTCACCGACTGGATATGACGCGCTAGTGAGATAGACTCATTACCGAAAAAAAGTGAAAGGTTTGTGGCATCTAGGGAAGGTAGTCAGTTAGTCACACACTAAGCGACGGAGCGCTCAGCGACCAGGCACGCTGCGCGAGAGCTGCGATTTATTGCTGCGCGGTCGTATTTGCCCGCCACGTGAAAAACTGTAAACTTGCACATTCTCCAGTCTACGAATTTAACAAGCAGCATCTTCGTTATTCTTTTAGTACTCGGGCGGCAATTTCTCGATAATTCAAGAAGTTAGTAAACTTCATTTATATTACAAACTGATATTGCCGTTATTCACAAACATTCACGCCTACCCCGAGTTAAAGAGCAAGATTGCTTGAGCTAGGCCGGGGAAACGACAGGAGATATTGTGTATTGAAAATACACTGGTGCCCAGAACATCAGATCTTCAGCAAAACGGCGAGTTGCCAACATACCGCAGCGAGGGAACGGTCGTTGCTTCAAATTGACGACAACCACGTGGAGCATAACATACTTCAAACTGGCACCATAACGTGGGGCAATTAACGTTCTTTTCTTCAAAGTAATAGTTAAATCCTTTAAAGCCAGGTGCCATGAGATAGCTTTAAAATCCCGTTCTGTTTGCATGGCCAAGAGCTAGAAAACACAGTAAGGTATTCCTATTTGAGAAAAGTGAGAGCACTGGAAAATTCAAACTAATAATAAGAAATATCTTGGAAATGGTTCACTTCCCAAAAAATGTATTGGACATAAATTGTTAGTTTTAAGGAGATCTACATTTTTTGCAGTAATATTTTGTGTGTCTGTTACGATTTACCAGTTATGCAAACGTCATCTAGAGTGAATATACGTAGACACCACACGCACACGCGCGCACACACACACACACACACACACACACACATACATACACAATCATACGAACCTTGGGCGTTTCTGTGGAGCAGTCTCGCTCGTTTACCTCTCATCTTAAATAAGAATTACTGACAAACAAGTTTTCAAGCATCCTTAAAAGAAAGCTGAATTACTATTATTAATCATCTAGTCTAGACATACTAGTATTTAACTACTATGTTTGTTTAAGAGCACTAATTTAATTTTACATGAACATTCCTATCAGTATTTACCGCAGAGATTATTGGTGATTTTCCCCAGACATATAGACATTGAATCAACTATTAGTACACCAAATACATAATAGTGATACATGGTTGCTGGTCACCCCTGAGGGTGAACACCAGAAGACAAAGTACCGGTACTAACGACCAAACTCCTGTAGTAAGCTACCTCGACCAACAAATAACGGACCAATTAAATGTTAAGAGCCGACGATAACGGGGAAGGCGATACCGCTCTAGGGATATCACAAACTGTCTGCAGTAATCCTGGAGTCACACTGCTACGCTACATTTCCCATATATTTGTTAAATGGAGCAAGATTCCTTAGATCCAGGGCACCAAATCCAAATTCACAGGTCTGCATGGTCGTTTTCCTGATTACTGCCACGTCTTAGGCTCAGACGGGAGCATTAACAGTTTCTGATGTTACCAAACATATGCTAGTTCATTCGATATAAACTATATTTGAAACGAATAAGTTTGTGTAAATAATACTTGGGAATGACAATGACGCGATATACTGTGACAAAGCGGCAATATCAGTTCGGTTACTTCTATATCACTTAACTGTCCTCTAAAACTTTATCACACACACACACACACGCACACACACACACACACACACAAACACACACAGTTTACTTCTCGTCCTTCATATAGTCCTTCGTGTTATCACAACTCACAAATTTTAGTTCTCGTAACCTTACCTCATTCGTTTCAGTGTGCCTTAAACTTCTCTGTCTCATACACCACGGCGTTACGATCATTCAACGCCTGTTAGGTCTTCTTTGCGACGACCGACGTATCTATCACGACTACACACACGCACAGTTGCTTTGCACTCACTGAAGCACTAACCTACTCTTGTCTGTAACACTAAACGTTCACCTAACTCCTGTTTCCTGACCTTATATAGTGGAAATGACGTCACACGGATCTTCCGCGAACTCCTTAAAACACTTCGGCGGTGATGTAACCAGATCTTTCTCGAAAGCACCGGAGAAACCCCTTCCCTATTTGTGTAGCCACTTGGAGTGTTAGCCCCTGGGTGATGGTCATTAAGGGGTTATCCTCCCTATGGGAGGCGCCCTTGACCTTGGACCATTCCGGGATTAGATCCCTTACTGGTTAATGATGGTAGAATTCAAAGAAGACGGTGGTTAGATGGTGGAGTATAAGTTATGGATGAAGAATTAAAAGATGGTATGAAAGTGTATTGTGTTGGGATGATGATTTTTTTTTTTTTTTTTTTTTTGATGGATATGGTATACTGTTGATTATGGGGATGGCGATTTGTCAGAGTCAGTTATTGGTAAGTACCAGTCTGGGTCGCTTGTATGTCTCGCCGGGGTCTATGTCGTACTCCCCGAGACCTCTTATAAGTTCGTTAAAACTGCCTGGTAGTCTGGCGTAGAAGGTGTTGGCAAGGCTCTTGATGTAGTCGATGAGCGTTGGGAGTTTGAGGTCTTTATGTATATTCTCGTTGGGGATGTACCAGTCAGCGGCTACTGAAGCTCTTAGGTAGCGGTTCTGCAGTACCTGTAGTGGGTAGAGATTGGTCCTCGCTGCAGCACCCCAGACTTGACAAGCGTAGGTTAGAGCTGGCCTTACAACTTGCTTGTACACTAGGATTTTATTCCTTAGTGACATCACGGATTTTTTATTGTACAACGGGGAACAATAATCCTAAACGTCTGTTTATCTTGCAGACTAAGCTCATGATATGTGGCTTCCATGTTAGCTTCACATCCAATTTGACGCCTAAGTAAGTGGCTTCCGTCGACCAGGGAATGTCAACTCCTGACAGACGTATGTTGTTCACATCCTGTAGATGACGTCTCGTAAAAGTGATGGCCGTGGATTTGGCGGCATTGATGTTAAGTCGCCACGTGGCAAACCATACAGTTAGCATGTCGGCATAGCGTTGCAATCTTTGCACTGCAATATCGTGATGTGATGAGTCTGAGGTTATTGCAGTGTCGTCAGCAAAGAGGTATAGGTTGCAGCCCCTATGAGTAGGAAGGGTGTTGATGAATGTCAGAAATAGTAGAGGTCCCAGAACACTGCCTTGGGGTACCCCTGCGTTGATTCCATATGGTTGTGAGCGTATGCTGTCCCTGGTGACAACAAACGTCCGGTTACTGAGAAAATTGCTTATCATGTGTACCAGATATGACGGGGTGTCGTAGTGTATAAGTCCATGTAGTAGACCTTGATGCCAGACGGTATCGAAGGCCCATGATATGTCCAAGAAGAGGGCTGCAACATAGTGCCGATGGTTAAATCCACGTATAACATCATCCACGATACGTAGGAGTTGGTGTGTGGTAGAGTGCTGTCGACGGAAGCCAAATTGTTCTGGTCGAAGGATGTGATGGTTGTCCAGGATGTTTTGAAGTCGTTTTTGGAGCACCTTTTCGAACAGTTTACTGATGGCCGGTAGTAGACTTATAGGTCTATGGTTTCCTGGATGTGCAGCATTCTTTCCCGGCTTAGGCAGTGTGATAATGTGGGCATGTTTCCATGCGGCCGGGAAATGTGCGAGTCGCAGAAGACTGTTGAAAAGGTGCACAAGTATAGCAGTCCAGTTTGGTGGTAGAGATTTAAAAGCGGCATATGGCAGGTTGTCATTGCCTGCCACTTTATATGGACGGACAGAGGCCACTATTCTGTTAACTTCCTCTATCGTAGTCAGGCACACTTCTTCCGCGTCGAAGGGTTCGTCAAGGTATTCGCGAACTTTTTCTTCGACGTCGTTAGTCAGCTCATCATCGAGACTTTGCGCAGGATGGAATGTCGAGGCAAGATGTTCTGCCTTTAACTCAACTTTTTCTCTCATAGACTGGGTAACTCTATTGCCGTCTGAGAGTGGAGGATCGGAAGAGGGAACTCGCAATATAGCCTTAGACATTCTCCAGAGAGAAGAGTCCTCTGTATCGAGAGTGCCCAGGCGTCGTTCCCACTCTTCATTACTGTGGTCTTGGAGCTCCAGTTTGACGATGCTCTGGAGACGATTCCACTCTCTCTTATCTATGGGACTGCGTGTTTGTTGATATTTGCGCCGTGCCTTGTTTTTTTGTGGCGATGAGCTGACGTATGGCTTGCGGAAGTGGCTTCATATCCTGGAAGAAGCGACGTCGAGGAGGAGTGGCTTGAGACATAGCTGCAGTCATGGTGCTGGTTATTTTGGATGCGAGTTGGTCTGCATCTTCAGTATTGAGGCATGGCTGGATTTCAGGCTGTTGTTCTGCCATTAGAGCTTTGTATTTATCCCAGTCGGTTTTTCGCGGATTTATGCTGTTTGGACGGGCTTTGGGTGTTGGCCGTGCCTTGAAAAACAAAAGCACCGGGTAATGGTCCGACGAAAGCTCAGGGATGGAGAAGATTTGTGGATGGCACCGAATGTTTTGCACAATGGCGATGTCTAGCCAATCAGGTGGTCGACGGTCTCCGTAGGTAATGGTTGGAGATGCTGGAGCAAGTGCAACAAGGTTACGTTGCTCTAGGTACCTTTCCAGGACCATGCCTCTGTGGTTGCGGATGGTGGAATTCCAGCACGGGCTTTTGGCGTTAAGGTCTCCCATGGCTATGGTGGCCGAGCCATGTGTGAATACAGCATCCAGGTCTTGTGTGCTGATTCTTCTGCCTGGTGGTATATATAAAGAATATACATTAAATGGACCTCTGTCAGTAGCCAATTGGACGCCAGTTCCTTCCAAGCCTTGAGTGGTGATTAGCTGGAGGCGATGGTGTTGTATGTTGCGGCTAATGTAAATGGCCGTGCCCCCAAAACCGTCATCTTGGTCGCTTCTGTGACAGATCATTCCTGGAATAGTGGCTTTCTGGTTTCCAGACAGATGGGTCTCCTGGACCAGTAGAATGTTTATTTTATTAACTGCAAGAAAGTTCCTCACTTCTTGCAGTTTCCCACGGATGCCGTTGGCATTCCAGGAACAGATCCTGATCCCGAGGAGGTTGGTAAGCTGATTACTCCTGTCCGCCATATTTACTCATAAACGTAAACACGGTGTATACCAGGACAGTTTGCGAGGCAATTGTAGCAGGTCTATGTGCAAGGGCTTCAGCCAACACTGATGCGAAGTCCGCCTGTAGATGGAGTGGAATTTTTTCCATTAAGCTCAAGAATTGTGCGTCAGGCACTAAAGGAGATGCAGATGGTGGTGCTGGCTGTGGATATGCCAGTAAACGTTTCCGGGCTGTTTGCCGAGGCGGTAGTGGGAGATATTGCCCAGTTGGAGTACTTGCGTGTACGTTGGGAGCACCTTTAGGGGCGGTCCTGATGGTGGTTGGTGCAGTTGGTAGCTGTTGTGGAGCAGTTGTTGAAACAGCAGGTACAACTGCAGGCGAAACCAGAGGTATTTCTGGCTGTGTAGAATTAGGATTACTTGGTTGTGATTGAGACATGGACGTCTTAAGTGCTGCAGCATAATTCGTGTGTTGCAAGGGCTCAACTGGGCCCAGTCCAGGAAAACGGGCTCCACGGAATGCCTCCTTTGGCAGACCTAGTGGATTTCCACTTTTAGGTGCAGCGTCATAACGCGTACGCTGTCCGTTTTTATTGAGGTGCATCTCAATGCGCGCTTCTTGCCAGACAGGGCATTTAGCGTATCTGCATGAGTGCTCACCTCCGCAGTTGTAGCACTTTTGCTTAGCGCCTTGAATTCCAGGCAGTTGGCAAGCCTGACGCTTGTGACCTTGTTCACCACAAAAGGAGCACACAGGATTTAAATGACATCCAGCCGCACTATACTTCGAGTGTTGTTAGTCATTTACACATAAAAGATGTGCGAAGTAGCCTGACCTTAAACGGCTTTGACCGCTTACCGGCCCGGCATGTGGTGTGAAGTATCTTAGCCCCGACCGTATTTTGCTGTGCGCTGCACACGATATCACACTGTACACATGTTTATAAACATGTATTTTAAGATTCGTAACATATAGCATATCTTCAAAATAAACAAGTATAGCTCGGTTAACACAGTAATGTCATTGAGGGAAAACAGGACGCCCACATTTTCCACCTCCAAGTTACCCTTGGCTGGGTACATAAACATATGAAGGCAACGAAGAATCCTAGGAGGATTTCGGTTGGAATCTGTAACGCTACAGTTAATGCTCGAGACTGACTTTCTTATTTTATGACACTTAAAGGGGTGCAGACGTGCCACATTAGTCTGTGCCAGTCACCTTTACCCTAGACGGCCACACCATTAAGCTAAAGCGAGTGGTGGGCGGAGAGGAGAGTGATTCGCGGTGTCACTTTTTGGCGTCTTCGTACAATAACCAGAATAAAATAATGAAAACCTTCCAGTTTAACATACACAAAATATTAAGAACTTCAGTAGTGAAGTACCTTGTATACCTAGATGTCGTTTAAGGCAGTCTGGACTGGTCATGTATCTAGGTTGCACACAGTTTACCTCTGTCTCCCCCGTACACACATACACGGCCGCTGCTCATTCAATATAGAATTACGACAGTAGCAAGTCCCAACGACCGCTTCATATGATGATATATGGTTACATACTTTGTTTTTGTTTTAGGAAAAAAGAAAAAGTCACATGGCACTGAAAATGCGGTATTGGATGCTTCCTTTTTCATGCTGCAATGGCCTATGACAGGTAGACTTTTACACATGAGTATTCGTAATTATGTTTTGGATATCCAGGATTACAGTTTTATGAAGAATGAAGACCCTTCTGCTTTCCTCTCTTATACATCTTCGCAGGTTTGTTAGTGGGGCTTACTCTGGGAAGCCAAAACATCTTTGGATCAAGATCGTAGTGGTACAACCATTATTCATCTCTCATTATTCATGTAATTATGTCGAATTCTTACAGTATTAAACGGCAGTATTCGATGCAAGCTTTTTCTGATCCTCTGTTAACAAATGCAATACCTATTGAGAATGTCTGGTGACTTTAAAATGCCCAAGAAGTATGGTACTCATGCTTGATCGTTTTAATCTCACCTAGATGTTTTGGGGATGCTCCATAAATAACTTCCGCATTGTAGACATTGTTTCTGCCGTTGTCAGTATGCACCGACGACCTGCACGCAGCTCGTCTACCAAGAGTTTCTGACCTTCAGAACTTCCGAAACCAACAGAGTCCCAAGTGATATTTGTCAATTTTTCAAAATTTGGCACGAAAATCCTGGTCCATTGCCTTTGCCTATCTGTGCGACAATACATAACTTATAGACAAGTAATTGTCAAGTAATAGACAATTTCACTAACCAACCATTGCAATAGAACACACACACACTCTCTCTCTTTCTCTCTCTCTCTCTCGCGCGCACACACACACACACACACACACACACACACACACACACACACATCTGTAGGGCTGAGGATAGAGAACTCAACAATATTACATCAATATCTGCTACATTTGCTGACTTATAATATTACTTATTAAGAGTGGTATATTTTCAGGTTTGTTAGTACCTTCAGTACGCGTGTCACAGAGAACATGACTCAGAGTGGGTGTAACGAATGATATAACGCGGTAACAAGTGCTGTATCGGAACTGTTCGAATGCTTTCTGTAAGGTCAATGAAGCCATTATCTGGGCCAGTGGGTCGTGCATTGAGGTGTATTGCAAATCGGGCAGCCTATCTCACAGGGGTTGCTCGTTTCGCGGACCATGAAGAAAACATGAGGTAGTAAACTATGGGACTGATTTCTGGGAAAACGCATGAGGAAAGGTTTAAGTTGAATTTAGGGCAACATTGAATTCTTTGATAGGAGGAGAAGCCTCTGGTCCATTTTTACTAAAATTGGTTAACTCTTTATTATTTTTATGAATTTTTAATAAAATTGTTAAATCTACTGCGAGGCCTGCATGTGCATTCTTGCAGAAAAAGGAAGATAAAGAGATTAGACGAAAGAAGAAACAACAAATACACCGAAGTTACCGAGATGGTCATGCACGCGGAACACAAAAAGCACATTAGCAAGGTTTTGCTACCTTCGATTCAACCGAAAGTGATGGCAACTATATTTTTTACAGAACACCGTATGTTTCTACACATTTAGACAGCACTCCTTAATATAGTTTCAAAAAGTACTCACAATAGATACTTTTGTGGAATTCACTGCTGCTAAATTGAAAGAAAGGTAATAGTGTGGGCTTAATGGAATAAAACTTTTATTTTTTTATTCTGTGACTTGACTATCCTTATTTTAAACCATGAAAGTACATTTATTTGAATGTCACTTCTTCGTATTCATGAAACATAAATTTGTGTTTATTTTAATGATTTTTACTATTTCGGATTTAATCAGAAGTGAGTGCAACTTTCATATTTTAAATGGTGCATCCCACATTTTCTATAGACCTTTTATAATATTTACAGATAGGAAAACAAAGTGAAACGAAAACAAAAATAGCAAATAAATGCAGTTCACCTTCTAAATTCTCTAAGCGTATTTTAGATTAAGATCGCCGCCAGGAACGAAGGCGATTGCGCAGTAGACAAATATCCAATGACGTCACAGTCACGTGTTTTCTCGCCAATCAGGCGTAGCCTGCTTCAGAGCGCGTGTGTGAGAGTACTATTTGTACAGTTTTACAGTAAAGTTAAGCAATTCTGAAGGAAGGTTGAATCGAAGGAAGTCCACTCTGTTGTGTGATAGTAAGCTAATAAAGAGTTCCGAAGATGGCAGAAGCAAAACAAACGTTGCGTTATTCATAGTCAAGCCACAGAAATGGTGTATAATGTATACAAATACTTCCTGAGAACGATGGGAAACAGTTGCAACGTAGCAATTCCCCTCTTTCCCCTACATGCGCGTTATCTGTCACCGCCATCGTTCCTGACGGCTACTTTAATTGTTTGTCAATACTTAAGTGGGTTTTCCCACAATGCTAGATTGGCAGGAAAGGTCACATAGAGTGGCCACCAAAATTTCCAGACTTTTCGCCTTTGAGCTATGTGAGGTATGTGGATCTGAAGCATCGAAGAAAGTGATGACAGACATTTCTAAATCCTGGTTACCTAATTCCTTAAATGGTTTCTATGATCAACTATCACTGTCAAGTAGCTGAGGTCTACCAGTTTGAACACAAAATTTAGAAAATGTGCTGTATTTTTCTTTATATTCTTGTTTTGTTTACATTGCGGCTACTTGTTGAAAACTACTGATGACTATTATCTGAATTTGTCGAAAAGGAGCACGTTGTGTCATTTTAAATACAAAAGGTGTACTCACTTCCAGCTAAACCGGAACTGGCAAACATTATTAGAATAAGTAGGTTTGTATTACATGACAGTCAAATAAACGTGCTTTCATGATTTAAAACAAAGGACAATCAAATTACAAAAACAAGAAATTTTATTCCATTAATCCTACAACTTCTTTTTAGTTTCTTTACTGATAAGTAGCAGAAGTGCATTCCTCCCAAACATTCGATGTCGAGAGTTCACCGGAAATAAATGCTTTCAGACCCCTGAATCCAAAAATAAAAGCATTTTTAGAAAAAGGTCCGTGTGTGTGTGTGTGTGTGTGTGTGTGTGTGTGTGTGTGTGTGTGTGTGTGTGTGTGTGTGTGTGTGTTTGCCTGTATGTCTGTGAACAGCATAACTCAAAAACGAAAAGTAGCTTAAAAACCAAAGTTGGTATTTAAGTTTAATGCCTTTGAAGGATACGACACGAAGATTTTGAAGAAAATAGCCCCACCCTTAACTACCCTTTACATGAAACATTTTTCGAAAATTTTGATTTTCTTGAAAATGGCTCTAACGATTTTGATTAAAATGTCGTATATTTGAGATATTTTTATGACAAATGAAAATGTATATCTGGCTATAGCCTCTATAGTCGTATTTACTCTGGACGACTTTCGCATAATTGGTAAACCGTTAGAGATAGATCAAATCATACTATACAAAAAATGTAAAGCTTGCTAAAATACACAATTTATGTCTGAATAAATTTTCTTGTAGGGTGAACCATTTCGGCGATATTCCTTGTTATGTGTGTGAGTTTTGGAAAACTTAGAACTTTCGTGAAATGGAACATCGTTGTTCATTTTTTTATATGTTAAGTGTTCAAAGAGAACAGAATCTCAAAGCTTTAAAAGATTTGACTATCGCTCAAAGCCTACTGCATTCTAATATTCCCTTTGCACCTACAAGGAAATAATCAATAAGATAATTTGGACACATATTTAGCTTAACTAATAAGAAGAAGATATAGGAATAAGAGTTTGTAAGAATGGTTAGCACAAGAGTAGAGAAAGTCATCTAAGTGCAACACTTTATTTAACAGTAATGAATTGTAGAGAAAGTATACTTATTGTGGATATATTTTAAAAAGCTATTGAAGAGTGCTATCCAAACCTTAGGAAAACTTGTGTGTTGTATTTTTAAAGAAAATAAAGCTAGTCACTTCTGGTGAAGTGAAGAAGCCGGTCATTTCCACGCTGTTACCGAGCGTTTGACAAACTGGATGATGCTAACATAGAGCAGAAAATCCTTCACCATTGAGATACTCTAAGAACGGTTATAATAACCACGACGTCAGGGAAGCATATAGAAGGGTAGTTCAAAACAGTATTTACTCACTAGACCCAACGCCTTCTAGGAACACAGAAAACCGAATTAACAAGGCAGACATTCCGTTTTGCGGCTCCACGTATAAGTTTTCAGGCATCCCTGAAAGATTTAACATTAAAATTTATTTCACTGCACCTAAGAAAATATAATAATACCTGATTTGCCTAAAAGACCACTCTCACTCAATGTTCCAGGAATCTACAGGATTCCGTGCGAATATAGAATTGTATATAGGGGTCAGACGGGACGCACAATTCAAGAAAGATGCAAAGAGTACCAGCGAAACAGGCTTCTACAGCCCGAAAAATCGGAGTAGCACAGCAGCACATAGAAACTGCCCCGAAAATAAACTTCGATGACGTTACAGTACTACAACTCACGGACAGATATGATTAAATCATGAAAAGAGCTATCCAGAGCGAGTTACATCCGCTGAATTACAATAGAGACGCCAGACTTAATTTGGGCACAGCTTGGACATCAGCGGGAAACAGGTCCACACAAAGGCCAATCCGAGGCTGAGTTCCCGAAGGTTCTGTTTTGTCCCCCACGTTATTTACCGTTAATGTGCCCGGCATTCCAACCGAGTAGCACGTCAACATGGCCCAGTATGCCCGTGCTGCTATATTATACAAACAGCAACCCTGGCAGAACCTTCCTCCCCATCCAGAGACACCTCCGCCTCCTCCAAGAATGGTGCAGGCGTTGGTGATTGTCCACAAACCCGGGCAAAAGCCACGCCATTCTCTTTAATAAGCGCCGTTATCCCGCAAACTTCCCCACATTTACCTATCTCCGAAGAAGGATAGAACGGACGAATATCATCACCTACCTGGGAGTGAAGCTTGATAAGGGTTCTGGCTTTCGGGAGCACATCCGGAACATGTCGCATCGAGCCAGCGGAGCTACAGCCTCACTGTATCCCATGTTAAGGTCCTGGATGCCTGTACCCTTGAAGCTACGCCTTTTTCGGGCCCTCATAATCTGCGTCCTATTGAACGCCAGTGATCATGGCCACACATTCCCATCTCCTGCGTCTGCAGCGTGTACAGAATAGAGAGCTTCGGATAATCTATTCTGGATACCACAGATTCCCCTCAGGACTACCGCACGGACCCTTATCTCTTCCGTATGTGGAAGATGAAATTAGGCGCCCGGCTGCAATATTCTACGACTCATTCCCACAACATCAGAGCGCCCTGGTTAGGTCCCTTGCGGATTATAACCCCAGCAAACGCAGGCTTGTACGGCACCGGCTTCCCCGCATGGCCTGCGGGCATATCCGGTAACAGCGGAGCTAACCCACCAGCAGAAAAAGCTGAGCTCCCTTACAATCCTTACAAGTTATGCTTGGATTTCCAAATTCAAAATTAAAACATTTATGTATCGTTCCATACACCAGCGGTGCCCAACAACAGTTGCATCCTAACTGACAGCCGTTGAGGAGCATAAATTTTATTGCTACCACCCTTCAACCCGCAACCTCATTGTCACCCAACAGTCCTCAAAACCCCACATCCTTTCATGAAAGTGGTTAAGCCATAAAAGGGCAGGTAGACATATGACATACCTCGGGCTAATCTCAGCCTATCAAGACTGATGTGACGATGATGATGATGATGATCATTATTATTATTATTATTATTATTATTATTATTATTATTATTATTATTATTATTATTATTATTATTATTATTATTATTATTATTATTATTATTATTATTATTATTATTATTATTATTATTATTATTATCAACATCAACAATGGCCAAAAGCGCGACCTTTATTAATTTGACACGGCTGATCACCCTTGAAGCCCTCATCAGCACTTTTTGAGTTCCCTGTACATGACTGTACTCCGTACAGTGAGTTTCGTCTTATTCAACCACAAGGTTTAGACGTTATTTAAGTCGTAGTACTGGACTTCAACTAACCGTGCATAAACACATAATTTATTCCCAAAATAGTAATCTTACTTTCTAAAAATACGTGGAAAACGATCATTTTACCTAGTGCAGTAATTTAAGTATACGTTTCGCTGTTATCATTGATAATTTTTTTAGATATGTAGCGATTACAGAAAACATTCATCTGCAGTTCAAACAATTGCAAAGACAAGTGGAGGAATTTCTAGCCTTTAGTTTGCAAAAGGAACATAAATTGTGAGGCCTGCCGTCGATGGCAGCACATCAAAATTGTTAACCCGAGGCTAAGCCACATTATTTCCGGAACGTTTGCGAGGCTTCCGACTGCCGGCTTGCTTGTGAAAGGTTCGAGAAAAAGATGGACTTTCATAAAAATCCATGCTACGTCACTCCCGGTATAAAGGCTGGTCGGACAGGGAGAGAGGAGAGTTTTTGTGAGATAAAGAGACTAGTTGTATGTGAATGTGATGGAACATGAGTGTTGAACGAGACATGTGTTAGCAGTGCATGTGTGTACAGTCGTTGTGAGAGAACTGTATGTGGCGACATAGTCATTTTGGGACATTTAAGTCGCATTTGGGTTAGTCTTGAAGTGACGTAGTTTTAGTGAGTGTTGAATGATTGTGTCATCGAAGCCAGCTGTTTGTGAGGCAGAGAGACTAAAGAACGACAGGAAAGTGTGTGTAAAGGATGCGAGAACATAGAACAGCTGCAGTTGTAAATTATGACGGTAAAAAGAACTGTTTTTGTGCTTCAGTTTTAGAAGAAAAATAAAGTGACAAAAATTAATTGAATTCAATTGTCACGGCATGTTAGTTAATGAAATGTGATATTTTGATCCTTTGGAATGACAGTGTTCTAACAGTCAAAACTGAAAGAAAAACAAATTGGTTAATGCGTGCTTTTATATGGTAATAATTTAATCTGTAACATATATCAGCACTTATTCCACCTACTGGTCCATAAGGGAGATTCGAAAAGTTCTATTTGCAGACAAAAAATAATCTCTTTGGGGTGACAAAGTTCCGTCTACACTATTAGTATATTTAAAGTGAGAATTATATCTCCACAATTAATCTCTTTGGAATAAAAGCGTACTTCTATAACATTTAGTTATTATATCAGTGTTGCAAAGTGTAACAACTGAGGTTATAATAGATACAACAACATAAATTTAGGGAATAATTCGTTCCCAAAGAGGAGCAGGAAGTTGTAAACCACAGCAAATGGAAAAGTAATGTCAGGAATCAGAAACATGAAGCAGGAGGAGCATATATAAGCAGAAGAGGAAAATTGTCTCCACAAAAATAAATACAATCACTCAAGGATTGCCAGTAGCATTGTAAGTTTAAGTGAAGTACTAAATAACTAGCAATGAAACACGTGGGTTTGTTCATGTCGTAAGTTCTCTGCTCCAAATTAAACTGAAAGATTATAAGTGACATAAATGTTTGTTTTGGTTATCTTCGTTTTATTTCACATTTATTACAACCAGGATATAGAAACATAATGTTCTTATTTAAATCCAGAAATGTTTGTATGAAAACGTATTATTATGCAATTATACACAACAAAATGTTATAAATAAAGTAGTAAAACTGCATTTTGGTTTATAATGGACAGATAATTTAATTCATTTTTATATGAACTTACATCTGCAGTTAAAATTTTATATTGTAAAACGTTTTGCTGATCTGCAGATAACAAGGTTGCAACTCCGAAGCATCGCTGCCCGTAACTTTTACTATTTAAATTAACTGGACTCCATGACCAGAAAAGCCTGAACTTAATACAAATGTTATCATAAATGCTCAATTTGTGCACAGTATAGAACAAACTATTATAGTTATTGGATTCTATAACTTTAAAACCTGATTTCACAGAACAACAAGGTAGTCAGTACTTTGTCACTCCAAAGCAACCATTTAACAATATAAAAGAACAAATACACATAAGAATACCAGGTCATATGTTCAGAGTTCCATTTTTTTATATTGAGAAACACTAGAAAACTAATGTTTTCAATTTTCTTTTTTTTTGTGTTAAATTATTATTTTTATCATTTCTGTCTAGTACAGAACCACAATAGTATTGTGTTTAATGCAAAAGAAAATCCTAGCACAACAGCCCATGATGGGCCAAGCCACCAAGCCGCTGCGTTCCCCACCTCTGCCCACTACAGGTGTCATTGGTGGAGTGAAGTACTGGAGTGTGGGACGTGGTCAGCCCTCCCCACCTGGGGACGCTACTTCTCCATCAAGTAGCTCCTCAATTGCCCACCCCCCCCCCCCGGCGACCTAACGAGGCTGAGTGCACTCCGTGCCAGGCCTCCCTGACGGGATAAAATCCCCATGCTGGTACCGGGAATCGAACCCGGGTTCTACGCGCCAGAGGCATGCGGGCTAGTTTAATACAAAACGACAACATTTTATATCACTTTTGAAGACAGTGTTTACATATGCATCAAACATTAAAATGGAAAACCAATACTAACTTTTTGAATAATAGATTATGGTAATACTTCTTATCCCCGTGATTGCAAACGAAATCTCTATTTCCTTTACTTCTTAGTATTCTTATCTTTCACTTATATTTGTGAGCCTTATTCTATTCTTTCCTTAATTCTAATACCTGATAATGTACCTACAGCACAGGAATGTTTATTGGTGTAGTCTTGCAGCACCTGCATTGGAAACATTTAGTTTTACATTAATCCACGAGGGGGAGAAGGTTTGGGTATTTCACTACAATACACACAGCTTCATTTTTGAAATGACATTGTGTTGGTTTATGCTTTTCTCATGTGAAAACATGAGCTACTGTTGTTTCACGTGTTGATGAACCCTCAAGCATTTTAAAACACTCATATTTTGCCATCGTCCCAGTGTACGGAAATCAATGTACATTCGATAGAGAAATATGCATTTATGCAAACGTTATAGAGATTGTAAACTGATAATTCTCTCTCAGTTTCTCTAAAAGAATATGAGCATAAATAAATTCCAGTATTATCCAGCACAAATTAATTTGCAAGCAACGAGGATTGTCGCTCGTAAAAATAGCTTTCCGTTTGTATTATCCCATATCGTAAAATAATGTCGCACGTTGGAAATGCAGAATAAAAGCAAAAATTTAAAACACACTAAATATTTCAATAGAAAAGATTTAAACAGACTTTTGTGCAAGAAAAATTCTATTTATAGCTCTCTAGTAATTTATACTATTTATGATTCCACTGTCATTTATTAATTTGTGTAATGTAATATTATACTACCTTTCAAGCGTGCAACGTGAACAGTTTCCGCAAATAACCACAAGTCAAAGTATTCTTTACAATGATATTTTTGTTATATTTTTATTTTCTCAACAAGGATTCGAACGATTTTGACGAAAAGGAAACTGTTCCTTTAATTTTCTTGGAACAGTATGTGGAATCTTTCTCATTCTCCTTGAATTTAAAAGAATGTTAAGTATACTGGTAAATACGAGTAAAACCAAATGTACAAAAATGTACAAATACACAGGAAAAATTGTAGAAGTGAATTTTTGGCGATTTTATTACTTTTCATCTTTTTAAATCAAGAGGTATTCATTAATGGATGATTTTATCAGTTAATATCAAACCAACCCACCTATGTGATGTGGGAGTAGCTTGTCCGCCTCACATTCACAAGGTACCGAGTTTGAATCTCGATAAGGGTGAGTTACCTGCTTCTTTCCTGAGTTTTCCCTTATCCTGAAACATAAATGTCCCATAACTCTACGCTCTATGGACCCCGTACGCATTTGAGCATCAGTTCACTTCATACACACACACACACACACACACACACACACACACACACACACACACACACACACACACACACACACACACACACAACGATATTAGGAGTACGAATGCGCAGAATTAAACTGTTACTTCTAGACGTTAAGCTGAAACATAACTTCCTCTAGTACATAGTTGTATTAATAAAAAATTGAAATTTGTCGAATGTTTGATTACCAATATGTTAACAACCCTTTTTGTTTACTTCTTCAACTAGTGCAGAAAGGTAGAGCTTCAGAGGATCAGTTATTTATGTTTTCCATTGCTAAAATCAGTCGTTTAACTACAAAGTTATTTTAAATAATTGGATTCCAGAATGTCCAATGGAATGTAGTCGTGAATATACATTTGGCAAGCGGGTAAAGCGGAAAGTCAGAATTTTTAACGTGAAAACTACCTAATAAGATCCCGTGAATACTGCTCGGAAGGCTTGAAAGAATGCTCCTCCTCTCGTTACTTACAGTATACAGACACATAACGAATCCAGTTTACCAGTGTTGGCCTACTTTGCACATTCGCTTGTCGTAGGTGTAATCGCATGCTTAAGAGCAATAGCTTATTGGTAAACAAAAGATTCGCTTCTTCAGTCCTATTCTGTTGCAAGAAAGTGCATATAATGTATTGAATGGCGTTTAATTATCTGATTTACATTTCACGATAGATGTATTCGTTATTGGAACTTCTTAACTTGTATTTGAATCTACCATCACCCGAAATCTGCGAGTTCATACTCCTAACATTCTGTATAAATAACCAGCTACGAAGGTTGTCCAAGAAGTACATGACCTAACAAATAATGAACAAAAATATTGGGAAAAAGTATCTTTATTTCTCTACATAGACTTCTTTCCGCTTGATACACTTTCCCTAGCGATGCCCAATAGCTTCGATACCCTGTATATATGAAAACCGTCGGGCTCTGCAAAATAGTCAACTCTAGACTACCTCTTCATTTTTTTATTGTGGTATTTTTAATAATCTCTCTAATTTAAAGTCATATCGCGAATTAACAAGTTTTTGAATATTTAACATTTTAATTAAAATATAAAATTATAACATTTAACATTGGAGTCAAATGTACTTTACACTGTTGTCCGTCTGACTTGTGGAACTATTCGGAAAATAGATATTGCAAATACAAACAGCTATGGTAGATTTACTGAAACTGTCACTTCTAATTTAGTATTTAAAGGTACTTCCCTGTGATATAAATCACTTTTCACGCAAATTTATACTTCTCTGCTGGCTTGACTGGCATTTATTCTGTTTTTGTGACATACTTTGAACTGTTTTAGTTTATAAACGAAATTCTCGGAAATGAAAATGAAAATCATCACACAGGCATCCCAAAAGAGTGGTAGCACGACGACCTTGACAGCAAATGGAACTATCTTCGCCTTCTTTGGAGCTGATTCTTCCCTTTCAATCCACTGTTTTGACTGTTCCTTCATCTCAGGTGTGAAGTGATAGACTCATGCTTCATCTGTGGCTAAGAATCGACGTAAAATCTCTGCTTTATTGCGGTGAAACGTCGCCAAAAACTTGAGTGAAAAGCTGTTTCCATTGTGAGAAAACCCGGTACTCTTCTTGCGCACAGCTTTCTCACGTCCAAATTTTCACTGAGGATGTGACTTACAGCAGATTTTCAAATGTGTGCATGCTCGCGCACTTTCAGTCGACGGTCATCAAAATACAATCTTGTGGATTTTTTTTTTTTTTTTTTACAGTTTATGGTATAGTCACCTTATTTGGCCACCCAATATTTTGCTGTTGTAATTGAAGGAGGAGACTCCCCCAGAGTAGAAACTAGCTCAGCTTCAATATTCGTTGGACTAAGACCTTTCAAAATAAAACATTTTACCACATAACGATGGCCAGTTTTATCATGTTTACAAATTCCCTGAGAGCATTCAGTATTGATGGCTGCCAAACAAATAGAAGAAGTTTATGGAGTCTACAATGGCCGAAAGCTCGACCTTTATAAATGTGACACGACTGATCACCCGTGAAGCCTTGATCCATAACGCTCGCCGTGAAAGCTTCAAATCTTACAAATAGTAATCAACGCAGCATCGTCAAACTTCAAACTTACGCTATATAAGGTTGATACTTTCTATTATAGTCATTTGCTTGAAACAACAGCTATCTATACGTCAGGTCGGGTACTTCTTGGACAGCCCTCGTACGTTTACACAATTGCTGAGCACCTATTAGTTTCGATTTGTATTTCTATACAGCCAAAGCACCTCTACCAAAATAGAAACCTATAAATAAGTGCATATACAATTGTAGCCATTAAGCTACTGTTGTGCAAAGTTATAAATATACAACACAGACAGAATTACGAAATAGCAACCGAAAATGACATTAGCAATTATAAATTTGAGCAATTATAAATTCCATTAATCAAATGGTTTGTATAATGCATTACTATCATTAATGTTTTTAGTTCGTCACGTAATTATATTGCTCCCGAATTTATGCAGCACCAATTAATTAGGCTATTTAGCTGAAGCTGTAGTTAATTAAATTCCAGGCTTTCTCTACTAGAGATAAGGTTGCATATTAATCCCCACAATAAAACTGGAGGTGACTGGCTCAGTATCTCAGTCACTAGAGTACCCACCTGCTGTCAAGGGGTCCCGGGTTCGATTCCCGGCTAAGGGGTGCGGATTTTGCTTTAGCTGGGATTATTCCCCAACCTCCCTAGACTCTGGAAGTATGAATGAGTGTGTGCTCATGCGTGTGTGTGTTTGTGTGTGTATATTTAATTAATAAGTTCATCCAAGTAGGTAATAGAAACCCAAAGATTAAAACCACTGTTGAGAAAGAAAACAATAGCTATTCAGCCATTGTTTTTAAATGTCAAAAATCGCCGATATAACCTTAGGTGTGCGGCATATAAATCAAACACTAAAAGAACAAGAAGCATTAATGTAATGCCAGTCGAACTTCTCACTAATTTCTGAAAGGATAAGCTTTGTTCAAAATAACTTTCTGCGCCTGAAAACATCTTTGAGAACCAGTATTTCAATGTTGCACATTTCTGTAAATGTTATTTCAACTTGTATGTATACTCCTATTTTTGCGTTAAATACGAGGTTGTTCTCTTTCTGTCTCTCTTATACTCATTTCTACCTCTCCCTTTGTCTCTTTTACACTCATTTCTCCCTCCCTCCCTCTCTCTCTCTCTCTCTCTCTCTCTCTCTCTCTCTCTGTCTGTCTCTCCTTTGCTACTCATTCTTCAACAACTTTCTCTCCTTTCGTGTAATTTGCTGAGAATGTTTTGAAAGTCCGCATGAAATATTTCTCTGCGGTGGTCATTCAAATTCACATAATTATAAGTAAGACGTTTAACAGCACTGTGACAAATGGCAATTCCAGTTACTTTTTTCTGTCACTTTATTTCTCTTCTAAAACAGAAGCACAAAACCACAGTTGTTTTATCGTTAACACAGTCTTCATTTATTCGTCGTGGCCTTGTATAATTTGTGATGGACGAGCGACGCTGGGGCGGGTTTTCTACGGGTTCTTCGGTTTCCCCCGCCATCTCATTCCACCGGTGTTCCATCTTCATTCCATGTATCATCAGTGTCACCACCTGCGCTGCCGTAAGTAGTAAAAGTGGGTGTTAAACACTACATAAGTAATCTTGTATCTCATAGCTGTTCTATCTTATCGTAACTTTAACACAAAACGCTAACATTATTCGACTGTTCATACAAACAACTCCCACAATTCACTCACTCAAAAGTGCTCCGACATTACAAACAATTCCTAAGCGACGATTAAGTGTCCATAACTACCTCTGGCAACACTTACATTTGTCTCAAGACGCCCATATACTGCTAACACCAATCTCGCTCAACACTTAATGATTCCAAAGAACTCGCTTCTCTTGCCGTCTAGACTTGTTTGTAGAGGCCAGAGTAATGTAGCACGGGTTTTTCTCGAAATCCACATTCTCTCGACGCTTCTCATAAACAAGTCGGTAGCCGAAAGTTTGTGAACAGTCTACCTTTGTTCCGGTCCGCTTCATTGTTACGTGTTTACACGCTGTGCAGTGGTGTGATATAGCTGACGAGTTTCCTTTTAGAGGCTAAGTTAGCCTCAGCTTGAGTGTCTCTTTAACAGACGGGCCGACAGCTTCACTTTCCTATACTTAGAATGCAATCGTGTCTACCACATTTCGTAGTAACGCACTGAACCAAGACTAGTTTGAGCAGCACTTCACCCATTTCATTCATCTTCTCTGCCGACCTCACTTGATAAAAAATAGAGAAATGTCCATAAATACGTGCTCCAGATGTAGTCACCGGTATTAGTCGCTGATAACTTTCAGTAAATGGGAGAATAAGCAATCCCGGGCAACGGTACTCGGTTCAAGCTCTAGAGAATACCCATGAGATGAATATTTATTTTTAAATGTCGGCCTTTTAATTTTTTTCAGTGCTTATAAATACTTTAGGGACTATATCTTCATGTTTATTTTATTAATGAACTGTTATTAGATACAGAGGGAGAAAGGAGAGAAAGCGCGAGAGATTTATTGATGGATAACATATCGCCTCAGCTCCAGAAATCTTTCAAATAAGTAAACAAAGCTTTTGGTGCATACTCATATAGGAGTACACACAATTGTATTCTACGTGCACGTCAATGCAAACGGTTTTCCTTAACAAATCTAAGCAAATAAAGGTGCTAATATCTGTTCTCAATATCCGTTACATTCAAGTTCTTTAACGTAACAGATTCACAATTAAATGAGCTTTAGTTTCGTTCTAACCTTTCTGGTTGCTCTTTGTTAAAAGTGCTCTCTCTATTCAGTAGGCATTAAAACGTGCATTTTCTTTCTAATCTGCATTCAGAATTGTGGATTAAACGTGATGCTACTTCTACCACATGGCATCACTGTTATATTTGTTGTTGGAAGTTGGATAAAAACTCGACTTAAAAGGGTTTACTTTCAGTAACAAACTCTGTCTCTATGATATATACATCTTTAATTTTATATAAGGGTAACAGAAACTAAATGTTTTCTTTCCTTCGCGTCTTTTTATTTTCAATTTAGCTGCAGTAATAAGAGCATCCAAACTCTATATGACCGATTATTTTACGTGGGACCACCCCATCCTTTACTACACACATGGTAACACCGCAGCAAGGACTACTGGTCAGTGATGCTCATTGCTGAACTATAAATCCGAGATGACGGGCAATTTCAGGGCACAAGTATCCATTATATACCAAAACAGAGTATAACGTATAGCATTTACAAAATCCTGTTTCAGCCGAAAATAAATTGAAGTGGAAAGAGTTAAAAGATATGCTATCCCCTAGGGAAAATAGCACTAAAACTTTGTGGCAATAGAGTAACTATAATTACGGTAATTTAAGAGGAGCAACGTATTTAGGTTTGCATTTTATTTACCCATCATGCCTAATATTCTTTAATGATAGTCACTGGTAGCTGGTACCATGTACTACGTTCGAATGAAAGAACAGGAGAGCAGGCTGTGTTCTGAATATAGTGTTTTCCTCCAGGTGACGTCAGCATATTGGCAGACGCCTTTGACTAAAGGTCGATCAAGATTACCGTGTCTCCTGTAACATAATGACAAAATGAGTCCAGATACTTTTCTATCATGTTATTGTCTTCTAGACTTTTATCACTAATACACAGTTTTTTCCTCGTCCTTAACACGCCTTCAGTCTTTTGAGCTATAACAGCTTTTATTTCTCGTAACATTGACTCAATCCTTTCAGTGTCTTCCTTCACTTTGTCTCTCATACACTAAGACAATACAACCGCTCGTTAAATCTTTTTAAGACGCACCGACACAGCTGTCTCACACCTACTGACACACTGACCGACTGTGTTGGTAACTGTAACTCTCTCGCTGCTCTTTCCTGGCCTCCTTATATAGCGGGGATGACGTCACACGGGCCTTTCTCGACTCGCACAAACATGCCAGCTATGACGCAGCGAGATCTTTCTCGAAGGTACGGAAACCCTTTGTGTTGTCAGTCACGTGTTTGCTTGCGTGAGTGGTATGGGGAAATTTGAACTTGCACCTTTGTTTTCCCGCAGGCGTGGTATGTGGTGTGAAATAGCTTAGGTCCAACAGTTCTTTGTTTTGCACCGCGCCCATCGTCACAGTGCTTTCCTCCAGGTGCTGCCAACATATTGCCAGACACCTTAGACCAGAGGGCAATCAAGGTTAGAATGTCTGAAAAAAAGTGTGACCCCCCCAGAGTACTACAACCTGGCAGTGTTTGGGCAACATTAACTTTCACAGAAAAGGATACACAATTGAGTGCAAGGAAATAGTATACTCTATAGGGCATTCTCGTTCCTTAATGATAAGTCGTTTTACTTCAATCTAAGTTCAACTGGCGAGGGGAAAAAAAGCTTAAACAACAGAGGAAACTAATTCTCGTAACTGGACCCTTGTGATTATAGCATTTTCGGCAGTTTATAGAAACGCTTTCATGTACGATAATTTAACATACAGAAATAGTTATTCAGTAGAGATATGATATTTAAAAATCTGATGTGTTGTATTCGCACGATATTCTCTACTCAATCTTCTGCAAATTATTCTTCCAAGTGCTTATTCTTCTTTCTATTGAATGCTAATCGAGATAAAACATTTGAGAAATTGTTCCACATTTCCTCGCAGATACAAAGGGGATTAAGGGAATGCAGTAGGTTTTCAAACGATAGTCTAGACTTTAAAGGGCGGAACACTATTAAGATTTTGAAATTACGTTCTCTTTGCATGGCCAAGAAGGAGGAGGGAATCTGAAAGACTGTACTCGCATTACTTTCTCTACTCATCTTTGTACAAACTATGCTTACAAACTGTTATTCTTGTATCCACTTCCATGCTAATCGATATAGGACTTCTAGAAATGGTTTTACCACGTGTTTACTTATCGGTACAATTGGAATAGAGAATACAGAAGCCTTAAGCTATTGTAAAATTTGCTAAGAGCTGGTCGTTATATGAGGGCTTAAAATTCTGTATTGCTCTGAGGTAAAGAACGAATAACGACTTCCTATTTCAGAAAAACCAATAATATCTCGCAGATGTTTAACTCTACAAAAAAGCATTTCACATTAATTGTATGTTTTAACACAATCTACAGTTTTTGCATAGTAAGACTATATCTCTCACGGTTTACCAGTTATGCAAAAGACATTCAAAAGGAAGAGCATTTCATAAGCTATTCCCAGAAATTTCAAGATATACATTTCACTTGCTATGAAAATATTTTAAATATGTGAGGAGAAAAAAAAATTACGAAAAAAATGCCCATGTAAAGGCTAGTCTGAACTGGGGAAATTTTCTTCGTGTCGCATCCTTGAAATATGCTGCACTTAAATACCACATTTGATATTAAACTGACTTTTCGTTTCTGTATCATGCTGTTTACATACACATACATACACGTAGACAGGCACTCTTTCTAATGTTTTGTACGATTCAGGAAGTCTGAAAACATGTATTTCCGGTGAAATCTCTGTATGGCATTTTGAGAGGAATACAATAGTTCCCCAGTACTATACCTAGCACAGAAAATAAAAATATAATATTAAATAATAGTGTACGCGCCTTATAGTTTATATGTACGTAATATACTTATATGTTGAAACTTAAAACTTAGCTTTCAGCAAGTTTGAATATAACGTAACCATCATTATCAGTTTAGTATACAGATTTCCCAGAAAGCTTTGTTCCAGACAACTTAAAATTAATATAAATAATTTACAACTTTTCTACGAACCTTAATTTTTGTATATGGTGACGCTGGCACCCACCTTCAAGGAGACGTTCAAGGTCAAGCTACTTCTCTCCACTGCGCGGTGAGTAAATAAGGTAACAAGTGAACGGTCCGGAACAAATGCCGATTTTTCCAGACTGTTTCAGAAAACTTTGGACTGCCAGCTTGTTTACGGAAAGTTCAAGAAAAGACGCATTTTCCAGAGAATTCGTCTGGCGTACATGAGCGAGCGGGATGGCCAGAGAGGCCAGGTTCTTGGACGCAAGTTTGAAGTGTTGAACAAGACAGTCGTTAGCAGTTTCAGTTAAGTCTGTTTGAGTGATCTGTGAGTGTATTGTCGGTACTTGTTTGTGAGACAGAGGAGTAGAAAAATTGTGAGCAGTTAAGTTTATGTCACGGTAGATGGAAGAATAGTTTACGACGAGTTGTAAATAGTGTTAACGATAAAATAGAGAACTGTGTTTTGTTGTTCAGTTTAAGTAACAAAGTGTCATTTGTCACACAGGTGTCAGGAGTGGGATTTGTCAAATTGTTATTTCTCACAATATTATTTAAACAGAAAAAAACTTTTTAAAAATCTTGCAATTCAACTCCTAATATTTCTTCTTTCATAAACACAATAATAGCTTATGTTTAAAATCATGAACTAGCAATTTCAGTGCCCAGAATCTGTGCATATTTTCCATGTGTAAGCATGTTCATTAAGAGACTGGTGAAAGTAGGGGAAAACCTGAAGAGCTTCTCCCTTATAATTTTACTACATGAATAATGTATGATTCCAAACAGATTCTGTGGCTGTATTTATAACACAACGTAATTAAAATCGAAAAGGGAAAGAGAAGGGGAAATAGCGGCAACTGCAAAAAATATCTCTTTAAAGCATTATAACACCGGATGTATTTTCTCCCTCTGAACTTTCTCAGCCAGCCGTAACTGAGGCATACTTTTCCTCCCCTCAAGTTTTTTTTTTTTTTTTTTTAGCCCCAGTGTTTGAGTTACTGGAAATAACTTATCATTCCCCACCCCTACCACAATTAGAGAGCCAGAGGGTTGCGGTGGACTCATTTCAGAGCCCTTTTTCCTTAATTCATAATAATTCCCATGTTTTCCACGTTCGGGGACAGAAGTGTGAGGACTTTGGTATGTAGGGTGTTTGGAAGTGGTTTTGTGTATACATGTGGGCGCAGTCGGACAATCTTTTTTAACCCTCTACCCTCACTGCTTTGGACTATTTACATCCTTCCCGTTCTAAGCTAACCCTTATATCCTTCCGCTTGTCCTCCCCTTGCTAATTCCCTCCATCTTTGTCTTTCTCCCTTTTTACCCCTCTTACATAATTAATGATTCTAACTCTTCCCCCTCTTGCCCCCCGGTGGGTCGGGAACATTTAAAACTTAAATTCAGACGGATGAATGACTTTCTTCTTAGATATTTGTTGGTTATTTTTATGATACATAGAGTCATTGTATGCACAGCTTAAACAAATAGCCGTGGCAAGAGAAATATGCACCCTTTTGTTCTCTGGTCCTTAATTATAGCTGAAGAAGCTGAATGCATCGTTTGACGGAGTTGCATAGTCGTTAGAAGGAGGAAATGAATAGGGTGAAAAGAAGTTGAGGTTGTTGGTTATTATAATTGTTATGGAATTGTGCAAAGCTACGTCTGTGTTATTAAGAACAATACTGGAACTATTGTTGTTTTTTTGCTTTCTCCGTTCTTATTCATTCCTCCTAGTTTCCTATACCTCTACCATTAAAATGCTTCCGTTTTCTCTTATGGTCCCTATCTCACTCCGCAATTAGATCAAGCAAAGTTTAGTTAGTTTCAAACTCATATTCAGACTTCAACAATTCAGGGCAGCATAACTTGTAAAATGTTTGTTCCAGCACGTCTCTTTTTCCCTATTTGTATGACATGAAACCTAAATTTGAGTTTCAAAAGGGCTAAATGGAATTATATTATTTCTAGAAGAAAGTTTGTCGCATTTCATATTAAACTTGGTTAGCATGGAATTCACTTGGATTTTGTAAGAACTACACCCTTTCAATTTTGTATCCTTTCCATTGATAATTTTCAAATACTTCTTGGGCTGTAATGTCAGTACTTTTTATAAAACATAATGTAATCCTATATATAGTATACATACGTATAACCAATCAGGGTCTGTATCACATTACTGATCGATACTTACTAACCTCCAATCTGGGTTCAAAATTGGATATTACTGAAGCTAACAATACCATTGACCTTGATCAGCCAGTATGTGTCAAGTCTACTATGCTGCCATCATACCATTATAGCAGGTACAAAATTTAATGGCGGATGGCAGGAGGAGTTGATCAACACATATAATCAGAGGCTAGCCCCACGTTGCAGTGCAGTATAGTTAAACACGTAAAACAGTGGTGTAAATAACATTTGCGCCCACAGAATTCATTTACGCAACAGGAAAGAGACTAATCTGATAATGAAGTGGTCAGCTATTGTACCAGGTGGCCTACTTCACATAACAGACATGAACAATCTTAGAAGATTTTTCACTTCACTTACAGGACTTTATTTCCCAGGAAAATAATAAGGCGCCTAAACTGGTTCAGGAATTAGAGGAAGACTAGCATATTTACCAACATAATGCATGCAATGGAGGGTTAAACATAGAAGTTGGTATCCATCCTACATCCTCTTTTGGGTTATGATTGCCACGCACGCACACACAAACTCGCGCTCATACACACCTTTTTCTAAAATCGTTTTGGATTCAGGAGCTTAACATCTTCATATCGAATTTTTTATTGAAATACAATACTTCCTCTATTCGTCATAAACATAAGGTAGAGAAAGTAAAAGAACATTACTTCGTCTAATTGATTTATTAGAGTGAGACAATGTATACATAGAGAATATCAACCCTTTGTAATAGAGTGCAAATACAATGCAACTTTATTCTGTAAAAATGAAATGCTGGTGTCATATTTAAACATGTGTCTTAATTTTTTAACATTTCTGGGTTAGCTTCTAAAATATTCTTAATTTTTATGCAGTCCTTCAAACATAACTCATTTAAAACTAGCTTGTTAACAAGGTATTTGCATGGTTCTTTCGATTGCAATTCATAGTTGATGTTTATGCAATAGCACACTGGAAGCGAACATGCACTTGAAAGAAAATATGTATTGAAACAATGCCATGTCATAACCGTGGATCATATTCGATAACAGTTATTGGCTTTGAAAATTAGTATTTATGTTGTTAAACTGTAACGGTCAGTATACACGAGGCACTAAAATTAATTTTAATGTCCGGAAAACCCTAAAACCATTAAACCGACAATTTAACTTTCAAACTAGCGGTGAGCCTCGCAGATGTTTCTGTTATTATAATTAGCTCACGATGTTGAATACAAACAAGTCTCTGCCCTACCTGTTGTACTGATTCATACATTTCATCACGTAATGTGCATACTAGAGTTTGAGAATGGAAGCTACAACAATACTATCCCGCAAAACAAATTGGTTTCTGCACAGAGTGGGTTTATTAATTGCCTAATTACTGTTATTGACTCATGTTTGATAAAACACATCAGATATTAGTTAACAGAACATCTGGAAACAATAAACGCAAAAACTCTCTATATGGTTGATTGGTTAATTACTTTTCGTTATCAACTAAAGGAAGCTAAAAGTATAATACGATATTAATGTTTTAAGGCATTAATTTGTGACAAGCGTCCAATGTACATTGCAAATAAAGTATAGAATCTTTTATCAACAATAACTTTTTGTACAGTTGTGGATATCTATGAATGTACATGATCATATCACAGCATAATTTATGTTTGTAGCATAATCCAAGTAAACATAAGTAGGATTCTTTTGTTTTTTTCATTACATCTAAGGTCATATCAGCAGCTTTTAACTTTTGGAGCAGTTTTATTTCTCAACAGTTCACTCGCTTTTCAATTGTGTTTAATAATTGGGTTATTACATCAAAGCCACCCTCACATTCACACTCTTATTCACACTTCCTGACACTGGGAAGGATGGAAAATAATCCTATCTGAAGAAAGCTTTCCACCCTTTAGCCGGAAACCGAACCCGAGACTTCTGGATTTGAAGTTTAGCATAGTGATCAGCACACCACACAAGCAGTCTATAAGTAGTGTTGTATTCAACCCCAAACTGCAAATTCCAGGTTAGATCGGAAATACGTGTATTGATATAAACTGTATATAAACATCCGCACGTTTTATGAGTGTATGGTGAGAGAGAGAGATAGAGAGACACACAGACAGACAGACAGACAGACAGACAGAGGGAGATAGCGAGGGAAAGGTGCTTACACAGCTCTGTAATGAAAATTCGAATAAATACATTTAAAAATATTTAAGTCTGGCACTGTTTAAACGCTCCAAGAGAAGTCAATAGTAATATCACGAGTATGTTTATATTGCTCAACATTTCACAAGCGCGCAGAGCCTGGGAAAATATTGGATTATATTAGATTGTTAGATTCCTTTCTGCGAGTTTCCTGATGAACATTAATATCTTGAACAACTGAACATGCCAGGAATATTTATAATTTAGTGACACATGGAAACAAGAAAAAATAAGGCGTAACTACTTTATTTTGTTTGGATTTGGTAATAGCCGAACTTAGTTAAAACTCATATGGCTGTGAATTGGATCGGATAGTATTGAATGCCTGGTACATTAATACATACCCTATAAAGTCTCCACCCAAATTATTCCTTGCAGGGTCATATCTTCCTTATTCCTTTATTATCTCTAAAACAGTTTCTAGACGGTTTATTTAAACATACAGTTTATACCAGTTTTATTATTATTATTATTATTATTATTATTATTATTATTATTATTATTATTATTATTATTATTATTATTATTATTATTATTATTATTATTATTATTATTATTATTATTATTATTATTATTATTATTATTATTATTATTATTATTATTATTATTATTATTATTATTATTATTATTATTATTATTATTATTATTATTATTATTGTTATTGTTATTACTATTACTATTACTATTATTATTGTTGTTATTATTATTATTATTATTATTATTATTATTATTATTATTATTATTATTATTATTATTATTATTATTATTATTATTACTATTATTATTATTATTATCATCACTGTCACTGTCACTATCACTATCACTATCACTATCACTATCACTATCACTATCACTATCACTATCACTATCATTATCATTATTATTATTGTTGTTGTTGTTGTCATGTTCATTAGGATTATATACGTAAATTGGCATGTAAGCTTTCTGTAATTGAACTGTCGTGCGGCATATATAAAGCATATTTTGTGAATGCTATTCTTTCCGCGTTGGTTTTCTTTAATGCTTTTTCCCTGTTTTTGCAAATAAAAATGTCCGTATTACTTAGTTTGAGATTAGTTCTTGTTAAAGGTATATTGTAACGTGAATAGAATAAATACTTTTTATACGAACCCAAGATTATCTGAAGGATTATGCAAACTTATTTTGACGTGGCAAATGGCCGATAGTTACGCAGTGGTTTATGATCGAGTTCACTTTTGTTTTTATAAGACCACAGTGGTGTCAGGTTAGTGTCTCTCCAACTTTCGTGTAGTAAACATCAGGAACAGTTAGTGATTAAGCACAGTGCAGTATCGGCAGTCTCTTATTTATTCCAAGGAAGAAAACAGAGACGTTACCCCCACCATAAACTTGCATGACGTCACTCGCGCATATCCTAGCAAGGTCATTCGTCACGTTAAAAGTCGGTCTGGGTTACTCGGTTGGACGTTGGCCTATTGATTCCAAGGTCGCGGGTTCAAATCCGGCCCAGACCGATTGTTTTAAGAGTGCTTAAAAACGACAGCTCCATGTCAGTAGATTTACTGGCATGTAAAAGAACTCCCTCAGGACAAAATTCTGGTACACCGGCGATGTTGATGTGATCCTAGCACTTCACAGAGCCGTTAAACAACAAAATAATTTTAATTTTTAACGCATTATGTGTAGGTAATTTAATATATTTCCCTGTTTACTTGCTATAAAATATCAATTTAAAGTGTTTAAAAAGTTCGATCAATATTTAGCTTTGCAATTGTTTCATTTTAATGCATTAGGTAGAAAAACTCTTGGGAAGTTCAAAACTAACTGAAAACAAAATATTTTATTTTCCACAATAATCCACCCACGTGGACAAAAAATTAGTTATGTCTGAAATGCAGTGGTGCTTACGTGCCTACCCATATACAGAGAGACGTACATACACACACACACATTACATAGGTATAGACAGTCAGACAAACCCGCTTTGTGAAAACTGCAAGTTATTTGGTGTTCGTGGAGTTGATCTCTTTCGTTAAGGTAGCCTGGCGTTCCAGGCATGGCTCATTGTTTGTTTGTTTGTTTGTTTTTGTTTTTTTTTTTCTTTTTTGTCCGAGAGTGTACAGTAAAGAAAGAGACAATCATTTCTTCGTATTTTTTATTTAAAACTCTTTGTATTTCACTTTAGTTTGCATTATACTCCAAAATTCAACTGTCTCAAGCGGTTCAAATATATTTCAAGTAATGCTAAAATCATCTTTAAATACGTAGTATATTTTCAAAGCATTCCTTAAATTATTCACTTTGGGTTTCAAATGCACAATATACCCTTCCTAATATGAAAAATTCTCTAAGTGTTCTTTGGCTCAGCTGTTATCTGCAACTTCGCTGCAGCTGTATGCGCTATCATACCTAGGCCTTCCCATTTCAATGACCTAATTCAACCTTTTCTGTTGTCTATAGTGATCTAACCCAAGAGAGTCATAAGTTGGCTACGCTTGTGTTAAATCACTAAGCTCTTCAGAAGGGATGTTTGAAAACAACGGCGTTAATTAAAGCTCGGAGCAGGAGATGGCGCTTATTAACTTTTCATCGGAAATGCACTTTCTTCTGACATTCATTCCGCCAATATCCCAATTCTGTAATCAACATAATACATTGTTTAGAAATTGTGTGTTCCATTTGACTTAGATTACACTGGTACCCTTTGCCTTGTAAGCAAGGAATTACTTGTTAGATCTGTAAAGTTAAGTGATGATGTCGCCTCCATATTTTGTTGCTCTGTAAATGAGAATTTATTTATTCCCATTCTTAACAGCACCAGAAACTGAAGACCTTTTATACTTCCATCCTCTTACGATAGTCTTAAAATTGGTAATCTGCATACTAATTCATCCGTGTTTATATAAAATTGTTAGACAATTTATATAAAGAAAAGCGTTTTAAGTTAAATCTTTGCAAGTCTGATATAGGCTGGCACTGTTTCTTTGCTTTCCTGAAAGTCCGTAAAAGTAATTATTGGTATTCGCGATGCAAAGCTGTGCCTATTTCTACATCCAGCATTTCTCATTTTCCGCTTTTTCCTTCACCATTCAAACTCCCTACCCTTGTAGCTCTATTCATAATTCCAGCACATTTTCCCCTCTCGCCCCTTGTTCCTCATACCTTGCAAATCCCTCCTCCACCCTCACGTAGTCCAGTTTCCCCACAAAACCTAGACCCTCTGTCGACCAGAAATTATACCAGCGTCGTGGATTAGTCGCTGCAGAATAGAAAGGGTCGTCCGCAATATGAACAGGGTTAGCGACCCCAAAAACTTGCGCCGTTAATCCTCTGCCGCTGATGGACTTAAGACAAAGGATACATACACGATAGGCCAGTGTTAATGAGAATACGGTGGAAATACCGCAGCCAATAGGCACCTTTGTTTCTGAGTAAGCGTTTTTCCAACTTGACTGTCTCTGTGGTCGAGTGATCAGTTCTGGTTTTACAAACCAGAGATCCCAGTTTGATCACCAGCTGGATTAATGAGGTTTTAATTTCTTAAAATCATATACTTCCCTGTATAGAGCTTGAGAGTGGATGTGAGTGTGTTTTATATGTGTCGTAGTGCAGCAAGTCATTGTATAAGAAATCCATATTACATCAAGTGACAAGCATCATCAGCTATTATTTCCCAAATCAGATCCCCCAATATCACCATAGACCTTGAAGAATGGATGACTGAATGAATAAACAAATGAGTAATTATTATTTATTTATGCTAACAAACTTACTGCTGGTACTTTTAAACACACCAGCTGTGTGTGGGCAATGTTTTCAGAGTTTGAATCTGGACTGAAAAATTCAATGCCATAGCCGGGATTTGAATTATCAAATGAATTAAAACGGCTGTACTAGCCTTGATATTACACATTCTTTGCACATTAGACGAATTAACTACCACTTATGGTTTCAAAATATACTTACTTGTGTTACTATATGAACAGCTTACGTTTAGCAAATGGTTAATACCACGAAACATCTTTTTCACATAAATTGGCATAACTAGATTCATATTTTAAGGTAACACGTATATGAACATGCTGTTATGTTGGGCTGCTCCAATTCAATTATGTGCGACGTGTTATTGCCTTTCTGTTGTCGTTGCTCTGGAGAAATCTATAAAAGGTGTGCAGGAAGAGAGGAAAAGAAAGCAGGTTTTACAACAACGTATGCGAAATACTTGGTTTCCCATTTTCTTCACAGTCCATCACTTGTCATCAACTTCGTCTTACACATTGCCTCACTACCTAATGCTAATCAGGGAGCTCCTTTCTGTGTGCCAGAGAGTCGCATTCTCCTAAGTCACGAGCATTCCGCTGGCTTGGCTATCTTATGCTTCACCATTTACTATCGAGGTAAAGATTTGTAATGGCGGCGCCGTAGCTGAATGGCTAGACCGCTCGCCTACCACCTAGGCGGTATCCGCATGTGGTATTCGTGGTAGACGAAGCGGCATCTGGGCGGGTTTTCTCCGGTTTCCCCCCCCCCCACCATTAATTCCACAAATTGCTTCATTATCACCCTTCTAATCATCCATTTCGCCTACATTCCATATCATCCTCTTCCTCACTATCATACCTGGTGCCTGGCTGACCACCCGCTTCCAGGTCTTCACTCTATCTGGCCCAGAGGTCCCTCTGCTCTTCGACGGACGTCTGGCCCTAGGCACTGGCGTGTAAGTCCTACATAAGGGGAGGGTAATCAGGGAAAGAAAGAAGAGGTAAACAATTGATCAACTAAACTTCATAAGGCACTCCCGTCTGTGTAGGCAACTTCTCTGCCTTGTCTGCATGGCACAGAGTAAGACCTCAAGGGGTAGAGTCTCCCTTCGGCGAAAGAAGTGTATTCGGAAACTCCATAAAGCAAGACTTTTCATACAATGGTACAGACGCTGGAAAATACCATTATCACCCAAAAGTCTTACATTGAACGTGATGTGGTTTATAATTATAATTAATCATACACACATATATAATTTCAAGACAGGTATTTGATTTGCATTGTCATTTGACAAACATTTGATATGTTAATTAAAATGTTAGCAACCTCTTTAATTGAGCATAACTTAATGGGATATTTTCCCTGTAAATAAATGTTTAAGATTAGGGGAATTCGCAGCCTAAACCATGCGGAACATGCAAACAATGATATAGATTTTTACCGTTTACTGGTATCACTTCAGGTAAGAATTACCTCTAGTTTTGATTTTCTTTTAATCCATTTACTCTTTGTGGCCTTAAGAACTAGGTCACGTGCGACTTTACTACGTTATAAGAATTGAAAACATTTGATTTATTTCGTAGCAACAGTAGTCTCTAATGAAAACTGTAGAACAAAGGAAGGCACTACCTTCATGAATTTTCCCTATCTTCATTTCTGAGAAATAACTGATGTTAATATGAATTAAAAGAAACTATTTTGTAAACCAAAAAACCATTTTTAGTTTGTTTCTTTATTTGTATGCATGAAAATATTTTAGTCGAGACTGACTAGCTTCTATGAAACCGAATATTACGCATATAAGAGAAAGGCTATGCGTTTTCTAAACAACTTCTCAAAAATAGTTATAATAAGCATATAGTGAAATGTCAAATATCTCCCTTATTACTGTTTCGTTGAAAGATGCTCATACAAGGAACACTTATAAGTGCAGAACTTGGAGATTTGATGCAAAATAAATATTTCATCAACGTAAAGAATTAAATATAGTCAGAATAAACAGTAATATTCCTCGTGACCTTAAAACAGTTCATTTAAATAATATCTAATCCTTATTCTTCTCAGAGCCCACCTCTATCCTAGTTTGCTTCGCATTAATTTGAGCACCTGCTCATTATTCTAGTAGTTACAGCATACATGGTCCTTACCTGCGACCGAAGGGGGCACCACTATATTTTTGACCAATTAGTTCTGCTAAAACTCGCTTTCTAATACCGGATCGTGACCTTCCATCAGACATTACATTGTGGTACTTACATACATTGTTACATTGCGTTGAAGAAGTTCAGTCAGTGGTATTCTAACAAATGAGAACGCCAATTACGCCAAAGCGCATTTTGTGTCAGGGCTCTTAAGCGTTTAGCGCTAACGTTATACTTGCACACACAACAAAAAACAGCTTATTCGCATCGAATCATAATTGAACTGCTCAGTTCAGAACTTCCAACTTGTTGGTGTCCACTCTTCGCTCTGTCAATTGCCCACTAACTGTCATCTTTCAACTTAACTGACACTGCAGACTAGACTCACTCAACTCAACTTACCCCTGCCGGGCGACGGTCCTCACCGAATATATGGCCCAAATACAAAGCGAAACGCTCTCAAAGACCTGCCGAAAGAAACCTTCTGGAGCAGTAATTGTCCAAAATAGGAGAGACACATAATGAGCTCGTTAAGCGGGCTATTGTTGAGTCAAGAGGACCGGCCATGTAGCTGGGTATGTAATTATCCTCGTGGTCTCGACTTTAATACTCAATTTGTAAATGTAAACCCCGCGCGACAGCCCACGAAGGGCCAAGGCCTACCGCCCAGCCGCTGCATCCCCCACCTCTGCCCACTACAGGCGTCATTGGTGAGGTGCAGTACTGGAGGGTGGGACGTGGTCAGCGCCCCGAGCCCTCCCGGCCAGTTATGCGGTCTTCTCGACCTGGGGCCGCTACTTCTCCATCAAGTAGCTCCTCAATTGGTCCCCCCGGGACCTAACGAGGCTGAGTGCACCCCGTGCCAGACCTCCCAGAGGGGATAAAATCCCCATGCTGGTACCGGGGATCGAACCCGGGTCCTCCGCGCCACAGGCAAGCGAATACTCAATTTATGTAGGGTAAATTCATAGACATTATATCTTTTTACCTCTAAAACGTATAGTAAGTAGATAATTAATTATTTTGTTGTTTAACAACGCAGTCAATTGCCAGGATCACATCAGCGTCGCCGGTGTGCCGGAATTTTGTCCCGCAGGAGTTCTTTTACATGCTAGTAAATCTACTGACATGGAGCTGTCGTTTTTAAGCACACTTAAAAACCATCGGCCTGGACCGGATTTGAACCCGCGACCTTGGGAACAGTAGGCCAGCGTCTAACCAACTGAGCCACCCAGACCAACGTATAGTAAGTAGAGGAAGTATTGTATTCCAGCCAAAATTTCGATGTCCATATTTTACCGAAAATATGTGTTCTGAGGTCCCCTTGAATAAAAAAGGCGTTTTTAGAGAAAGGTGATGTGTGTGTTTGTGTGTGTGTGTGTGTGTGTGTGTGTGTGTGTGTGTGTGTGTGTGTGTGTGTGTGTGTGTGTGTGTGTGTGTTTCTGTCTTTCTGTCTCGGTCAGTCTGTGGAAAGACTCAAAAGTGAAATGTCGGTTAAAAACCAAAGTTGATATTTGAGTTTAATGTCTTTCAAGGATGCGACACGAAGATTTTGAAGAAAATTCCTCCACCCTAATCTTCCCTATACATGGAAAATTTTGATTTTCTCGAAATGGCTCTAACGATTTTGATTAAACTGTCATATGTTTGAGATACTTTTATAACAAATGAAATGTATGTATCTTGAATTTTCTGGCCATAGCTCCTGTAGTCGTATTTACTCTAGGTAACTTCTGTATAACTGGTAAACCGTAAGTTATAGAAAAAAATGCAGATCTTGCTAAAATAAACCATTTATGTCTAACATTTTTGTTTGTGGAATGAACCATTTTGGAGATATTGCTTGTTATTTGTGTGAGTTTTTAATACCTAAAACGTTCTACAAATGACAGATCGTTATTAATTGTTATATTTTAACCGTGCAAGGAGGACGGAATTTGAAAGCTTTAAAAGATTTGACTGTCGCTCAAAGCCTACTATATTCCCATACTCGCCTTCCGCCTTCAAGTAAATAAGCAATAAAATAATTTCTACAAATGTTTGTTCCAACTAACATGAAGATGATAAAGGAATAAGGGTTTGTAAGAAGAGGTTGTACAAGAGCAGAGAAAGTCATGTGAGTGCAGTACATCAGATATTTTTACTGAACATGCAGATAAGTCAACTTACTTTAATATCAGGTAGTCCATCTCATCCGTCTTTGGCATAAGTAGATATCCCTTCGTGTGTTAAGACACTGCAGAACGCAACGGGCCAGTTTCTATGACGCGGGTACCAGTGGCGTGAGCGAACTTCGCTCTAAAAGTAATAGTAGTATACAGTAATAACATTAATAAGAAACGAATAAATGCCAATAAAACATTCCTGCCCTCATGTTTACATGGATTTTGTTACAGGAATTTATAATATGTAACCCACAATGTTAGGCAATAGCAGCATATACAGGGTTGAGCTTATTCCCTGGAAAATAAGGTCCCTGTAAGTAAAGTGGAAAATATTTTAAGACCTTTTATCTTGTTTACCACTTTTATTGTCTATTATTACGGACCACACACTAGTTCAAGTATGGGAACGGCTCTCATGGCTGTCTTCTCTTACAAACAGAACGAAATTCGCCCACGCCACTGGCACCCGCATCAAAGAATTACCCCGTTGCGCTCTGCAACTGTTTTAACGCACGAAGGGATATGTATATACCCAAAGGCGAATGAATTGGGCCACCGGTACATTAAAGTACTACATAGTTTTGCTCTTGTTTGTTGGTTACCATGAGAAACTTCACTACTACGCAATAGTTCTTGGTTAATTACCATGGCTTCCCTTTGATTTAAGTCCCGCTTGAGGCAAAATTCCTATCAAGCCATGCACTATCACCTCGTATGACTTAAGAGAACTTTGAACCTCTCGCGGTGCAAACGCAATTGACCATTGCACTGATACAGAACATTCAAAAGTCTAAAAGAAGGTTTTATTCTTAAACACCATTGAGATCATAAGGAAATTCTATTAAGAGTTCTCTCATACCTCTAGTAAAAGCAGGAAGCTTATTTCAATTACACCTTGCATATCACTTCAAGCTCAGCAAACTGTATGATCCGACGATGTAGAGCATGAAAGTTGCCCAAAGATATCGTCCCCAGGAGGAAGAACGCTAACACTCCTGTTTCCTTTCTTGAGTGAAGTTCTTAAAGCCATGCAGATTATGGAGAGCTTTACCGCCCTCCCAACTTCTTGCTTTTACGTAATAACGGAGCCTTCTGCTCTTATATCGGGATTGGTTCGCTCCCAACGTTAGTGCTAGTCAAATTTCCTTTACAGCAACGACCTGGCAAGAAATTAGCACCAACCACTTGATTAAAGTATGCACAAACGGCTCTCTTAAACGCGATGAAAATTTATGTGGGTCTACAAGCATTGGTGTGGATGATTGGCTTTAAACTGTAATTTGATACAACTTTCGTAATAAGCACTAAGAATTCAAAATGTAACATCAGTGTGAATTGAATTGCTAAATTGTATCTTGTAATTTATATTACCAATTCGGGATATTTCAATGATGATATTCTTCATAGAAGGAACGGGATGGCTCAGCCGATAACGTGGTGGCCGGCGTTCGGGAGATCCCGGGCTCAAATCCCGTGCGCCAACCAATCTGACTGGGTGATGTCCGTGATGTCTCTCAGTTGCCACCGGTAAATACCGGATTGGATATTTAATACCACAACCCACAGTAGAACCACAAATAATATAAAAATTGCAAAGCTGAGCTGACAAACGAATCAAAAAAAAAAAAAAAAAAAAAAAAAAAAAAAACACACACACACACATCAAACAAAACGTCTACGGGTAGAAGCAGAGACGGCGGCATGTTGTGGGACCCGGGCCTTGACAAACACACTTAATATTGTAAATGTGTAAATATGCATAAAAAATAATATATATGCCAAAAAACAAAAGCAAAAATGAAACAAAACAAAAAACAAAAATATAGATGCAAAAAACACAAAAAACAAAATAAAAATACATATACAAAAATATGTATATAAAAAATAAATAAAATTAAAAAATACAAAAAATTAATAAAAAAGATATATATAAACATGATAATGACAACAAGAAATATATTTACACATCCTAATAACTACAACAATCTGCCTAACGTACACGCTGAAAGATTCCCCATTCACGTAACAAGACAAAAATTTTTAAAAGACTAGGTAGAAGAGGGTTAAACCCTAAACTGCCTGGGTTTGGTTTTACCAACCCAAATTCCAGTTTTTATTTATTATTTCCACCCTAAGCCTAAAAAGTAATAGCATAAATGAAAAGTAGATGGTAATAGTGACTATTGTGCTATCTGTTCACAGATAATGTAGGCAGATAGTATGGATGTCACCCCTATGCCATCTGCCCACCACAGAGGTGGACGTACAGTTGACCTGCACTGCTCCCTCTGTGGCTGGTGATGAATCAGGATGGTATGGTATAGGGATGAGACCTAGAAGGATAGTGTCGCCCATACACTGTTCTACGAGTATCTCCTAACAGATCCGTCTCGGTATGACTACGTAGTTAAAGCAACGTAAAAGAAATAGAGGAAAAAGGTGTATTTTTCAGAATATTTTACCAAGAAGTGGTGGCTGTATTAAATTATTATCAACAGTGCACGTTCCACTCTATTCATCAAAAATAGAGAGTCTACCTCATCATTCTGTAATTTTAAAATTGTTTTATACGAACAAGAGCATAAAACAATCCTTAAATCAGGATATTTGAGACTTTTCTTATACCGGCACTTTAAAGCCTTTCATTTAAGGAATCAAGATCCTTTCATCAAGATTGTTCCTATCACATACTGTTTCAATTTCTGTGTCAGCGCTGTCATAATCATCTCTAAGAAGGATTTGACGTTGATCACCTTATCTTCGGCGGGTGTCTTTCAAGTACACAAAGAAAACAGCAGCACTAAAAGTCTAAAATTTATGAAGTTCCCAATACTTAAACTTGCAGCTGTGTAAAAACCCTGAAAAAATAATCCTTACCTAGGCAGGATGTGTCGAGAGGGTATCAATCCGCGTCTATTTACACGTTTGACACTCCCGGTCTTCTAGTAGGTATAAAATTGTACTTTGGAAACGAATTTCCTCTAAATTTTACGTTTTACCTTCTCTCATCTCTTGAAATAGCTTCAGGCAAATTCTCATATTCTCGTAAACATCGTCTCAAGCATATCAGAAACAAAAATATTTACATACAGTTCAAGATCCCCCTCGCAGATTCTGAACAACTAATACATTTTAAATTTAAATAGAATGAATCTCGCGTTAACAAATGTACCTCATAAACTGCTGTTTGATCAAAACTGGATTGTAACTGTTTAAAGGAGGCAGCATAAGAGAATTTGCAGTTCACTATTTAGGCCACATGACGTAAGCAGGATATGGAGGAATACTGTTTAGGAACGCGCTGGGTATCGGCCAATTGAATTTATTTATGATAATTATCGCATCTGCGGATCAGATAATCATGTGATAATTAGCTTCATCCATCTTCAAATCCATGTCTACGAAGTTAATACCTTCCGTCATTTGCTTCTGATCGTGATAGAATAAAAACATGGGTCTAAAATTTGGTCAACGTCATAATTTAATTATTTGTTTTAAAATGGGTATGAATTTTCTTCTTGAGCCTTTATATTTTAATGTATTAATAAAGCATGTTGCCATTGCTTTTTAAGCAGGATTTAAATAAAATTACTTTGGTTGTGTGTATGTTATACTCAAGACATTATGCATGTTTTGTTCGTTAAATAGTTTCTCAAGGTTATGAACATAATAAGATACACTCTCTTGTGATTCGCTATCTTGAACTAAGAGATTGCCTTGGAGACAATTTAATGACCATTTTCTGTTTTCAATTAAAATAGTTAAGTACTGAAAATAAGCGAAGACCGGTATTACTTTTTACAGTCTGAAATTGCAATCTCTAACTCAAATTTAGCCTTAATATGTCAGGAAATTTTCCACAGTCTTTAAACCTGAGCCAAGAGCTCGTTACCATAATTTGTTTGGGAATACCCGAAAACGAGCCGATGACATGGCACTGTTACACATTCTGTGCTGACGATAAAATATTCGAACAATAAACCTTTAGCATGTCGTTTACTAGCAGATTTGTAAAATAAATTGTTATGGCAGTAGAAACAGTAACGGCCGTTCAGAAATTCTTAACCAGATCTGCAATCAAAGCTACGGAAGTACTATTTATATAAGCAGCTTCTGTTGCGGAGGCTATCCGTATTTATAAAACTCGCTTTTTAAATTTTAATTTTGGTTGGAAACAAATATTAAAAGTATCATAGTTCTATTTAAATTCTTGAGCTGGCTCCCCGTGGCCCATAAGCTGCCCGTGGAAATATTTCAACATGATAATTTGGATTCCCATTTGCTCCAATCTGATTTGGAAAACTTGGTGTCTGTTTACTTCTGTTCATTTAACAGCAATTCACTTTTAAGAATTTATCTGGGCCACCCTGTATATACTGGGTTGCTGTGTCGATGGTGCGGGTGACAGGATGTCCGCAGTAAATATAATACGCTTTGTCGCTTCAGTTATTTCTAACACATAACCTATACACTTAAAAATAAAATTAAATTGCACACGTATACCTATCAAGCAAGAAGATGTTGGAACTGTCTCCCTTCGTTGTTGAAGGCTTTCTGGTACCTGTTTAGAAAATTGCCCATCACACTCTGCAGTTCCCTTTGTGAAATGGAGCAATTTCTTGACGAATTTGTTTTTTAAGTTCATCTGAAGTGTTTGAATATGTTTTGCGAACTTCTCGTTTAATGCCTCCCAGAGGATTAAATCAAGGGAACGAGGAGCATTAAAGGAGAAAGTTAATACCTCTCCCACTCTCTCACACACATAGAGACAGAGAGAGAGAGCCATAATGTGTCTACTTCCCTCGTATGTAGCTATTGCAGAAGCATGATAGATCTACCCGTCTTGGTCGTAAGAATTTTAATTAGTAAATTTATTGTACCTTCCTATACTTCATGATCCTCCAAAATAGGAATACTCATATCTACGTTTTATGGTTTCTCTGTCTATTGTACTCCACTGTTTTATACTTTAATATGATATGTTGTGATTCGATAAATTCTGAGAAATAATTAAATTACAAGTCCCGTTCACTTTACCCTTAACTTCTACAAAACGTTCTTTTTATGACGCGGCCGCGGAGCGTGTGATACCTCGCGCACTGTCTACTAAACCGGGGGGCTTCCATTCTAAAACTCTCACGTTACTTAGAGCAACAGTAATATCACTAGTATGAGTACTATACATGTTAAAAGTGGTGTTGGTGCATTTGATTGAGATGCTCCTGACACCTTAAATGAAATTTCCATTTACATACACGCATAATTTCTTTTTATGCAACTTTTCGTATTTTTTCTCTGATATTGTTCGTTTATGGTGTATGTTTGTTCCTATAAACTTTAGTTTTATCGTTAACGACAGTTAAAAATTTCACACAGTAAGGAACACCTTGAACTAGAATAAACAAGAAGCACGAGTTTTGGTATGGGACCTCCAAAATCAAACTACTACAAAAGCCATAGGGCAGTATGGATATTTGAATTCATATCCACAGTCATAACAGTGTATTTTCATGAGGTACTGGGACACTATAATTGGTTTCCATTACATGTTGGAGACTGTTTAGCGTTGTAGTCAATTTTCAACACACGTGCCTTAATTCGGCAGACCACAATATGCTGAGTTATAAGATAATTACAGGGATAAGTCTGAAGGTGACGGCGACACAATTGTTAGAATGAATGGTTGGGGGAAACCTAAGCACCCTGTTGGTGCACCACTTTATTCAGTAGTAATCCCACTTAACACTTCAGGATTATACCTCGGTCATCAGGGTATAGCGCATTTACACAGTATAGGCGTTATGCTAGTAAGTGATAACGCTTCAGAAACAAAGGAATTTGCTATATGCCAGTGGTAAAACATTTTGTGTAACACAAGGTTTAAGGGGACACTCTGGTACCAAAATGGTCATAAATACTTTTTTTAGAAATATTTTTTTTAAAGAAATGTTGTCATAAGCATGTCCAGAATTGACCATTAAATATTATGTGTCAAATACACCTGGAAATTAATGTATTTCAAATTTATTTAGACGCTTGCAATGAGAAGTGGGAGTGGCAAATCCGTCAGATTTCATTTCGTAGGTAAGGTGGTTTATGTTATTTGTGGTTTTTAGATTTTAATGAGACATTTACTTTTATAATTTAGATGCTGGCTGTTCCTATTCCACAAGTGCTGCTATCGATTGGCAAAAAATCAAAAGTATAACAAATGAATTATGTTGTGTACAAAACAGCTAAAGCATCCTGTGTAGCTGATTTGTTGTATCACTTGTGTCCTTTTAGCAAATATAATGGGGAAAAGTGTGGAGTCGAAATATGATAAAGAAAAAGAAAGCTAAAGTTTTAGCTGATATAAGTTGGAGACATTCTATAGCAGGTAAAAATAAAGAATCCAATGCTAATGACTCTACAGCTGAAACTGTTACGTGTGCTCTCCAGTGGGTGTTGTTTTGAGGATGGAGCCGTTCCTTTCCTCCCTCTAAGGATAGAAAAAATACTAGAAATGGGCAGATGTTCAATTCGGAAATGTTAATGACGCCGTTGTTTGTACCTACCACTGTTAGATCTGATCGTCCTTCGTACACTTTCACTTCATCCCTCATTCTGGAGGTGTAAATATGCCTATCTCTGGTCGCAGTGTTCAAATACTGTGACCAAAACGAGAAAATCCACTCCAATTACTTTTCTGTCACTTTATTTTCTTCCGAAATGTTTGCTAAAATACACAGCACTCGCTTACTGACGTCAAAACAGCCTACAGGTTTTCGTAATATTACAACTCACAACTGTTGTCCCGTTCCACACTCGCTGACTGACTCCTCGATGACTTCTGTCGGTATGTCACTTACTCTGCTCGTTGTACCTCCTTATATAGTGAGGAAAACGTCACATGGATATTTCTTGAACTTCTACAAATGTGCCGGCTGCCGGGCACTTCTGGAATAATCTAGAAAGCCCTTTTGGTTTGCTGTCACGTATTCAGAACAGCCGCAGCCAGACCTAGAGCGTCTTTGATACATGCACCGCTAGCGGGGTGAGACAGCCCCGCCCCGACGGTTTTGTGCTGTGCGCCGCGGCCATTTCTAATACTTAACCCTATTACTGCTCTAATTTATGTTAAAGTGTCATGTGACACCGACTTAAATATTCAAACTACAGAATGGATGCTATATAAGCATCAAGTATACGCCATGAGAGACATTTATAAATGAGTATTCATTTGTTAAACTTCCATTCATAAGGACACTTTCCAAGGCTCTTTACGATTGCTTTCTATCCCATCCTCTTTCGCATTTATATTATGGACAGTTTACTTGTGAATGGCTAAAAAAAATCGATTCTTTGTTTTGTGCCTTATAAAACTCTACGAGATATTACGAATCCAATAATGCATTACAGTATGGGTATTCTTAATGTTTAAGATCTTTAAATGCAAGTGTAAATTTGGCATGTGCTGAACCACGCCCGTTTTAAATGCCAATGTCTCGATTGATATTACACTTGCTATAACTTAATAACTACATACAAATTTGCTCAAGAATTGACTAGAGAGGCTAGAATAAAGAAAAGAAGCTTGATGTGGAAGAGTGAGGATCTATAACCATTGCAGGAATGTTTTAAATGTTGGTGATTTAGCCCAAAAAAACAAAAAACAAAAAAAAAAAAAAAAAAACACATTAATTTAGTTAAGGAAAAATTGAAGCTATTAACAGTGAAGCAACAAGATTCTAAAGTAAGAAAAAATTAGAAACTAAAAACTTCACTTATCTTAGTATGATTTGCTGCTGACCCTGGGTTTCAAGCTGTGTCCAGCTCATGCATTTTTCCGCAAGTTTTAATTTTACACCTTAGGCTACATTTTTCTCAGAAACTACTGGAATATTTTGTGATATTACAAACCATCTATTTTAGCAAAGTGAATGGAAGGATAATCTTATATCCAATATATTGAATGTTTAAAATTTTTAAATTGTGCATTTTAAACGGAATTAAGCTTTTTTTGTACACAAATTTTAGAGCTTATATCTCACTGTATAAAAAGTAATGCACTCAATTTATTGATAATTAAGTAGTTTATGCGTCATAAAAGTTTGAAAATCTGGAGCAAAAGTTATGGCTGGTATGTGACCCTAAATAATAACCTGATTTTAAAATTTCATTCATAGACCACACTTAAAAATTGTATTGACAAACATTATGAAGTGTTATTACAAATGTTGTATTATCAGCATATCAAAAAACATCTATTTCATAGATGGCGTAATTTTCATTGCCTTCTGTCAGAGCTGACCTCCCTGGATTATGATTTTGAAATGAGTCCATTTTAACACCATATTGAGCTTGGCACACGTAGCACTGTCCTTAAGGTCCTCTTCAACTGTCCTGATGAATTGATACTCTCAATTCCCATACCTTACTTTGTCCTGCTCAGAGAATAGGTAGAATATGCAACGCAAAGCTGCGATACAGGATTACTCGATGGCGATATTCCTGATGTAATATTCGCGTTAACGGAAGCCACGTTTAGGCATGTACTCCATGCCTCATCAAAGCTTCCGAAGAACGCTTTGTTGTCACTTTTCCTGTGAACTACAATACAGGTCACCGTTGTTTGTCCTTAGCAGTCAGACTCTTGTCGGACTGATTGACGTGCAAGCGATGAATTCGTTTTTGGAGCGGACTTTATTAGACACAGAAAGTTGTTTTTGATAAAGAGGAACATATCCCCCCCCCAAAAAAAAACGAAAATTTAAACAAATATGGAATTTTTTGCTAATAATTAACTCCGTGGCACGACAACCTTTCCGGACCAAGGCCTATCGTAGGAAGCTACGTCCTCCCCCCCCCCCCCCTCCGCTCTGTGCATCACAGGCATCATGAGTAGGATGTAGTACTGGAGGGTGGAAGGTAGTTAGCGCTCCGTTGAAACTCTTGTAAGAATAAATCACTGTATTGAGTTCGACCCAAAAATACTATGTCGAGATTTCATCAGAAATGTATGTTTTGAGCCCCCCTGAATAAACAAAAGCATTTTAGAAAAAGGTACGTGTGTCTATGTATGTGTCTATGACTGTGTCAGTCTGTGGACAGCATAACTCAAAAATGAAAACTCGATTAAAAACAAAAGTTGGTATTTTTAAGTTTAATATCCTTCGAGGATGAATAAAATGCTTCCACCCTAAACTACCCTTTATGTGGAAAATGTTTCTAAACTTTTAATTTTCTCAAAAATTACTCACGATTTTAATTAAAATACCATATGCTTAACATATTTTTATGACAAATGAAATGTACATTTTGGATTATCTGGCTATAGCCCATGTAGTCCTGTTTACTCTTGATGACTTTTGCGTAACTGGTAAACCCTAAGAGATAGACCAAATTTTACTATACAAAAAAGAGGTCTCGTTAAAACACACCAACTATGTCTCAATGCAACGGAATTTAATTGCCTTCATATAGAGACCAACTTTAAAATATTTGACTATCACTTAAAGCAGGCATGACAAACATCACTCCGAGAGAGTAAAGAGAGGGGTCTACCCCTCCTTAACTGCAGTAGCACGCGCTAGTACAACCGGTTTTCGCTTAGTTTTTCCCCTTTTCCGATTTGATCTTCACGGAGGGAGGGAAAATAGGGTAACATTTTTCACGCCTGGTGAGTGCTGTTTGACACCCCTGACTTAAAGCCTACTGTATTCCCATATTCCCCTTGCACCTACAAGAAAATCAGCACTAAGATAATTTCTGCAAATGTTGTTCTCGACTAGCATGAAGAAGATAGTGGAATAAGAGTTTGCAGGAATATTTAGAGCAAAAGTAGAGAAATTCACGTGAGTGCAAAAATAAGATTTTTCCTTCTTGACTGTTTGCAATGGAGTAGGTATTTTGCGTATGCCCCATCTGTGTGTTAAATGTCAGACAGAAGAGAAACGTGAATACGATGTTCTGCTGCATCACGTTTTATCGGCAGATCCAAGATACTTACCATCTATATCAAAACTTTCCCTAAGAGAATGGGATTTCTACAAATGAAAAGCCTTTCCCTTAAATCTTTTGATGTTGAAACAAATAAAACAAGAGTGTTTTCGATGTGATTTTGGCCATTCGCATAATTAATTTACTAAAAGTGCTTTCTATTACTGCCTCCTCTATTATTCAACAGCATGAAACGTTATTGCTTTGAAGAAAATGCTAAAAAGCTGACGTCAAACTTCAAAGAAACTGATGACGTGGAAGAACGGGTTTTTTGAGGAAAATGGACTGGAAAATACGTTTTAATGGAATCCACAGTAGTTGAAAAGTTCGTCTCCAACCTCCTTCCACAATAACATGGAGATGGAAGCGTAGCTTTAAAATGGGGAGCTACATTCATACACTCTGGTGAATGAGAAAGCATGTTAGTATATTTATTCGCCTGCCTCAACCAGCCACCCCTTCCCTCCCACTCCCTTATTTAATATACTAACGCTTCGTGTGGAAAAAGTTGGAAGGAACAGTTTTCGAAGTCGACTGACAGCAAACTTTGCGCATGGGGACCGTAGTACGACATTTCTTACTTCAGTAGCTGCAAATAGACAACTTATAAAATTGCTGGCAAAGCGTAGAATGCGTCACAGTCCTAAAACCCTTCAGCTGCTGCTAAAAGGAATTGACAAATCTCAGTTCAGGTACTATGATTGACATGCTAAAACAAGCTGAGCATCTTACAGGATCTTACCCTAAACTTGGATGTGTATCAGGAATGTAGTTTTACCAAACCTCAAGTAAATAGAGCAGTTCTCTCTAAATTAAAGTGTATCTACTTGTTTAAAGGATCCTTCTTGGAGCGTTGTGGTAGCGGTGCTATCCACAATGATAGAGATAACTGGAGATTTTGCCCCTACTAGCAAGTTCAGTACGAGGTGCACTCAGCCTCATGACGTCCTTGAGGATAACCAATTGTATTAGCAGTATTATGTACTTAACGGACCCTAAGACTCGAATGTTTTTATGTGTATGCAACCAATACTTGGCACATTTGAGAGTGTTTATAACTACCACACAAAGTTCCAGCGCAATCTGTTTTATAGCTTTGAGGGAATTACTTATTAAATTGATTCACAATGCGAAAATATCTTGGTATTCCAATCGCATCAAAAAGTAAAATACCGCAACAGGTTTATTATTTTATAAACTCTAACTGCCCACCAAACACCATGAATATCTGGCAGGAAGGAAAATAATTACATTTAAAGTAATTAACCTCTTTGATTTAGTGGGCATTGAGAATGTGTTTTAAGGCTTTTCTTGTGTATTTAATATTTTAAAGTTAAATAAATTGTCAGATTTGGTAGCCAAAGACTGATGTTGAACTCTAGTAAAGGAAGCACGTGCCGGAAAAATTCTGGGAACATAACAGTAGCAGATAGTATATTAAACATGTAAGGTGGTGAAAAACCCAATCTTTCTATACACATGCGAGCGCCTGTCTGTTGACCTAGGGTGCACACTTACCTCAATTTTGGGCGACCCAGTGTCTGTCTGTAAAGCGCTGCGGTTCATTGCCCAAATCGGATTTTCTAAGAAAGTATAACTTGCTTTTTAGTTATTAGCGCTTTTTAACTTATTAGCTTTCATTTCTACTATTTAAATCGTTGTGGTTTACCTTTTACTGTTTAGTTTTAATGTTCTGTGTTAGCTTTCACTTTTTACACATTTTAGTGCATGGATATTTCAGGTTATGAAGCTACCGCACTCATATGCCATTTGGTGTTTTTTACCTGTTTACGCTTTTATTTGTCTCTTTTAACCTTCACCTTTTAGCCAGCTAACCGCGGGTTTTAGTTCTTATATTTTGACTTTGGGCCAAAATGCCCTAACTGTTGATGGGTTCTTAAACTCCATCCATTCACCCACCCTCCCATCCATCCGTCCGTCCGTCCATCCATCCGGCCATCCGTCCGCCCGTCCGCCCGTCCGCCCGTCCGCCCGTCCGCCCGTCCGTCCATCCATCCGGCCATATTTCAGGTTATGAAGCTACCGCACTCATGTGCCATTTGGTGTTTTTTACCTGTTTACGCGTTTATTTGTCTCTTTTAACCTTCACCTTTTAGCCAGCTAACTGCGGGTTTTAGTTCTTATATTTTGACTTTGGGCCAAAATGCCCTAACTGTTGATGGGTTCTTAAACTCCATCCATCCATTCATCCACCCTCCCATCCATCCGTCCGTCCGTCCGTCCGTCCGTCCATCCATCCGGCCATCCGTCCGCCCGTCCGCCCGTCCGCCCGTCCGCCCGCCCGCTCGCCCGCTCGTCCGCCCGCCCGCCCGTCCGCCCGTCCGCCCGTCCGCCCGCCCGCCCGCCCGCCCGCCCGCCCGTCCGCCCGCCCGCCCGCCCGCCCGCCCGCCCGTCCGCCCGCCCGCCCGCCCGCCCGCCCGTCCGTCCGCCCGCCCGCCCGTGCGCCCACCCGCCCGCCCGTCCGCTCGTCCGTCCGCCCGCCCGCCCGCCCGTCCGCCCGCCCGCCCGCCCGCCCGTCCGCCCGCCCGCCCGCCCGCCCGTCCGCCCGTCCGCCCGTCCGCCCGTCTGCCCGTCCCTCCGTCCATCCATTCCATCCCATCCCATCCAGAAAAATGCAGAAATGATAGTAAAAGCTCCATTGGAATGATCTTAAATGCTTTCAAAGATGTACCTATAATTACCGAGGTAACAGCGACCGCAGAGAAAGCCTATGGCTCTGGTGTGTTCTGTGTTCCACAGCTTCCTTAAAATCGTATCAACATAAATCAAAGGAAATGTCAGGACAACCGCAAAAGACAGTGCAACCGATCACAAAATATACCAAAATATTATCGTAAAACATCCGCAACTATGAGAGACACAACATTAAATGGCAGTTGATAGCTGACGATTACAATTCCATTTCCTGTTGTGCAAATAAGCTTCGTGGTCGCAAATGATAATTATATCACCGGCTTTACAACGTAATTTCATAGCGTCTTTAACTACACAACACCGTAAGCCGTGACAGACCTGTGATTGGTTTCTATGTTGAGCCATCCGCCATTAAATTTCGCGTCAAGCATAATACGTTTGATGAAGAGGGAAGGCTATAATTTTGCAGTTACTCTACTATTATCATAGGATGTAAAATAGCGTTATTTAAGTTACGTAGAATATTTTGTTAAGTTTTTTGTTAGCTTGAAGATGAACACAAGAACGTTATCTGGTACTACTGCTGCTGCTTTTAGCTCAAATGTCCGTTTTAGACGCTGAATAGGGAGTGCCATTCAAGCATGAAGCATCGTGTTATTCGGAGGTGTCGAACAGCTTTCAGACGTCTGTAGGGTACTTCTACCCTGCCACACTCGCCCTATTCCCTGGGTAGTCGCCTGGAAAGCAATGTGTTTGCATGTGTGTGCGTGCGCGCGCTCGGAAATATACGCCATGACTCTCAAAGTGGGAGGAAAAACGATCTCTCACAGCTTCGATTGTTGAGAGGAGTGCGAAAGCAAAGCAGTAGATCTGCATACACAAACCACACACGTCAGTGGTAGAACGAAATCTTAAGGATTTCTAAGAGCTATATCGGTTTACATTTGGTTTCCAGAGCAAGACGTTTTTTGTTAAAGGAATTTCGAGGTTGGAAATAGGAAAGGAAAAACGGCGAAAGCAAAGCAAGTAAACAGCCTGCCCGACGTTAGGAATATTCATTTCAGTCCTTGTGAAATTCCGTATTACAAAGACGTATAACTCTCTGTTAGCTACCAAATAGCTAAGAATAATATTTACAAAGCAAAAACCAGCACGTGAATTTTTGCTTAAAGGCTTGGAGTATTTAAGCCTTCTTAAGAATTCTTCTCTGTCTGTCAGGTTGCAGAGTATAGCTGCGTCTTAAAACGTCACAAATAAGCTTTTTTTTAAAAAAGTGGAAGTACATTGAAAACCGCAAGGGCGTAGGTTTAAATTTCCCTTCCACTTTCCTATAGTAGGTAGAGAAAGCATTGCATTCTATGCAAAAGTTATATATTTAAATTTCTTCAGAAATTCACATTTTGAGACCCATCTAATAAAAATCTGCTGTGTTGAATTCACATAGCACTCTCTACCCTTGTACTATTTTTACAAACTCTTATTCCTCTATTTTCATGTTAGTCAAATTATCTTACTACTAATTTTCTTGTAGGTGCAAGGGGAACATTGGAATACAGTAGGCTTTGAGCGATAGTCAAATCTTTTAAAGTTGGTCGCTATATGACGACTTAGAAATTGTGTTCCCTTTACACGGCCAAAAGCTAAAAAAAGTGAATAATGACTTTCCCCTTTAAAAAAAGTGTAAGAATTCCAGACTCACGCAAATAATAAAAAATATCTTTGAAATGGTTTGCACAACAAAAACTGCATTTGGAACATAACTTTTGTGTCTTAACGAGAGCTATATTTTTACTTTCTCCACTGCGTATAGTAATAAAATGAAGTATTTTGTTCCACCCAAAACTTCGATGTCGAGATTTTTCCGGAAATATAGTTTTGAAGCCCCCTGAATAAAAAAAAAAATAAATAAATAAAAATAAACGTTTTTAGAAAAATATCCTCGCGCGTCGGTTAAAAGCCAAAGTTGATATTTAAGTATATCTTTCAAGGATTTTCTACAAAATTCCACCACTCTAAACTACCCTTTCCATGGGAAATTTATCAAAACTTGGTATTTTCTCATAGATGGCTCTAAAGTTTTTTATTAAAGCGCCACATGTATAAGATATTTTTATGGCAAATGAAATGTATATTTTGAATTTTCTGGCAGAAACTTCTCGGCTAAGATAAAATATAGGTTCACTGATCTCTAATGTTAGTATATGTCTCTCTTTAAATAATTATTTAGTATCCTTACTAAAGAACTTCATTAAAAGTAATCAAGTTCGTAGAGTAGAGTACAACAACCGACTTTTGTTTTTTGAGTTATACTGCTCACATAAGCACACATAAAAGGTCTGTGTCTGTGAGAGGGGAGAGGGGAGAGGCGAAGAGAGAGAGAGAGAGAGAGATACACGCGTGGGTCCTTTTGTATAAATTATTGTGACAAAGACGACACAATTAGTCCAGTTACATTTATATTACTTTACTTCTAAAACTTTTGCACCAAAACACAGTTCTTTTCTACTAACCTTAACACAGTCTACAATATTTCGTGATATTACAATTCAGGACTATTTTCCTCACTAAGTCTTGAGTCGGTCCTTTCTCTGTCTCCCAAACACTAACTCCGACGATACAATCACTCAACACCCGTTAAAACTTCTTCACTTCGGTGTGACGTATACTACACAACGACAGTACCACACACACACAGCAGTCTTGCACTCACTGACACACTGACCGACTCATGTCTATAACCATTACTCCTCTAATTCCTTGCCTCTTCTCCTTATGTAGCGGGCATGATATCACACGGTCCTTCCTGGAATTTCTACATACAAACACGTCGGCCACCGGATGCTTCTTGAAAGTTCCAGTGCCACGCTCATTACTGTTAGTCACGTATACACAAACAGTCGCACGAGGCAGTCTGACCTTGAGCGGCTCTGTTTTCTCGCCGGCCTGGTTGCACATTTTTACTAGAGTATTTCAGAGATATACAAGTATTGAATTTTGCGTGAAACGCAATATTTCCTTGTAGTAGAGAGTAAAACGCACTACAAAGCTACACAAGTGATAAGAGCCTTTATTAGACTACACTAGTGATAACAGTCAAAGCTTCAAATCCTACATTAGACTACACTAGTCTATATGAAGCAATAAAGTAATAATAATAATAATAATAATAATAATAATAATAATAATAATAATAATAATAATAATAATAATAATAATAATAATAATAATAATAATAATAATAATAAGAATAAGAATAAGAATAAGAATAAGAATAAGAATAAGAATAAGAATAATAATAATAGTAATAATAATAAATAAATAAATAATAGGTAGTATGATACTTAAGCTTAAAGAGATACAATGCAATGGTTTAAGGTATTTTAGTTTTGTCATTTGCTATCATTGTTGATATAGAATGCCACTGTCGACAATGTTTATGTGTTTGCCGCCCTGGTTGCAGTAGGAGATTAAGGGAAAATATGACGTCATCACTCCGAGGGCTAGTTGTCCATGACTGTTATCAGCAATGAAATTCTCCGTATTTGTGACCACAGAAGCCGGAGTACGGTGGCTACGTTATCCCGAACCCACTGATGTTACCGGACCTAGATAATGCATTTGCCAGCCAAAGGACATAAGGTTAACAACCTGGCAGCGTAGCATTGGTGCCATTCACATGATGTCACGTGGCTAATGTGATCTCCCTCATAGCCAATGCTAAAGCTCCTATTGAAGATACGAGACCAGGAGCAGGTAGTTCCGGTAGTTCTAATTTACTCATAAATCGTGTTAAACTTACATGCTTAAAGTTCAAATATCTGGCACTGCCCCCGTTTTGACGATGTGTTGCCTAAACCTTTTTGAGTTAGTTGCACTTGCCCAATATTCTTGTGTTTCTTTTGAAAATTTGTCGAAAATGTTGATTTTCTCGAAAATGACTAACGATTTTGGTTAAAATGCCATACGTTTAAGATACTTTTTTGGCAAATGAAACGTATACTTTTAATTTTGTGGCTATAGACTACATACGTAAGTTCTGTTTGTTTGCTCCTGATGACTTTCATAACTAGTAAACCGCAAAAGATAGACCAAATCTTACGATACATAAAATGCAGATGTTAAAACAATTTGCCCAAATATATATATTTGTGGACTGAACCATTTCGGAGATATTGCTTTTTATTTGTGTGAGCTTTATAGTGCTTATACTTTCCATAAATGGAAGATTATTGTTCAGTTTTTTTATATCTTAGCCGCTTTAAAAGATTTTACTATCACTCAAAGCTTATTGCATTCCCATATTCCCCTTGCAATAAGATGTCTGCAAATGTTTATCTCGACTTAAATGAAGAAGTTCGAGGAATGAAAGTTTATAAGAATAGTTAGTACAAGAGTAGAGAAAGTCAGGTGAGTGTAACAGATCAGATTTTTCTATATAAAGATGGGAAATGTCATTATAAACGAATGCTTTCTGTAATCATTTGTGTAAGATCTCTGCAAGAATTATTTTCCAGGCCCTTAGTGTCCTCATGCATGCTTTGCATTACCGTCCTCTCTCTATGTGATTCTTTTATCTATGTAGCACAGAGAGCTTTCATCTCTAATCATTTTTCCGCGATTTTGCCAAGTGAAAAACCTTAGCCGAAGCACTTGTGACTTGCATTTTACTTCCGAGGGAGAGCCGAATGCTGGGTTGGCTTTTCTTAAGCTTCTAGAATAATTTTGCCTCACTTCATTATTTTGCTTCCGTATAACGTTGTCTCTTTTTTTCTCTCTTCTTTTCCGTTTTATTCGTTTATTTCTAGATTTTGTCTGCATAGCGGAGCTTCTCCTTAGAAATGTATTTTTTATGATGGTAGAAGTTAAGTCCATATTCCACTCTATCATGCAACACAATGCAATAGAAAATAAAGTCTAAACCTACGAGAGTCTAACAGAACTATTAAAATGAAGAAAAGAAGAACACAATATAACATAGTAGAATAAAACATAAAAATATAAAGATAAAAAATATTAAAATGAAGTAATGAAACACTATAAGAAAATACTTTTATGTGTTGTATTATTATTTCCCTAAATAGTTTAATATTTAAATTTGAAGTTATTTTGCTACCACATCAAACAATAGTAATTATAAATTAAGGAACACTGCGGCTGAAATTTGAGTATTCTATTTTTATCGGTATGAAATCCATACTTTACACAGTTACTGATGTTTATGTTATAATCTACTACACAGTATTTTTTGTTTTGTTTTCAGGGAAATAATTATTTAATTTACTCAAAATGTTAAAGTACCTCAATATTCAAAATAGTCCATGCGAATTAAAAACTAAAATATCAAAACACTTTTTTTTTTAATTTTATAAACTCTAATTACCCAACAAACGCTATCAATCTGGTATGAACAACAAACGCTGTTAAAATAATTAAGTTCTGTTTTTTTTTTATTTATTTATTTATTTATTTATTTATTTATTTATTTATTTATTTAAGGAGCACAGCATAACATTTAATGCGCATGGAGCACATGGTGTATTAGAAAACCAATTTTTCTACACACATGCATCATGATCATTAAGTCAGACTGCCTCTTCTTAAGCACTCCTTTCCTTTGCATTTGGTTGTCCTTGAGTCATTTTTGGCCCATATTCTTTTTCAAACACTGTCGAAAATTTAAGCAGATAAGAGACTTTAAATGTAGCGCACATGGCATTTAAAGTCTGCGCTAGGCCTTTAAAAATGGCGGAACCTAAAAAAAATTTTACTGCCAACCACTTACTGAGGGTTTGCAGAACATTTGCATCCATAAACCTAAAAATCGTCAATTTGATAGTTATTTGGTCATTTTTTAGTCCCAGGGTTCTCTTTTATTGCGAGATTACCTTTGTGTGCTTGTTATGTGTATAGAATCTCTTTAGCGCCTATAGACTATAGTTATACGCTTTGAGATCTGCAAGCCAGTCTACGTTTAATGTACACAGAATACGTATGACTGCTATTCTATGGGGAAGGAGTGGTGAAGTATAAGTTAGTTACATAAATTGTAGAGAAACATTTCATGTGAAGCGAGAATATCGCTGGGAACAGCGCTTAACCTTGAATGAAGAATATCAGAGGCCCGTGGTGTAATCCAAACTGGTGTGTTTTATCAGAATAAGTTACATGAGAAAAGGGGAATGCATTTTGGATTTTCTTTTAAGGTGTAAGAGTTGATCTCAATTTCTTTCTTTTTTACTTTCTCTACTGGTAAGTAGGGTAAATATTGTATTCCACCCAAAAATTCGAAGTCGAGATTTCGCCGGAAATACATGTTTTGAGGCCCCCTGAATCCAAAAAAGCATTTTTAGAAAAAGGTCCGTGTGTGTGTCTGTGTGTCTGTGTGCCTGTGTGTGTATCTGTCAGTCTGTCTGTCAGTCTGTCTATGGACAGCATAGCTCAAAAACGAAAAGTCGGTTAAAAACCAAAGTTGGTATTTAAGTTTAATGTCGTTCAAGGATGTGACACGAAGATTTTGAAGAAAATAGCCCCACCCTAAACTACCCTTTACATGGAAAATGTTTCGAAAATTTTGATTTTCTTGAAAATAGCTCTAACGATTTTGATTAAAATGTCATATGTTTGAGATATTTTTATGACAAATGGAATGTATATCTTGAATTTTCTGGCTATAGCCCCTGTAGTCGTATTTACTCTGGACGACTTTTGCATAACTGGTAAACCGTTAGAGATAGACCAAATTATACTATACAAAAAATGTAGATCTTGCTAAAATACACAATTTATGTCTCAATAAATTTTCTTGTACGGTGAACCATTTCGGAGATATACCTTGTTATGTGTGTGAGTTTCGGAAAACTTGGAACTTTCGTGAAATAGGTCATCGTTGTTCAGTTTTTTATATGTTACGTGTACAAAGAGAACGGAATCTCAAAGCTTTAAAAGATTTGACTATCGCACAAAGCCTACTGTATTCCAATATTCCCCTTGCACCTACAAGGAATTAAACAATAAGATAATTTGTACAAATGTTTATTTTAACTAACACGAAGAAGATATAGGAGTAAGAGTTTGTAAGAATGGTTAGTACAAGAGTAGAGAAATTCATGTGAGTGCAACACATCAGATTTTTATTATAGTATTTGTCATTTGTAGTGTTATGCTTCAGTTTTGTCAATATGATACAATACCCTTTTTTCTTTTCTTTACCCGATTATCTTCTCCTTATGCAAGACTTACACCCTTAGGGCTTGCAAGGCACTGCCTCAAGGTCAGACACCTGTCGGGGAGCACAGGACCGGAGATAGAGTGAAGACCTGGAAGCGGGTGGTCAGTCGAGCACCAGTTGAGTGAGGAAGATGATATGAAGTGCAGTTCAAATCGACGATTGGAAAGGTGATAATGGAGCAATCTGTGCAATGAATGGCCGGGGAAACCGGAGAACCCGGAGAGAAAAAACCTGACTCCGCTTCGTCCAACACGAATACCACATGCAGGTCCCTGGGATCGAACCCGGCCGCCTCGGTGGTAGGCAAACGCTCTAACCGCTCGGCCACGGCACCATCATACATATGATACAATATAAAGGGAAATTTCAGAATATAGAATATAGTTACATTTTATGGTTATATTTTGGTAGTTCGTTCCTAGCTATTTGAATTAATTAGAAATTGCTTCTTCTCGAACCCCGAATCACGACTAGCATATCTGGTAAATATTTGTGCTTGTTCACTTATCCCATGGAGAGCTGTAATTTTAAGGGAATTGAGTAGGTAGTACAGGAAATAAGTCCGGTAGATCCGCAGTAAGTGTCCCCAATTTTAGTACTAATGTTCTTACCAAAAATGAATCTTACTATATGCATTAGTGTCAACTCTAAAATTAATCATATATCCAAAATGTGCATTAATGGTGGGTTCATATCGGCATAAACCATAGCTAAAAATCCTACAATGTTTGGAAGTAGATTCAGTGATTAAGGTATATGAGTATGCTTTCCAAAATCAGGCAAGCACAGTAAAGGAGCATATTGAAGCATAACGAGGATTTCTTGAAGAAGTATATTATTCTAAGAAATCTTTTCAGATGTTTTGAGGAAGCATATTTGCTCACGAAATTATTTAGGATAAAAGGGCTGAAGAGTTAAAGCAGTCCTCAAGCTATTTGTAAATAGCACCATATAATGGAATCATATATTCGATATGTAAAATATAAATTAACATCAGCGCAAAACTTTCCAATAAATCCATTGGAAAAATTCAAAACGGCGGTTAAGGTGCCACTGGTCGAATTTGACATTGGTGTATAGTTTTCTAAACGTAACAATTGACTATTTAAAGGAGCCTTCAATCAAAATCGGATATTCTAACAATTCTAATTATATAAATACACTCTTAGTGCACTATAATAATAAAATAAAACAAATATAATTAGTTATAATCATATTTCCTACAGTAAAACAAAATTAATTAATGTTAATATTTCCCACCATCACCCTAGCTACTGGAAGCCAGCGGCTATTCCAACTAGTTGCCAGCTGGAAATTTACATAATTTATTCCTCCAACTTGTTGTTGCTTATTTCTATTATTTTACCATATATTTAACACCTTGTTTTATATATGAGACAATTTATTATGACCACTATTTATTTACTTTTACCCCTCATTACCGTTTCCCATTTTCTCTATTTACTCATAGTTCTTTTCACAATTTTAGCCTTAATTTTCCTAGATATTTTGCTTGTTTCTCCATATATGCATCTGATCTTGAATTAAATATTGTCCTATTAATTCTGTTGGAAAATATTTTCAATTTTGTAGTAAATTTTCTCTCTCGCTCTCTCTCTCTTTCTCTCTCTTTCCGTGCCATTATATTCCAAAATATAGTACCGCAATTCGTTTGTCTTCCCACCATTTTTATCCCTATTATGCCACTTTAGATTCATTACCCCGTCCCAGCCTATGCATACCCATTCTGGCCTATTTATTGCAGTACATAGATGGGTTATTCTCTCCCCCACTCCATCTTTAAAAATCTACAATCTATTAATGGCATTTTTCATTAAAGCTACCTACAATTTCTTACTTTGCGATATCCTCCACTCGTGTTCTAGTTTCCCTACAGAAACCCTTATTTACATTGTTTCTTTTTACAGAAAATCATATATAGTGTAATTTTTTCGGACATTGGAAATCTTAAACATCTTTGTTACTTTAATCATGTATATGGTTTTATGTGCAAAACAACATAATTGAAATACAGACAAAGAAGTAGATGATAAGTGTATATAATGAGAATACAATAAGAAGGACGTATTATTTACTTGTCTGAATACTACTTCATCCATCACAATATTGATTTAACTTCCCTTAGAGCTTTAAGATGCCGTTTCATTTGGGACTACTTCTGACCTATTTCTCTCAGAAAGACATACTTCAGATTCTCATCGGAGAGAAACATTAAAAGGAAAGCGTGTTTGAGAGTATGAAGGGCATTTATATTCCAGGCCATACTTCCGATGTTTTCAATCTTCTTTTTCCATAGCGTGGTCCATTCTTTTGTCGCTGCTCATCATCGTGCATGTCAGCCGTTGGACCTCTCTCTCTCTCAGGGAGATTTGTCACCTCCCTTTGTTCTGCTCACCCCTCACGGCAGATTAAGAAGTGTCGCAAAGTAAACTTAAGGCTCCCTCCAACCTAAGTTCCCTAAACCTTAATCCTACTGCGGCAAGAGGAAAGACCTTACTCAACTGATTATTCTGCCCTCATCTCTGCACTTTGTTCTACGTCCTTCCTTCTATTGACTGAGCTCCGGCTTCCGAAACAACATCATAGAAGTGCATTGTGATCTAGAGGATCCTTTTGTTTCTTTGTAATGCTCTGTTTCTTCATCTCCCCTTTCCTTCTTTCTTCATTTTCTCTAGTACCCTTTCGCCTTAGTGTTGTTTTCTGTTTCTCCATTTCCTTGTTGTTTTAATCTCCTTTTACACCACTGCTTCTCTTCTACTTATTGCTTCTTTAATGCCTTTACTCCTCTTTCTCGTAGAGCTTTAGGTTCCATCAGCTTCCTTTGGTTCTTATGCTCAGATTTACATTCCGTCTTTTATTATGAATTAAATCTTTACCTCACATCGGTAATATCTATAAACTTCAACATTTAGTATTAAAATTCTAATAACCATTACAACAAAACAGATAGTTTGGAACTGTATTCTTATTACTTTACAACTGCATTCTACTACAAAATTAGAAACCCAGGTTTCACCGGAAAGAAAAGCTTTGGAACTCCCTGACGAAGCATGTTATAAAATCTTATGTGTTGCACTCACATGATTTTCTCTGTTCCTGCACAAATTATTCTAAATTTATTCCATCTACTTCATACATTCGAGATGAAATTTGCAGAGCTTACCTTGGTTGCTTATTTTTTGTAGAGGTAAGGGGAATATAGTGGGCTTTAAGCGTTATTCAAATGAGTACCGATTGCTATGTGATGGCTTTGAAATTGCGTTCTTTTTGCACCGCCAAGAAATAAAAAATGGATAACGATTTTCCACTTGAGAAAAGTATAAATATTGAAAAATTCAGACAAGTGATAACAAATGTCTCAAATGATTCACTGCATAGAAAATAATGTATTAGCTGTAAATTGTGTTTTAATGAGATATATACTTTTGTACAGTAAAATTTTGTCTGTGTCTTACGGTTTACGAGCTATACAAAGTTTATCCAGAATGAAGAGGATTCCTGAAGGTATCCCTAGAAAATTCAAGAAATACATTGTCATTTGTCAGAAAAATATTTTAAGCATACATTTTAATGAAAATCGTTAGAGCCATTTTTATAAAACCAACATTTTTAAAAATGTCCCTGTAAAGGGTAATTTCAGGTTGTGGTATTCTCCTGAAAATCCTTGTAAGATTCTAAACTTTAATATCAAGTACTTGGTTTTCGTTTTTTAGTTATGTTGTCCACAGATACGAGTTCCTTTTTTGATTCAGGGGCCTCAGAACGTGAATTTCCACTCAATGTTGATTAGAAATTTTGACTGGAATGCAATATCTGATAGAGATCACTAAAAGCAGGTGATTCGTGGAATTTATGTTGGCAACTTTGTCAAACTTATAAAAAGGAATCTGAGAAAATTTCGGCACACAGGCGGTGCTGATATGATCTTGTTTATTGACTGTATCGTTAATAAACAAATTTGGAAAGGTATCAATGTTGAAATATTCAAGTCATAGCCGGAATCGGAACATGGATCTTCCGGTTTATGTCTGGTTGCTATAGCCAAATTATCTCTCATGACAGCATGATATTATGTATACATTCTCAAATTAGTCGCATTTTTGGCGCTAAACCACAAGAAGAACTCTAATTAATATGAGATAACATATCCCAATGGGGACTTATAATCTGTAACTTATAACTTTACATACTGTCAAGTCCCGGGTTGCATAGTTTAGCCAACTATCAGGTTGTGTGTAGAAAAAGGCTGGAAGCGTAGATTCAGATTAAAATATTTAATGCCATAGCAATGCTATCTATAGTGACACCTTCTGATGTATGAAGAACTGCATTTAAGATAGTTTCAACCTAATCTAAGCAAAACATGTACAACTGAAAGTCACCTATGGTAAGAGTTTCGAAATATTTCAACTAAATTCTCTGCTAAATGCATTACAAATGAAAGAAATATCTTGAGTAAGATAATATTTTGGATTACTTGATCATTACGTTATTTAATTCGTCTTACTGACTAATGGCTTAAAATGCCCAAATAAAACAATAAGTTATGTGTTTAAAAAGCTCCAGTGCAGCTCTTCATTTTCTATAATGCAGATACAATAATTAGCCAGGGTTAAACGTATCATGCTAGCAATTAAATATTGATTCCGATGTAAAGGTTTTGTAACAAGTAGCGCCGTGTATCAAAACCATCAACTGGTTGAAGTAAGTACGATAAAGCTATTATGACAGGCGAAGATAAGAGGCCCTCAACTCCATTACAGCAGATAATCTTCTGCCAAGGGAAAGAAAGCTGTAGCGGAAACTAGAAGATTAGAGAAATGTGAAGAGAAAACTAATCGAGCGAAACTTTCTTTTGTATTTTTGTAGCTTGACTTCCTTTATGCTCAAACAGCTGCGTCAACCGCTATAGGTGCGGAAAATTGTTTTCGCCATCAGTTCCGATCGTTTCAGTTTAAAAAAAATAGGTTCCAAATAAGTGTTCCAAAATAACAGCCAAGTGCCTCTCAAGTACGTATCACTGACGTACAGAGATATTTTTAGACGTGGCGAATGGCTTGAAGTTAGGCAGTGGTTTATGGTCGAGTTCACCTTTGATTTATAAGACTATAGGAGTGTAGATTAGCATGTCTCTGATTCCCGTGTAGTAACCATGGCGGAACAGTGCGTGATCAAGTACAGTGCCCGCTTGCAATATCAGCAGTGTCTTGTTTATTTCAAGTAGAGAATAGAGGCGGTGGCGTCGTGACCGAACGGTTAGACCGTTCACCTACTACCTAAGTGGCCCGGGTTCGATCCCAGGGACCCGCATGTGGTATTCGTGGTAGACGGAAGGTCGTCTGGGTGAATTTTCTCTGAGTTATCCGGTTTCCCCCGCCACTCATTCCACCAATTGCTCCATCATCACCTTTCCAATAATGCATTTCGCCCGCATTTCATATCACCCTCTTCCTCATTCGCATGCGTGGTGGTGGAGTGACCACCCGCTTCCAGGTCTTCACTGTGTCTGGTCCATAGGTTCCTCTGCTCCCCAACAGGCGTCTGACACTAGGTACTGGCTTGTAAGTCCTAGGGGGTGTAAGCCCTGCATAAAGTGAGGGTAATCAGGTAACCCCCAGCATCAAATTACATGACGTCACTTGCGCAGATCCTAGTAAGGTCATTCGTCTCGTATAAAAATACTTCTGTATTCGTACAACCTTAACAAGGCACTCTTGCCTCACTGTAACCTGAATGACTTGAGTTCTTTTGCTTCGAAGTAGTGGATTTTCGTTGCTTCCAAAAGTATTGGAAGGCGATGCTCTGAAGGTTCTTCTCTCCCTCTGATCTTGTACTCGCAAATTCGTATCGAATTACTAAACACAAAGTAACTACGCATTACACCTAAATACATATCCTAATTATCGTTCACTTCACTCGCGTTAATTCACATCCTCCATAAATATAGTGGCGGTCTTGTATCACTTTTCTTGGTGATAATATTGTGAGAGAGCTACAAAATAACTCCAGTTATTTTCTGTCCCTTTATTTTCTTCTAAACCTTTTGCACAAATTCACAGTTCTCTTCTAGTGACGTCAGCACGGCCTGCAGTCTTTCGTGAAATTACAACTCACAACTGTTTACTTCTCGTAGACTTGACTCACTCCGTTCACGTCTCTCCTCACATTATCTGTCTCTCAAACACTAACTCCGATACTAACATACACTCGTTAAAACTTCTTCACGACGCGACGACACACGCACAGCTGACACACTGACCAACTCATAACTGTAACTCTCTCTCTCTCCCTCTCCCTCTCTCTCCCTCTCCCTCTCTCTCCCTCTCCCTCTCTCTCCCTCTCCCTCTCTCTCTTTCGTTGTTCTATCCTCGCCTTCTTATACAGCAGAGATGACGTCATACGGGTCTTTCTCGACTTCCGCAAACACGCGGCGATGACGTTGCTCGGAAAAAATTGGTATAATTTTTATAAAAAAGGGTAAACAAATAAAATAAGAAGTTAAAAAAACGTATTCAATTTAATATACTTCCGCCAATTACTGCAAAAATCATTAACCCTAATATTCCATAAATTATTATTCAGCTCTCTTCTCTTTGAGTTTCCACTGGATTGCTGTTAGTCGCTCGCGTAAATGGCGTGGGTATGCTTGACCTTGCGCCTTTTGTTTGCTCGCCGGCCTGTATGTAGTGTGAAGTAGCTTGGCCCGACCGTCCTTTGGTGTGCGCCGTACCCGTAACACGTCGCCGTATGCTCCAAGACGGCATACATAAGCCCTTTACACACTTATCTCGAAAGATCAATAGATTATTCAATCTGACTTTCCACAAAATTTGTAGTGAGCGTTGACCTCAATTGAACTTGGAAGCACGGACGATTAAAAGCTCACATCGTATACATTCTGGAAATCATTCTGCATACCGCATTATATTATCTAAAAAGGGAGAGTTATTTTTGGAAGCTACTTTATACTCAATTGATCCTGTTAGTACAAATTTGAATCACTTATTTGGAACTACATAATTGAAGTCAAAGAATCGTTACGTTATTTTTCCGCCCTAACTTCACTTAAACTGAGTAGCCCATAAGGACAGCTGGGTATGACTATTAGGTATGCTTAGTGCTTTCGGGCTTGTAGGCCGTGGTCTAGAAGGCATTGTAGATACTAACGTTTCGCCAAGTACTGCGCTTGGCATCATCAGGGTAAGACGATTCGTTGTCTGCACTGGTCAGAGTTTGAATGTGGAAGCAGAGAGAGAGAGAGAGGGATGTGGAAGCAAAGACCCTTAATGATCGCTGGGACTCTTATATGGTGGGGGTGGGTGGGGCATTGTTGCACTGACTACGGTGGTGATTGACTCGTATCGGTTGGCGGGCTGGGTGTAGGCGGAGTCCTAACGGACGTTAACGGTCTTTACTTCCACATTCCTCTCTCTCTCTGCTTCCACATTCAAACTCTGACCAGTGCAGACAACGGATCGCCTTACCCTGATGATGCCAAGCGCAGTACTTGGCGAAACATTGGTATCTACAGTGCCTTCTAGACCACGGCCTACAAGCCCGAAAGAACTAAACATACCTAATAGTCAGGAAACCGGCCGTGAAAGCCTAAGTTTATACACAGCTTGGTATGTTATGGTAAGTTTTCAAAAAGACCATTTTTGCTGTTACAATTCCTTTCTTCTATTGTAACTCCACATTTCAGACATTGACTTAAACAGAAATACTACAAGCCCAAACTACTAGGCATGGCACTGAATACGAAAAGTACTAATACGGCAACAATATAACGATATTAATCATAAAACCTCAATATCACATGTTCATTGTGAAATACGTGTTGAGTGGCCCGAGATTTTTATTGTTCCTTTTTTGTTCATCATACGGTTTTATGGTTGTACAATCAGCAATATTACAGTATATTTTCATATTTTCTAAAAGTCTCAGAAGTAAATCTCCTGCTTTTCACTTTAACGTCTGTACTACGAGAAAGTGCCCTCGAGGTCACATGTGGTGTGGGCAAAGTCTAAAAGACTTGACGTATAATTCATGTACTTTTGTTGTTCTTAAGAGAACTGTTTCCCATTAACAGATACTGGATCGCACACAATTTAGTATACTCATCATTTTTATGTAGAATTGCAACAGGGAAGGGCCCAGTCTTGTATTGTAAACAATACTACGTTACTCTAGAACACAGTTAATCTGAAGTTATCAGTCTCTCTCCGATCGGTTTCCAAGTTTCGCTGCCTGATAACAAATATCTCGCTTACAGCTTTCACTGAGCTTCGGTGCGGACCAAACAAAACACAGTGCGAAAAAGTTTGGCGGGACACATATCATACAGACACCATCTGTTGCTGTGAAATGGAAGTTTTTCACGTATAAACAGAACGCCTTGCTTGTGAGTAACTTCTCCAGCACACCAGTATTATACATCAACAACGCATGTGGTTGTTGTTGTTTGTAGTGTTTAACGCCCGCTTTTACTACTACGGCACCACAGGCGGTACGCATGTGGTGCAGGATGGCAAACTGATCGGTTTTCAAATAGGAACTCCTGTCCGGAAAAGCAATGTTTGGACGCTGGAGAGCGTTGAAGTTTGAGAACGAACGGTCGTAACAATTTGTTAACATTAGTTTTAATCCGGAAGGTATGGAACCCTTTAGCCATCTGCGTACTGGGATGAACGACCTGAGCATAATAACATCCCTGTGTATGCGCTAAATCCCTCCATAGGCTCCTTGGTACGTATCTTACTGCGTTGTGTGTGTGTGCAGTTTCCAGCACAGTAACGTTTTTAACAGTAGTGCAACACGTACCAGTGCACAGCTGCTGAAATGGTCTACTTAAGCTCCAGCACACTTTGATGTAAATGTGCGGAATCACCTCAACGTCGCTTATTCCAATCGATGGATCGGAAGAGGTGGACCACTTCCATGGCCAGCACGGTCGCGTGATCTGACACCCCTCGATTATTTTCTGTGGAGTTGTATGAAGAGTATGATGTATGACGCTCCTGTAACGTCAGCGGAGGACCTTATTGCTCGATTTCAGGAAGCGAGTGAAAATCTTCAAGGGCAATAACAGGTATTGGATTACGTGATGAGGTTCACCACAGCCGATATGGGTTCTGCAATGACGTAGAAGGTATACAGTACGAAGCCCGTTTGTGACGTTTGTTGGGTTTATTGATGAAATGTGAACGTACACCCATCTTACACTTCGATGCGCTACAGCGTCCAAACCGTGTTTCCTGACAGGGGATTCTATTTGAAACCCGCACAACATTCTAAGCGTTGTGGCCTTTTTTTTTTTTTTTTTGGGGGGGGGAGCCATATACGTACGAAGACTAGTAAGTAGAAGTGACTTTTAGGCTCAAGGCTGGACAACCGCCGTTAAACAGAATGTCAATAACACTTTGAAACGGGCACCCAGTATATCCCTAATATCTCCATAGAGCTTTAAATTACCCGACATGTCTTTTCAGGATAAGGGAAAACCTCGAAGAAGAAAAACAAAACATCCCGATAACTCAGTTTAAGCGAGATTCCAACTAACGACCTCTTGGACCTGAGGCAGCCACGCTACCACCACGCTACAGAGGCGGACATGCACTGGGGTTATCTCCAATTCTACGCTCTGGAAATTAGAATGGAAGGGAATGTGGTAGAACCACTTCATGCCAAAAAATTCATTATTTAGTTTGGCTGTTCCATTGATTTTAATATCTATGCAGAAATAAGAAACATTCAACAAGAAGTGCTTCTAAGATGAACAAACTATAAGTTTGCCCACTCGTGTCCGAATGTGACAGAATTGCTATGGTCTAAAGTATTAAATATATAATTTCATAGCCAGTTCAACACATGAATTGGAAAGGAAAATTTTGGTGTAATTTAATAGAGCGTTTATATAAAACGTGCAGTTTAAAGGACCTTAGTGGCATAGTTAATACGTTCGGTGTTAACATGTTGAATAACTGTTGCCTGCTTTGATTGTTTTAGTCTCTATTTACTTGTGTTATTTGTGGACATCAGACTATTGGAAACTCTTCTTTGAATCAGCAGAGCCTGTCTATTCCTAGGCAAATAGTATTGTGTTTGGAGTTGAGTCAATTTAAAATTAAAATCAAGCTCTAATTGCAAGATTCAGACAGCTCTGTCAATATCTAAACAATGCAAGTCCTAGTAAAACAGACGAAGGGTGTTAGTAATTTGTAGAGTGCATCTTCCCTACCAACTTCGAAAGGTAGGAGATTAAGTCAGCAAGCTAGTAACAGGAAATCTTAAGCGAGGAAGGCACTAATTTGGGTAAACCTGAGCTGTTTACCTTCGTATGTAGGAACTCGTTAAAACAAGAGGGCTTCTAGCAGCGGAGAAAGAGGGGAAAGTTGAGGACGAAGGCGTTACTCTTGAGTTTCAAAGAAAAGCCTTAAACTTGCAGGGCTCCCTCAAAGTGGGGTTAAGTTCGGGTAACTTCTCGAGCAATAACACAACATTGTTTTCCCCACGGGCTCGTCCGTCACATCGCCGGCCTTCTTAGTGCCAACCGGGTTTACGGCAGGTTTGGGTTTTCACCAGCTCCTAGGTGTGGAGGACCAACATACACTGCTACAAGTTTGCTCTCAGAAAACTTTTGATGTGAGGAACATGTATTCCTCTGTTGGTTTATAATGTTGCTAAAATAAGAACGGAAGGAGGTTCTGAAAATGTAATGGCCATACCCAGAAGTAAACGTGATGCGTGAAATCTGCTTTCAATACGCCCATTCACTTTTTAGCTGAAGGTTGCAAAGGTTACTTTCTCTGCATCCGCTATTAGTGCATTTCGACTGATCACAGAAGATGATTGTTTGAATAACCATATTTTCAGAATTGGAATGAACTCTAAATTGAACTATACTAAAAGACTGTATCGTAATAGGTTACGCGACGATCACTTGGTGTATCTTCTAAGGCTGCACTTCGACCTTGTCGCCAAATATTGACTGGCTTCTCAAACGCAGTAACAAAGACGTCGCTAATGAAATAATGTGTAGCGCATAAGATTTGAAAGTACTTACCCAAATCAAACGCAACGTACGTGTAACGAACCCGCCAGTGCAATACAGTGCATGGCTGGGGGTTATAGAGAGGCAAAGTGCTCCTGTAGTGGAAGGAGGTAAACGCATACTCCCCTCTTTCGCATGACTCTTGAAGCCCTAATCTCAAGGTATTGGGAAGCAAGGAGGAGAATTTCATTATTAACTCCTTAGCATTGGATACACACCCACACACACGTACGCACTCGCACGCGCACACACACGCATACACACACTACCATTAACATGCAGTAGGTAAGAGAAAGTATTGTACTCCATCCAAAATAGTAGGTATCTTGGATACAAGGATAGTAAGTGATGGAGAAAAAGTTTCAAAAGACAACACGCGGGCGAGTCTTTTCATTTTCCGAAGATTAGTAAATCACTTAGGTAGGTGCCTAATCAACCGAGCCACTCAAACCAACTGCATTGATCTGGATGAATATTAAGTGTGTACTCGTGTCACAATCAATCAGATTATATACTAGTTACATATGTAACTATTATGAAATATTATATATATATATATGTGTGTGTGAATGAAATAGTGGCAAAACCTCTGAATAACTTTAATCTATGTAAATTACTTGTTCTTCCACACCAGCCGTGTGTAGGACAAGGTTGGAAAGGGGTAGAATAAAACTGAAAACATCCGATGCGTTGCACTCACATGACTGTCTCTACTCTCGTATTAACCATTCCTACAAACTCTTATCCCTATATCTTCTTCGTATTAGTTGAGAGAAGCATTTGCAGAAATTATCTTATTTGCTTAAATCCTTGTAGGTGGAAGGTGAATATGTGAATACAGTAGGCTTTGAGCGATAGTCAAATCTTTTAAACCTTAAAAATTCCGTTCTCTTTGCACGTTAATATATAAAAAGTTGAATAATGATATTTCATTTGACAGAAGTATAAGTTTTCCAAAAATCACACAAATAACAAGGCATATCTCCGAAATGGTCCACTAAAAATTTTATTTAGACATAAATTGTGTACTTTAGCAAGATCTACATTTTTGTATACTAAGGTTTGGTCTATCTCTAACAGTTTACCAGTTATGCAAAAGTCGTTTAGAGTAAATACGGCTACAGGGGCTATTGCCAGAAAATTCAAGATACCTATACGTTTCATTTTTCATAAAAATATCTCAAACATATGGCATTTTAATTAAAATCGTTAGGGTCATTTTCAAGAAAATCAAAATTTTTGAAAAATTTTCCGTGTAAAGGATAGTTTAGAGTGGAGGAATGTTCTTCAAAATGTTCGTGTTGCATCCTTGAAAGACATTAAACATAAATACCAACATTGGTTTTTAACCGACTTTTCGTTTTTGAGTTATTCTGTCCACAGAGAGACACACACACGAGCACGGACCTTTTTCTAAAAATGGCTTTTTTTTACTCAGGGGGCCTCAAGACATATTTCCGGTGAAATCTCGACACATGGAGTTTTTGGGTAGAATACAATACTTTCTGTACTTCACTGTACGTAGTAGAGAAAGTAAAAATTCAGTGCCATAACCGGTATTTGAACCACACGTCTTCTGGTCTCCGTCCAGTTGTCTAAGCACTGAGCAGCATCGGATAAGCCAGCTGTGTCACAACTATCGCATGGTCCCTGCGTGCTTCTGCCCCACCATGGGCGTCATGAGTGGATGCAGTACTGCAACGTGGGAGGTGTTCGGATAAACCAGACACTGACAAAACACGAACTTTTATCCAGGACTATCCCAGAGTAGTCATTTGTTCGCATCCACCAGTATAATAATTACAGTGCGGATGCCTAAATAGCTCATGCGACTACTGCCGTAACTCACTTGGGCATCCTTTTAAAGCTGTTTTGTGATAAACAAATAAAACACTACAAATGTCAATAAAGACTTAACTTGTTACTATGCAAATTGCTATGCTCGACCTCACGACACCCGCAGAGAATCGTGCACCATGATTTACAAATAGCAAATTAACTATAGCATTGTACGAAGGATGGTTGGTGAAGAGGAATAAAGGAGGGAAGGAGAAGGAAGGAAGTAAGCAAGTTTCCCATCATTAAGGAATTACGAGAAATGGGAGCAGAGTTTCAAGTTTTAATTCCAACGCTGCCCGTCTCTTCGCGAGAGTTTAATGAGGTTGAGTTTCTATAACACACAACTGCTAACAAGGACACAAGTGAAGCATTCGAGGAAGAGTGAAGGTCCTTGGAATGATAATGATGATGATGTTGATAAGTTAATTAAAAGATCTCAGGAAGACTTTTCCGTTTCTTGCACACCCCTCCTCCTTCCGTTTCATAAGCGGCTGAACTGTGTTAAAACGTAAACAGGTTTCCCAGTAACTTTCACCTGTTTTTAAATGGATTCTTTGTTCCTTACGTTTGAATTCGGTTGTAGAGGTTCTCAACGCTGCAGATGATATAAGTGTCCTCAATGTGTACGGTAATTGCGGAACCCTGGGAATGAAGAATGACCGAAAAATTGACGATTTTTAAGCTTATGCATGTAAAGGTTCCCTCAACCTTCAACCATCAGTTGGCAGTGAAAAGTTTAGATTCCTCCAGTTTTAAAGGTCCAGCACAGACATTAAATTCATGAGCACTACATTTAAACACCCGTTTATGCTTAAATTTCGGCAATATTTGAACAAAATATGGTCCAAAAATGGCTCAAATAATGGTTTACTCTACAAAAAAAATATTTACACATAAATTGTGTGTTTTAGCAAGATATTTTGTTTATCTCTTACGGTTTAGCAGCTATGCAAAAGTCATCCAGAGTAAATAGGACTTTATGGGCTTAAAGTTATACATTTCATTTGTCATAAAAATACCTCAAATATATGTAATTTTAATCAAAATCTTTAGAGCTATTTTCATGGAAATCAAAATTTCCGAAAAATTTCCCACGCAAAGGGTAGTTTAAGGTGGAAGTACGCGTGCACTGAGCTTTTTCTAGAATTGCTTTTTTTGGACTCAGGGAGCTTAAAAATATACGATATATGTCGCTGAAATCTTGACATCGAATTTTCGGGTGGAATACAATACTTCCTCTACTTTACTATACACACCAGAGAAAGTAACAGTTTTTTTTCTCGGTTTAATACACCATTTGCTCCATTCCCATTATATGTTCTGCTATGCTCATAGAATTTTTCCAGTGCGTATTCCATTTATGTGACTTGAACTTCAGACTTTGGTTTCAAAATATGAAAATTTGTTTAGCTCTAAAAAATTAAATACACAAAAAATTTTTAAAATATTTTCCATGTCTATCAAAGCAAAGAAATTAATTACTTTAAAAGTAATTATTTTTTCTTACTGTCAGAGATCGCTGGGGTTTGTTGGGCAATTAGAGTTTATAAAATAATAAAACTGTTGTGATTCTTTGGTTTTTGATGCGCATGGAGTGTTTTGAATATGAAGGTATTTTCGCGTTGTGAATAAATTGAATGATTAATTCCCTCAAAACTATAAAACGGCTTGTGCTGGACTTTTTGTGGTAGTTTATAACCTAAACACCCCTAAGTGTTCGATGTATTGACTTCTTTCCTATAAAAATATAGAAAATTCAAAATTCAGTCCAAGAGTCCCTTAAAGCATGAACAAGATTCCCGACACTGGGAGTGAAATTTGAAAGTTCCACATTGCTTGATAGATTTTTCTGAAATCTTTTGCTGTGTTTTTATTTATATGAGAATAGGATGTACACCAAATTTCATTAAAATTGGATAATTCGTTTATGATATATAAATTATTTTATGCATTTAATAGGCACATTTTCAAAATGTGACTCGCGTCTATTGACTTTTCAAAATTAGTTTATATTGTCAGAAATGGTGCTCTAAAACATGGATAACAATTGTATGAACAGATATTTCCAATACGTTTGTATATTATGCTGCACATATTTTTTTAATAAAAAAGAAAATTTAATCTTAAAAATTATTGATTTTTTCATACAAAAAAAAATGTTTTTGGAATTCAAGTTAATGATAACATCAATATTGAATCATAGTTTTGTTTAGCTGCTGTTTATGAATACTTTTGGAAATTTTCATTGAATTTGAAGCAACACTCAGGCGCGACCTTCTTTTGGAATATGCAGAAATGTAGTTTTGAGAAAAACAGGCTTTTATATTAGAACATGCTGTGTACGTTAAGGGAAGATCACTACTTGAAAGGGCCGTAATGACCACATGGAGTGGGGGATATGAAAAATGTTAGCTGATCTATATAGCGTTCCACTCTTAGAAGACAATATGGAGTTAAATGGGACATCTCTGTCTCTATCTAGCGCATACAAGTTGCCATTAGCCGCGTCCTTTTCTACCCTTGCGCTGTTGCCAGATTACTAATAGCATGGTATAAATATTCATTTGTTATAAATTTCAGGTTTGAACACATTATCCTATGCAGAAGTTTTTTCTCTATCAGGTTATATCCTTTTCAGAGTCATTATACATTTCTATAGGCCCAAATTTCTTCAGAAAACGTATTTTTCAATAGAAGTCCGATATTTGCTGTTTCTACACTCATCACGCGCTAACTAACAAACTAGGTACTAGAATGCGTCTATATTTTTTACTTAGGTAGAGTAGACCATAGTGCTACTACCTGCCTACTTTGAATTCTCTATGTTTACCCAGTTAAGTGTTATAATGTTTTAAATTAAATGTTTTCGGAAAATTTTATATATGTGCACTGCAAAAGTTACGCAGTGTGAAACTTTTTTGTTATTGAGTTTACATCAGGGAACCAGCGAGAGCAAATGTTGAGGAAGGTTGGAGAAAATTTTTAAAATAAACCAAAAGGCAGTAACCTCTTTCTTTTATCCAGTAAGGCAAACAAAAGGTATTCATCTATTCAGCGTCAGGCCTGACACAGAAGATAGTATAAGGAGCAGCACTAACATTAGTTCGAAAGAAGCCGTGTATGTAACTGTGAGCTGTTATTGCGTTATTTGTTTAATATTTTTGTAAATATTTGTAGTTATGGAGGGGGAAGCTAGGAAGAGACGATATGTTGGTAAATTAAGAAGTAAGGAACGCCAAACAATTATGAATGTGTTAGATTATTTTTGAAGTAAAATGCGTGTAAGGCAGTAAAAGAAACAACTAAGGCTATTGAGTGTTCAGAAGCAGTAGTGTATAGGATTAAAAAGGAACTCATGAAAGGACCTCTAAGAACGCCATCGAAAAAGAAAGCAAAAAGGGCGGGACTACGCAAAACGCAAGGTTAACGCAATATGATTGAACAGTGCAAGGTGGAGTGCGGCGAATTGTTCATTCTTTACAGTTTGCAAATATTCAACCCAAGCTGAATATAATTTTGTCACTATTCAACAGTGATGAGACACAACCAAATTTCTCAAGGGCCACTCTTAGTCGGTTCTTACATGATTTGGGGTCCGAATATGAAAGAAGGGGTAAGAAGTGCATATTAATAGAAAGAGACGATACTATCAGATGGCGACATAAATATCTAAAATACGTAAAAAGGTTTAAGGACCAGGGGAAATCAATTGTTTATACAGACGAGTCATTTGTAAATTTAGGTCATACAGTAACAAAGGCATGGAGGGATACCGAAGTTAAAAGTGCCCGTCTCGTCAAGCAGCAATTGAAGGACTAAGTATAGGACTCAGGCCACCTCGGGGTCGCGCGCGGAGAAAGATTCGCAACTATATAGCGTTTCACTCTTAGAAGACAGTATGGAGTTAAATGGGACATCTCTGTCTCTATCTAGCGCATACAAGTTGCCATTAGCCGCGTCCTTTTCTACCCTCGCTCTGTTGCCAGATTCCTAATAGCATGGTATAAATATTCATTTGTTATAAATTTCAGGTTTGAACACATTATCCTATGCAGAAGTTTTTTCTCTATCAGGTTATATCCTTTTCAGAGTCATTATACATTTCTATAGGCCCAAATTTCTTCAGAAAACGTTTTTTTCAATAGAAGTCCGATATTTGCTGTTTCTACACTCATCACGCACTAACTAACAAACTAACTGCTAGAATGCATCTATATTTTTTTCTTAGGTAGAGTAAACTATAGTGCTACTACCTGCCTACTTTGAATTCTCTATGTTTACCCAGTTAAGTGTTATAATCTTTTAAATTAAATGTTTTCGGAAAATTTTATATATGTGCAGTGCAAAAGTTACGCAGTGTGAAACTTTTTTGTTATTGAGTTTACATCAGGGAACCAGCGAGAACAAATGTTGAGGAAGGTTGGAGAAAGTTTTTAAAATAAACCAAAAGGCAGTAACCTCTTTCTTTTATCCAGTAGGGCAAACAAAAGGTATTCATCTATTCAGCGTCAGGCCTGACACAGAAGATAGTATAAGGAGTAGCACTAACATTAGTTCGAAAGAAGCCGTGTGTGTAACTGTGAGCTGTTATTGCGTTATTTGTTTAATATTTTTGTAAGTATTTGTAGTTATGTAGGGTGAAGCTAGGAAGGGACGATATGTTGGTAAATAAAGAAGTAAGGAACGCCAAATAATTATGAATGTGTTAGATTATTTTTGAAGTAAAATGCGTTTAAGGCAGTAAAAGAAACAGCTAAGGCTATCGAGTGTTCAGAAGCAGTAGTGTATAGGATTAAAAAGGAACTAATGAAAGGACTTCTAAGAACGCCATCGAAAAAGAAAGCAAAAAGGGCGGGACTACACAAAACGCTAGGTTAACGCAATATGATTGAATAGTGCAAAGTGGAGTGCGGCGAATTGTTCATTCTTTACAGTTTGCAAATATTCCACCCACGCTGAATATAATTTTGTCACAGTTCAACAGTGATGAGACCCTACCAAATTTCTCAAGGGCCACTCTGATTTGGGGTCCGAATATGAAAGAAAGGGTAACAAGTGCATATTAATAGAAAGAGACGATATCGATATCATCAGATGGCGACATAAATATCTAAAAGACGTAAAAGGTTTAGGGACCAGGGGAAATCAATTGTTTATACAGACGAGTCATTTGTAAATTTAGGTCATACAGTAACAAAGGCGTGGAGGGATACCAAAGTTAAAAGTGCCCGTCTCGTCAAGCAGCAATTGAAGGACTAAGTACAGGACTCATGCCACCTCGAGTCGCTCGCGGAGAAAGATGCGCAACTAGTACATGTTGCAACACTGCGCTCCATTTAACGTGTACTGTCTTTTAAGGGTGAGACGCGCTTTAGTACATGTTGCAACACTGGGCTCCATTTAAGGTGTACTGTCTTCTAAGGGTGAAACGCGCTTTAAAAACACACGAGTTCCAGGAATACTTTAAGGTAAAAAAACAATTTTCGACTTTTTGACCAAAATTTCACTCCCAGTGTCCCTTGTGGATACTTGTTTCTTTAGGTTTGAGTTAGGTTCTAGAGGTTTCAACGCTGTAGGTGATCTATAGGTGTTCTCAATGCGAGACTGCATATGATACTAACACGAGGGACTTTGTTGCATTTAGCAAAATAAATTGAACATTTTCGCTATATTTGTTAGCCACAGGGTCCCACATTTTCAATTATCACATGTGCAAAAAAATTGAATGTGCACGGCCATGACTTTCGCTATTCACTCTTCTACAAACAATTTTTACAAACACGTATTCTTCTATCTACTTATTATTAACCCAGATAAAGGTTTAATTCACATATATACCGTGACAATTCACTCCACCAGCGAATGGTATTTGTTTCTGTTACTTTATATTCCTTCTAACTGAATCACAAAAAACAAATAGCATTAGAGCCGTTTTTGAGAAAATCAAAATGTTTGAAAAATTGTTCATGTAGAGGCTAGTTTGGGATGAAGCAATTTTCCTCAAAATCATCGCATCGCATCCTTGAAGCATATTAAACTTAAATACCAAGTTTGATTTTTAACCGACTTTTCGTTTTAGAGTTATGCTGTTCACAGAAACACACACACGCGCGAGCGGATCTTTTTCTAAAAATGTTTTTTTTTTTTTTTTTTTGGGAGGCCTCAAAACATATATTTCCGGTGAAACCTCGACATCACATTTCTGGGTGGAATACAGTTTTTCCCTTACTATACGTAGTAGAGAAAGTAAAAATAGGCTTCGTAAATTTTGGTCATATTTAATCATAAAATACTGAAATGACATACCACATATTAAATATATATTATAGATTTTAATAGTTGTTAAATTCTTAGTCTTCGAAAATAAGATAAAAACAAGTTACTTCTTGATTTGCCCTTGCTTGATACAATATGTCATCGGTCCGCTAAAATAAAATTTCTTAGAAAATAGACGGTGTCTAATTTTGTATGTGACGCCACATTAACCACATCTGTATTTTATCAACTGCTTGTGACTTGTTGGAAAGCATGGTGCGGGTTTTTCCTAATGCATTTCCTGAAAAAGTGGCTTGGGTTTTTCGAATACATATTACAGAAAATTGCTAGAATAGAATACCTGGAAAGTCCGGCTAATTGTTAATGAAAATCATTCTATAGGAAAAAACTGTAAATGTTACAAGACATGAAGGAATGTGAAGCTTTTCAGAAAATATGAATCTTTAATAAAAAAGTAATCAAGTATGAAATAATTAGCACCCGTAATTTTTAATACGACTGTCTTTAAAACGATAAAATACTTCTTTTTCTTCCTATTTATCTGATTACCCTCTCCATATGGCGGACTGACACCCCTAGGACTTACAAGCAAGTGCCTAGCGTAAGATGCCTGTCAGGTCTATGGACAGGTCAGGAGAGAAGCGGATGGTCAGTCCAGCACTGGATATGATAGTGAGGAAGCGGATTATTTAAAAATGCTGGCGAAATGGATTGGAAAGTTGATGATGGAGCAGTTGGTGCAATGAGCGGCGGGAGAAACCGGATAGCCCAGAGAAAATCCGCCCAGAAGCTGCTTTGTCCATCACGAATATCATATGCGGGTCCCTGCGATCGAACCTGGACGCAGGGTAACCGGCTTAGCAAAACGAAATAAATAAAATTAAATTAAAAATAAAAAACTTGTTCCCATAATGGTAGCAAGCATGGTTTAGGATATGAAATTTCATTTTTTGGGTCTCTCTAAGTGTAAAACCACAAAAATCGTAACCTAACCTATAATTTTTTTCCAAGTGCTACAGTATAAAAAAATCTGATGTGTTGCACTCACATGACTTTCTCTTCTCTTGTACTAACCATTCTTACAAACTCTTATTCCTATATCTCCGTGTTAGTTAAGATAAAAATTTTTACAAATTATCTTTTTGCTTATTTCCTTGTAGATGCAAGGGGAATGTTAGAATACAGTAGGCTTTGTGCGATAGTCAAATCTTTTAAAGATTTCAGATTCTGTTGTCTTTGCACATTTATGTTTTCCGAAACTCACACACATAACAAGGCATATCTCCGAAATGGTTCACCTTACAAGAAAATTTATTGAGACATAAATTGTGTATTTTAGCAAGATCTATATTTTTTGTATAGTATAATTTGGTCTATTTCTAACGGTTTACCAGTTATGCAAAAGTCGTCCAGAGTAAATACTACAGGAGCTATAGCCAGAAAATTCAAGATATACATTTCATTTGTCATAAAAATATCTCAAACTTATGACATTTTAATCAAAATCGTTAGTCATTTTCAAGAAAATCAAAATTTTCGAAAAATGTTCCATGTAAAGGGTAGTTTAGGGTGAGGCTATTTTCTTCAAAATCTTCTTGTCGCATCCATGAAAGACATTAAACTTAAATACCAACTTTGGTTTTTAATCGACTTTTCGTTTTTGAGTTATGCTGTCCACAGACACACAGGCACACACATAAGACACACACACAGACCTTTTTCTAAAAATGCTTTTTTTGGATTCAGGGGTTTTCAAAAGATATATTTCCGGTGAAATCTCGACATCGAATTTTTGGGTGGAATATAATACTTCCCCTACTTACCAATAGAGAAAGTAATATAGAATACTTCTACTAGTAGATAAAAATAGAGATTTCTATATAGAGTTTGATAATTATTCTGAGAGTTCTATAGGTAACCTATAATTTTCTTTGTCCTGCAATATAACTGTAAAAGCTTTTTGTCTCGATAGGTCAAACATTGTTGATTTTTTGCTAAGCGCTGAAGCTAGGGATTGCAAATAACTGTAGTTCTTAAACTTCTGGAATAAAATTAAAACTCAACTGCCCGAATTGTCAAAATCATGCTACAATAATACTCATTGACAACAAAGCTTAGAGAAATCTTGTGGGAGTTGTCCCAGACATATGAAACATGTCCGAGATATGCAGCTTCCACTTCTAATAACTCAACTTCAAACTATTTTAGGCCTACCCATTTATCTCTTTGATCTGGAGTTCATTAAAAGCCTATCAAGAAATACCAAAAATATCCCCTGTCCACAATACTCTACGAAACGGGATTGAAATTGGGTGATAGGAATATGAATCTCCCCTATCCATCCAGGAGAAGAATGCTTTTCACTCATGAGAGAATTATCAAAATTGAGTGGGTGGTTTCCAGGTCTACTGCGCCCCCTCCAAGAGTACCTTCCCCCACACATATCTGCTCTGCTTATAATATTAATAAAGGTTTTTAATTAAAATATCTCAGATGCTCTTCGATTTTGGACAAACAAAATTAGCGTTTACAAAGCTAAACTAAGGACAAAATTCCAAGTAAGTAATGAGTAAACTACGGCAATGCTTTCTCGTTAATGTGCAGGATGCAGAAATATTACAATTTCAATATTCAATGCATATATTACAATTTTCTATTCATGAGATCATACCGAAAATACACAATAAAGGTCAGGATTTATAATGTATTGATAACTCTCAGTCTAGAAGTAGCAGGAATACGCACAATAGCAGTTATTTAATAAATTACATATGCTACATAACAACGCTTTGTTACAAAGGAGTTCTACGCCTTCCATTCTTTGTCTTTATCTTTGTTTTTTCCCAGATTTGTAAAATTACATATTAGGGAAATACACACACGCGTGCGCGCGCGAGCCGTGTTCCATTCACCTCTTACCGAAGCGGCTCGGGTTCAATCCCAGGTGACCGATTTTGGGATTAGTGGTGGACAAAGCGGTGCAAGGGCGGGTTTCCTCCGGGTTCTCCAGTTGCCCTCGCCGGTGCTCTATCTTCATTCTATGCATCATTAGTGTCACCGACTGCGGCAGTGCAATTAAAAAGCGCCGTTAAACACTACCAGAAAAAGCACACACACAGGGTAACATTTAAAATGATGGATTTAGGGATCATCACAATCTACAGATAAGAGGGGTAAAAGGCTCTAAGGAGAACACTTGTCAAATACTTGAATTAATAATATCTTAACTTTATTTCTCTATAAATAAATATTCCGATGTTATAAATAAACGTTGTACATAAAAGTACTCAAGATTTAAATTGAAACCGTTTTTAAAAAATTAGTAATATGGATATGACATTGAATTTTCAAAGAATGTAAGCCGTTATGAAAGTAATACAAGATGTAATAATTTACGAGATGCAGTAGTACATCTAAACAACGTGCAGTATAATTCAAAATAACAAGACGAAGAATAACAATAACAACAACAGGGCCCAAGTCAGAAAGTAATTCTTTCAGAGGAGGAACAATATTTCCTAAGGCATAAAGCAGTCACAAGATGAGAAACCAAACAGAATCTTAGAGGATGACCGCCAATGTTAAAAAGGATATTATATTTAGAAAAACAGTTACTTATGATACAAGGGTTAAAAGGAACATTGTATTTTGTGAGTAGATGTGATTCCCACCTAGGCCGCAGGCTGAGTTGAGGAAACCTGCGAACAAAATAAAATCCTTAGTGCATCATACACCATTTTTTACACAATGCTGAATATTTATAGGCATATTATGTATTATATGTAAATATACGTTATTGTTTTACTTTTTTCATGGTCATGATAGTCATTGGGCCTCGCTGTACAGTTGTGGCCCTTCTTATTATCAGTGTTAAGAACATGATGACTTTTACAAAGTCACAACATTCTACATAAAGAAGGCAGTGCAAAAATAGGTTTCTTTTTTATCTTTCAGCAGTCCAGAATGTGTTGTATGCAATGTCGTAATGGTTTCTTGAGTTTTTGTATAGCAATTCTAATTTGAGTCTCTCCGCTGCTTGTAAAACTTCAATAGGTTCAGCACAGTCCATATTCACATTCAAATGACTCGTCATTTAATATAAGCATTGTATAACTCAGATTCGTGGCCTACTTGAATGAGGCCATAGCCACACTCTGTAGGAAACCAAAGTTGGCTTTATCGGAGTGTTAAAAGCTTTTGAGCACTGAGTTGTACAGTGTTATACTTTTATCACTCTAGTCAACTGCTAAAAGTCCTACTTCTACTGTCAACTGTCTAAAAAAGCTTTTACTTATCAGTTTTACCCAACGTGCTGAAATAAATTACTCCATTTAAATTCGCTACTGATCACAACACCTAAAATATAACAACAGGTAAATACCACTCCCAGTTCTTTGTCTTTTTTTATTCAGGGGGACTCAAGAGATATATTTCCGGTGAAATCTCGACATCCTATTTTTGGGTGGAATACAATAATTTCTCTATTTAACTATACGTAGCAGAGAAAGTAAAACGGGTAATTCATTAAATAAACTGGAAATAAAATATTTAAGAATAACAACTAGTAATAATATTAATGATTTCAAATAAATACCAGTAATATAAGGCGAAAACTAGTAAAACGGGGGTAATCTTGAAAGCGGAAAGAGCAAGGTGAACGCATCTTTAAAAAACTTGATGTCGCATCTATGCTGATTCCTGCGTCACTATTCGCTTATCTGTCGATAGTGAGGGATGCGAATGAAACGAGTAGTTCGAAGTTTGTAAACTGCAACGAATAAACAGAAGTGTTTATAAAAGTTTAGTAACACCCATAACTTAAGTGTGGATTGCTGAATTATAGCTCCACGAATTACATATTAGTCGGCATATCTCAGGTTCAGATTATAAAGTTCCACCTAATTAATTTGTTAATGCAGTTCTAAATGATGAATGTTGACTGGAATGACTGAACCAAGCAGACCAGATCAGAGATGAGCTCCACTAGCTAGGAGGTAAAGCAGCATATCGTTTGTTTCTGTGCCACATTGTTACGGCTTATTGAAAGGTTTTTTGCCTCTGTCGTTTCTTTCTGTGACAAACTGTTATCGCATTGTTGTGAATGCCCAAGTTGGCCGTATTGTTTGACCTCGGGCAGCAAAAAGTAACAAAAGCGACTGTAACAAATATATCTGCCCCCTTCCTGTATCCAAAATTAGGTATACAGGAAGAAACCATTGCCCAAAGACACAAAAGCTTGAAAACATTAGGACACCTCCATTACTGCACAGATAAAGTCGCATTAGCGGCTAGGTGCTGTGTAAATAAACATACCGTACAGCAGAACCAGTACGACCTGTTCTCGAATGCTGGAATGCCCTGTGATAAATCACCCGAGTATTCGCCTATCAACCAGCAAAACCACGAAAAATGTAAGGTCGAAGTTAGAGGCCGACGGGAATTGAAACCGGGCCTGCCAAATGTGAGCTTTACACTTTACTGCAAAGCCATCTCGCTCAGCAAGATAGGATCATAAAGCATTTGGGAAGTACGGCACGGAGGAAGGTAAACCGCAGTTGTGCGGTCTCTTTGATACAAGATAATCTGTACATCTCTAAAATAATACAATTCTTTGCCTTGTCCTCAACAATCGAGTAGCTTTCCCTTTGCTAAATATATGCCTGATATATTGTATTCCTTGAATAAATGAAAAAAGGCTGCTGTCCCTTATGACCCCACAGTGTGTGTTACTTGGTGCTAAGGTCATCTTGTGTGCTAATATGGCCTTTTCCAGCAGGTTTAAGGGCATGTCAGTGCTTAATCCTGACTTTGCACACTTTATACACAGTGTTTTAGACGAATATGAAGGTAGTGATGATAATGTGAGGCAAAAAGATACTCTGGATTACAATTTTCAGCATTTAGCTGATTCAGTACAACAACAACAAATGATTCTGAAGAGGAAGATGAGCCCACAGTAATGTTACATTGTTTGTGATTAGTAAGCACGGATTTAAATGTTCGGTCACCGAACATTAGACGTAACACTGTTATGAAGCTTCCTATACAGAAAGGGTTGGCTAAAGATTGAACTCAATGACTCGATGACAACTTGTGGAGAGGGACTTAGTACCTCGACCAAAAGGCGATCTTTCGTGCCTATGTCCCTGATGGGGTACCCCCAGGAGTGTGGATAATGCGAATGGATCCGAAGGGCGACCGAAACGCTGCCACGACAGAGCAGAGGACACGGTCCGTACATTTTCTCAGTTAGAATCACCCCGGCGGAGGATGGCTCAGCCCGTTTCTTCTCCCACCCCTGCGGGTTCGCGCTCCCAAGGGGGGCTTGGGGTTCAAAAATGGATTTCCGTTTCCCCTCGGGCTTGTACCATTCCAAGGGGGGGCCGGAAACCAATCTGGGGGACGATATTTCCAGAACACATTTCTTCCACCTGTCATGCTGCGCCGTGACGTTCGCCGACGCTTCCAGTCCTGAAAGAAAGCTAACGGGCTGAAGGGTGACATTAAATGATTAATGTAACGAAATGGAGACGACAGGAAAGTCGGAGGAAATTCTTCCCAACATTCTCCTGGCGACCCGGGAAACCTCCGAAAAATCCATGGGTCGAGAAGCTTGGACGTGGGCCTCGTGACCGAAGGCGTTACCGCCTGAGCCAACCCGCTCAGTTGGTTAAAGAATATGGCAATTGGCGCATATCTTTGCAGGCATCGATATGTTCCTATAGACCAAAACTTTCTGATAAAACACGAACAGAACTGAAAGATACGAGGTTATTGTATTTATATATTGTTCGTGTGTGTGTGTATGTGTGTGTGTGTGTGTGTGTGTGTGTGTGTGTGTGTGTGTGTGTGTTGTTTCTTGTTTCTTCTTTCCTCTGTTTTCTTTTTTCTCTTCTGTTTTTTACCACGTAGGTATTTATAAATCAAACCATGAAGGTCTTTAAAATATGTTTCCAATTGACGGGGTGGTTACAGAATGAAACCGAAATTATACTGTCAATGTATATATAATTGATAATAGAAAGAAACAAAAGGAGATTCTAGTCAATAGTTAAGGGGAAGACGTAATAAAGCTGAATAGATTAAAGTCTCAAGAATGGAAGCCTAGGCAGATTTAAATGAATGATAACGTTACAATTGTTGTACGTACAAAGCTGTAACGATTCCGCGGGTTGATTCCTATCTTACCATGACGTGCCCTAAAGTTGGCCAATGGAAATTGCTTCCTTCGTGTCGCCCACGCATAAACAAATGCAACACAACACACACTCATCTTGAATCGAGCCGAGAGAACGCACGTGCAATTTGGGAGTTGTACCTAAGCTAGCGCGTATACATAATTCGGCGGTTGCTAAAGGGTGACAAAGTTAAAGTGTTATAACATTGTAGTTGAAGTTACAAAGTTACATTCTATTTAAATATCGTCGGCAGTTCTCCACAAATCTGGAAATTTGCAAATAAAGTTAAATGTTAGTTAATTCTTCGTTTGGTTCCATTCCTACCATAACTCACGCATACCCTGCAGATTAGGACCTCTTGCTAGAGCTAGTCCGGACACCAAACACGAGATCTTATAGGTCTTAAAGGCGACGTCTTCGACAGAGAGGAACGTTTGCGTCAAGAAGCTGGTTACAGAATTGCAAGAAGTACTACCTGCCATAAAATTAGTGTTGTCTTTTTATTAAAAAATATGTAAACTTGTTTTATAACAAGTCCTACAAAAAGAACATAAGTTTGCTAACATTCAACACATTATTTCTGTTTATAGTGGGTTTATTTACATCTGTGAAGGATATAGTGCAAATACTATGCTGTCATTAATGTTGTAGTTTTAATATCTGAGTATATGAATTATACTAATAGCTCAGTGGTATCGTTTCCGATCTCACTACTTTGTTTACGTCGGAAAACTGTCACGACTCCTCTTGAGGTCTAAACTATTCTAAAATAAGGTAAGACCTGCCTTTAACGGACCCCTTGTTAAGCAAAAATCTGTCTAAACGGAAATATGAATTTAGGGGTGAAAAACATGCTAAATTCCCTTTATTAAATGGAAACTGTCTTACGCAACAACGGAAATAAAAGTACGCCTTTTAACGGAAAATGTCCAGTTCCGGAATGCAGAGTTTAGAAAACTTTCAGACACAAAACTACATCAATGAAGGTGCCTTCAATTGGAATGCCATGCAATATGTCAACATAGTTATGTGCAAATTGAAACAGACACGTTGATGTAGATGCCTTAATTGAGAATGTGTGAAGTCAGATATAAGAAGAGATGACAGAGAAAGATTAAGAAGAATATATTCCGAATTGGAAGAAGAGTGTAGACTAAAGACTTATCGAGATGCTGTCAAAAGTTTATCCCTCCGTTAGGCGCGCTTTTGTAGTAAAACACGCCAGTCTCGAGGGGTGTGTTATATATATGTTTTTTTATGACAAATGAAATGCATATTTTAAATTTTTTGGCTATAGCCTAAGTAGTTCTGTTTACTCTGGATGACTTTTGAGTGCTCGTAAACCGTTAGACAAACTCTTACTGTACGAAAAATGTAGATCTTGCTAAAATACACAATGTCCTAATAACTTTTTGTAGAGTGAACCATTTCGGAGGTAGTCCTTGTTATTTGTGTCAGTTTCGGAAAACTTAAAACTTTCGTGAAATGCAACATCGTTTTTTATTATTATTATTATTATTATTATTATTATTATTATTATTATTATTATTATTATTATTATTATTATTATTATTATTATTATTATTATTATTATTATTATTATTATTATTATTATTATTATTATTATTATTATTATTATTATTATTATTATTATTATTATTATTATTATTATTATTATTATTATTATTATTATTATTATTATTATTATTATTATTATTATTATTATTATTATTATTATTATTATTATTATTATTATTATTTTAAGCCTTGCAAAAGAGAATGGGACTTCCAAGCTTTAAAAGATTTGACTATCGCTCAAAGCCTACTGTATTCTAATATTCATTTCCCGTGCACCTACAAGGAAGTAAGCAATACGATGCTTTCTGTAAATGTTTATCTCAAGTAACACGAAGAAGATATAGGAATAAGAGTGTGTAAGAATGGTTAGTGCAAGAGTAGAGAAAGTCATGTGAGTGCAACACATCACATTTTTATTAGCCTAGGCCTATGTTAGTTAAACGGATATCTGTCTTTAACGGAAATGTTCGAGTCGAGTTCTGCAGAAAGGTTTTACTGTATTAAGAATATTTTTACCACTTCTCTCGTAGAGATGGTGAAGCCATGCACAATTTACGAAGGTGACAGTGCAGCACTGAACGCTGAACGTGCAAGGTAGGGAAAATGAAAAGGAAATCAGGCACGTAGAATATTCAATAGCAGGGTGTGACAGAGACTTGGCCGCCAATAGGCCGAATCAAACAGTGAAGCACATGGCACACTGGGATTTCTCCAACACGCCCTATTGTTTCCGTACGTGTTCTTTTTACAATCCTCTTTCCCCAAACTACTCTGTTATCCTGCGTCCTACTCTGCGAGTCACGTAATGGCATGTGGCAGTAATGAACCAAACTGTGAAGGTGTGTCCTGCATCGCCTCACATATCGAATCAGCAGATATCGAGCTACATCTGATTCTACAACAAATACTGCGCATCTTTGGATACAAGCAAAGAATTACTTAGTTGGAACGCATTTCGGTTTTGCTTTCTCTACTTTAAACTTAAAGCAGATGAAGTATTGTATTACATCCAACGGTTTCATATAAGATTTTGCCGGAAATGTATATTTTGATACGTTCCTAAATGAAAAAAAAGACAAAAAACACTTTTTGGAAAAAGATCTGTTTCTGTGTGTGTAGCTTAGAAAAAAAGTATTATGTGTTCACTTACATGACTCTACTCTTGCACAAAGTATTCTTACAAACACTTATTCCCCTATCTACTTCATTTTAATCAAGATAAGCATTTGTAGAAATTATTTTATTGTTGATTTTCCTGTAGATGCAAGAGGAGTACAGTAGACTCTCGCTATATGATGTCTTTGAAATTCCGTTCTCTTTGCATGAACAAGATATAAAAGAAACTACGTACCTCCCATTTGAGAACGGTCTATAAGTAATGCAAAATTCTGATAAAACAACAGGGAATATCCCCGAAATGGTTCACTTCACAAAATAATAATAATTTAACTTCAATAAATTGTGTGATTTAAGGAGATCTATAAAGTCATCAAGGATAAACAGGACTGCATCTTAAATATATTACATTTTAATCAAAATCATTTGAGCCATTTTTAAAAACATCAACATTTCCAAACAATGTTCCATTTTTTAAAAATCTTCCTGCAGCATCCTTGAAACTTAAATACCAACTTTGGTTTTTAATTGACTTTTCATTTTTGAATTATGTTGTTCACAGGTAGATAACCACAACGGAACTTTCCCTAAAAAATGCTCTTTTCTAGATTCAGGGGATTTCAAAACATTTTCGGTGAGATTTCGACATGAATTTTTGGTTCGAATACAACACTTACTCTAATTACCAAGTAATAGCAGTACATAGCAGTTAGAGAAGACATCACATATCCAAAAAGATCTATCGAGATTTCACTAGAAGTACTTGTTTTGTGGCCTCCTGAATAAAGCCCGCTTTAGAAAAAAGGTCGTGCTTGTGTGTGTGTGTGTGTGTGTGTGTGTGTTTGTGTGTGTGTGTGTGTGTGTGTGTGTGTGTGTGTGTGTGTGTGTGTGTGTGTGTGTGTGTGTGTGTGTGTGTGTGTGTGTGTGTGTGTGTGTGTGTGTGTTGCTTCAGCAACATAACTCAAAATAAAAAAGTCTGACAAGCTCTAGCCTAACTTGGTATTTAAACTCATTATATTACAAGGATGCAATATGAAGGTTTTCCTCAAACCCTTTATGTAGAACTTATTTCGATTATTTCTTTACTTTTATAAAATAGCTCCAATGATTTTAAATAAGGTGCCAAATTTTATTTTACATGACAAATTATGTTAAGCATATATACAATTTTTTGAAAACATGCTGTGAAGTCCTCTTCATTCGAGAATGAATTTTATACAACCTTGTAAAACTCAAACACTAAGCCATAAACCAAAGCGTACTGCACACTGTTTCCATGGGGAATTGAAATTGATTTGAGACCAATCGCATTCTAAATAGGACCCGCGTTTCCATATTGAATTCAATCCGGAATGAGATCGATTAGGATATGCAAGACTCAAGCATAAATAGCTTTTATGTTGGTCACTTCGTTTATGCCGGTGAACCCGTAAAAAATATCCGCATTTCAACTAGTATTTGAGACTTATAATGTTATAATGCACACCGGTCCAGCGGCGAAGAAAGCCGAAGTGTTGGAGTCACGTGACTAACATGGCTGGGCGTTACGTGACATGCATCACGTGACTACTTAGAAAGTTGACTTGCTGGAAATATGGCTGTCACGTCTATCGTGTATCACTTCCAAGTGTTCGTATAAACTACTTTCTGATTTTCCTTCAAAGTTGCAAAGGCTGCACTTAAATTGAAGTTTTTGGAGAGGTGCAATGGCATTCACTCACCCCGGATGAGCTGTGGAAGCGTGACGCTGCAAATGTTGTCTCTACTTATAGCACCTCCCACACTCAGAGCACATAAATTGTTTATTTTGGCTCACTTCCATCACTTCCATATTGCACTTGCAATCACTATTGGCGCGTATTTCTTACCTTTCCCGCTCAACTTTCTAGTCACGTGATGCACGTCACGTGACCCAGCCATGTTAGTCACGTGACTCCAACACTTCGGCTTTCTTCGCCGCTGGACTGGTGTGCATTATCAGGTTAAGTGGATTTGAGGCTACTGGATATTTTAGAAGGGTATATTGCGAGATTATAGAAACAATATGGCTGACTTTGTTGTGGTGTTTTATTACGCCACTTTCGCTAAGTGAGGCAGAAATTCAGTTTACGCAAGCAATAATCATGTGTTTACCGCGAGGTTGTCAGGTAGGCTTCACGTAATCAACGTACAAATTCGAATCCAGGAGGATGCGCGAGTTATAGCGTAGTAGACAGTTGCCAGCCAGAACATGGAGTGAGTGGACGACGTATGGGATTTTTAAGATGTGAAACAGTTTTTGGCAGTTAGCTGTGGTCGGCTCCTCTCAAAATTAAGAATGAAGAATTTGGCGAATAAATACTCATTAAACGAAGTTTGTACTTTTCCTTTAACACTCACGAATACCTCGAGAACTTTAGAACCCATGCTTTTTCTGAGCGAACTCGAGGTAATGACGCAGGGAGGGTGACCGCGTTTTCTTTATAAGTGGCGTCTTTATTAATGTGGTGCTGGTATCCAGTAACATCTTACAGCATCCAATGGATACATCCAACGCGTGACAATTCAAAGATACCCATCAGCGGCAAGACAAGTTAGCGTCATAGGAAAACAGAATGACCAGCGAGCACCGTATTACGCGTACAGTAGAGGTTAGCATCTTTGGCGGATTTCGATCCGAATCCACTTTAAAGAGGATCGTGTTTCCATGCATTGTTCAATCCGGAATGAGATATCAAATTCATTTGAATTCCTCATGGAAACGTGATGACAAAAATGCAGGTGTCTCGATTAAAATAAACTAGTGCGAGAAAAAGTCTTGCGCTCTACTCAAATGACTTTCATTATTCACTTTTCTACGCACTATTCTTTGAAAAAGCTGATTGTTCTATGTACCTACTTAATATTAATCCAGTTAAACTTTCAGCTCACACCTCGTAATTGTATGACCAGAAAGGGGGGGGGGCATGAATAACGACTTTCTAGTTGAAAAATGTGTAAATATTTGAAAATTCAATCCAAAACAAGGAATCTCTCGGAACTAGGTGTGTCTACAGAAAATAAAGAATGAATAAAATAAGCATAAATTGTGAGCTTTGCCGAAATGTACATTTGATAGATTATGTCTGTCTCCTACGATTATGCAAAAATCATTCAGAATGAATAATATTTCAGAGGGCATTCACGGAAAATTCGAAGCACATAGGTATGCATTCCATTTGTGAATAAAATATATTAACCCACAGTATTTTATCAAAATGGTCACAGTAAATTTTGACAAAATAACATTTTTGAAAAGAATGTTCCATTGGATAGTTTAGGGTGATGGCTTCATGAAAACATCCTCGTAGATGCTGAATTTAAACATTAAGTTTGGTATTTAAACCACTTCTTGTTCACATGTAGATTGCTTCGTAGATGTTAATGTTATTCAGTTTGAGATTTTATCGAATGCCTTATGTGTTTACAAGTTTGGCGCAGGACTATTTTACCATCAGTGGTTAAAGCACTGCTGGTAGAAATTTATGTTTTCAGCTTTGATGACAACGAAGACAAAAACCAGTGTCATAGCTAACTTAAATCCAACAGACATGTTACAAATTCTGAAGCGTTTGACAAGTCTAGAAAGGGAAACATTTGATGTGAGTCATTGTCTGCGTCGAACTCGTGCAATTTAGCTTTGAATGTAACGGACATGGATTGGAACTGACAACAATGTATGAGAACCACAATAATGAAGCTTACCATTGGTTTTCCTTTCTTGCCTTGTAACGAAAATGTTTGTGATTGACAAAAATGTCTAACTACAATCGGTTTACTGTAAAGTTAAAGTAGATGTAAGCAGAAGCACGTGGCGGAAATGAATCTCACTGGCTGCTGCATTTTAATGCTGCTGTATTGTTCCACAATATAGTTCCAAGGACTATTTGCTTTACTTGCGTTCAATAAACCTCTTAAATTGTCGTTATAATATAGAATATAACGTTGTAATGTAATATACTGCAATAATACTCTATATATCTTATTGTCAACCGCAGAACATTCAATTGAATGCCAGTCATCAACCGTAGGGTTTGCCCGTTGCCTCAGCGTCATCTTGGCCTGCAAAATGGAAACAAGATCGGTAGAAATGGTTTTGTTTAACATCTGCGAGGAAAATCTTTAAGGAGCAGTTAAAAGGTTATTATATTGAATATATTCAATAAGTTTTCGGTGAAGTATCCTACTGTGACTATAAAGATCTGCTAAAGCGTGATAATGGACAATGCCTCTTACCATTCAGTAAGAGCGGAGCGCATTGCAAACAATGCACGGAAAAAACCTGAAGTGCTATCTTAGCTGAGATCTAACAATCCTTACAATAAGATACATGTCATTACTGCAACAGCAATGACACTTGTATGTTCAATAATGCAATGGTTTATGTATCAACAAAGAGAGCAGCTAAATTCAGGTTATCTGAACGAGGTAAATTGGGCAGTGGCAATATTCATATTGTTGTTTACATGCGCACGTGCAGATATGTTAACCAATAGCGCACTGGAGGTGGAGCTCAGTGTGGAGTGCGGAGGAATACACTACTTCGTTCTAACAATATTAAAATATGTTAAGTAGTATGCTGTGAAATAATACCTCAAAATACCTAAAAATATGTAATTTAAAGCTTAAAAGATAGGATACTTTCAGTGCAATTCGTCGACATTTTAGCTTTTCTTATAACTACATATTCAGGAACAGAATATATAATTATATATAATGGACACAGTTTATTGGCAGTCACCAAGAGTTCAAAATGGCCGACATTACACTAAACAACTGACGAAAGAATCGCAAAAAGCAGTCCTGCCAACGTACATAATAAAGGCATTTCTAACCTCAAATATCATAGGGTTAAAATTAAATTAAATTATTTTGTTGTTTAACGACTCTGTCAATTGCCAGGATCACATCAGCGTCGCCGGTGTGCCGGAGTTTTGTCCCGCAGGAGTTCTTTAACATGCCAGTAAATCTACTGAAATGGAGCTGTCGTTTTTAAGCACACTTAAAAACCATCGGTCTGGGCCAGATTTGAACCCGCGACCTTGGGAACAGAAGGCCACCGTCTAACCAACTGAGCCACCCAGACCGACTCATAGGGTTAAAGTAACATACTTTCAAACTATTATATTGCTTGAATATCGTTACCACACAACACATGATGAACCTACTCATCTTCGCAAATCTTGTTCCGCAATAACAATTTTGGATAAAATCACTTCCGAGCGCTAAATATCCTAATATATATTTAATGCAACTGTGTAGCGAACACAAAAATAACAACAGTAACTGTAACAACATATATTGCTCTAAAAGAATTCAAGACAAACCCACCCAAACACGAGCAGTACGTCCACAGATTAATTTATTAATACGGCGTATAAACAGAATCTTGTTTTAAAATCTATTGGTTGGCCTCTCTGCAACGCCTTCATAAACAAGCACTTCTGTGGCAACATAACAGACGCAATAACACCAGCTATAGCCGTAGCTTTACCACGGCTATATGTTACGAACAGTTGGTGACACTAATGCAACCTAACGGAAGGAATATCACCAAATATAACCAGACTGCACTATAACGGGGGAAAAATATCAAGGTTGTTTTTTGGGGTATCTCAATAAGCTGTGCCTACTATAAAATAGGGGCTGTAATAATGGACAACCAAGTACTACCAACCCAAAGATTAATACCACTGTGAAGCAAGTGAACATCTAATTGGCAATTATTTCAAAGATAAGCCGCGATGTGATCTTAGATTTTAAATACCGCATATAAATGGCACACATACAAAACACAGTTGGTAAATGCTAATTAAAGAAACAAAATAACGGAGATTCAATTGTTACTTTTTAAGCTCTGGCTTCTGTTTACTAACGTGTTACATCATGGTCATCTATGCCTAGGGGTATCCCTTAAATAAAATTAACCAGCTTTTGTTTTTACACTATAAGGTGTGTAGTAATACATACATTTATTCTGTGGAGTAATAACAACTTTACTATTTGCTTCTCCATAGCATTCTCAACTACATATAAGTCAAGCCCTTCTTTACAAGCATATTTGTGTATGCCTAAAATTCGTTCGTGTTCAAGTACGAGAGATTTGTAAATGGTTTTTAATATTTTAATAATGTATGATATCAAATTATTAGGTGGTTAATGGCTCCAACTTCGTCAGAACGAATTGTACTTTTTAATGGTGATTTTTTTCTCTCTTTTTATTTTCTGGTACTGTTTAATGCCCACTTTTACTATATGCGGTACCACAGACAGTGGCACTGATGATACATGGAGTGAAGATGGAGCACCGGTGCAATGAGTTGGTGGGGGAAACCGGAGAACACGGAGGAAATCCGCCCCAGCCCGCTTCGTTCACCACAAATCCCACATGAGACTGCATGGTATCGAACCCGGTTCGCTTTGTTGAGAGACGAATAGTCCAACCACTCGGCCAAGGCGTGTCCGTAATATGAACAGTGAAAGGATTACTAACATAAATTGAGTGGTTTTGAGATTATGCTATACACACACAAACTCACACAAAACACGCAAATAGAATAGAACATAACACAGTAACCTTGCTGTAAGCCAGAATGCAGCATTTACGTGCATGAGCGAGCAATAACAATAAAGTCAAAGATCGACATAAAACCTTAGACGTTTCCGATATTAAAACGACAGCTCTACATCTACAACACATTACACGACATCTCTGTGATAGTTATGTCATTGCTTCTATCTCTCTTCGTGTGTTGGGTGGTTGGACTTCACGACCGCACAGAACCATAGAATAGCACCCCTATGGACGGTACACAAACCTAAGAACAAAACAGGCGGAAGGCTTAGACATGGTGTCCCTTCTCGTTGTAACCCTGCGTACTTTAATGGACAAATGTGGATCGCGATTGTAACCAATATTTGTTACCTAAGAGACTCTATAGACACTGTCATTAAGACAAATGTAGATGAAACAGAACCTTGTGTTATAATTCATTCTCATACTGAATTGGTTGCATGGTTTCTTAAGACAATTGCATTTCTGTATAAAAGGAAGACATAATTGCGTATAGTAACCTTATTGCTATCATAAATGAGAATAGAAGAAACTAGAACTCTTTAGACATAACAGCAGAGATAAGTTCACAACTCAAGCTTTAAAATGAAGCAGCCTCTGGCCTACTTTGTGTTTCACCACCAATACCTATGTGTATAACAAGGGTACTGATATTTTTGGACGTGGCGAATGACCTTGCAAGGATCTGCGGGAGTTATGTCATACAAATTGATGGTGGAGATAACGTCTCTCTTTCCTACTTGAAATAAACAGGAAAATGCTGATAATATTACACGGAAGCCGGAGAGATAGCAACCTGACACCTCTGTGGTTTTATAAATACAAAAGTGAATTTGACCATAAAAACTGCGTAACTTCCAGCAATTTGTTACATCTAAAAATACCCTTATACTTTAGTGTGTAAACAGCCGAACTCAAACACAAATGAGCCAAAGCACAGACAGCACAGTCCAAAGCACAGAGGTACGACGGCAAAAGCCAAATTGAAGACAGACTGCCATGAAAAAGGTAGCACTCTGATGAATATATAACTCCTTAGCAATGAAAAGGTACATCTGGTTTGGTACACCTAACTGTATAAAACCATTTCTTGAAAATTCGTTAAATGCACTTATTGAAAGATTTCATGGTTACTCCGTAAAGGAATCTAATGGTCAAATATGAATTCTTTTTCGAGAAAGAGGGTGAAGAATTTTTAGGAGTACTTCTTAGAAGACCAGTAATGGAGTGTAAAATAATTATTACATTTATTACAGTTATTAGAGATACAAATAGCAAAAATATTCATAACCTCTGGTTTAAAATAGAAACATTTATTACATAATTTCATTTTATTTATTTATTTATTTATTTATTTATTTATTTATTTATTTATTTATTTATTTATTTATTTATTTATTTATTTATTTATTTATTTATTTATTTATTTATTTATTTGTTTGTTTGTGTGTGTGTGTTTGTTTGTTTGTTTATTTGTTTATTTATTTATTTATTTATTTATTTATTTATTTATTTATTTATTTATTTATTTATTTATTTATTTATTTATTTATTTATTTATTTATTTATTTATTTATTTATTTATTTATTTATTTATTTATTTATTTATTTATTTATTTATTTATTTATTTATTTATTTATTTATTTATTTATTTATTTATTTATTTATTTATTTATTTATTTATTTATTTATTTATTTATTTATTTATTTATTTATTTATTTATTTATTTATTTATTTATTTATTTATTTATTTATTTATTTATTTATTTATTTATTTATTTATTTATTTATTTATTTATTTATTTATTTATTTATTTATTTATTTATTTATTTATTTATTTATTTATTTATTTATTTATTTATTTATTTATTTATTTATTTATTTATTTATTTATTTATTTATTTATTTATTTATTTATTTATTTATTTCTTTATTTATTTATTTATTTATTTATTTATTTATTTATTTATTTATTTATTTATTTTTAAGGGAGTTTAATTCCAACATTGTTTTTAATTTTTGGATGGGGATATCAACCAGAACGATTGCAGTATCATATTCGATGTAATTATTTATCACATTTCAAGTTGCATGTCAGCACACTAGAAACTAATATAACAGCTTCCTTATCTAAAACAAAAATCCACCTAGAGACTTTCACTCTTTCGTACTGAAGCTTTATTTGCGTCATTAACTTTATGCACAAAAAAGCTTACTTCTGTGGCATAAAATCTCAGAACGTAGTTTCCCTTCAAGCACTGAGAGAGATCATCTTCATTATTATGAAATTATTAACATATAACTTTCTCTTTTGTTTTAGGTGAGTTCTGTCCGCACATCTCAAGTAACATAAGCTGAAAAGGAATTTGTAAGTTTTCAAATGCAGTTACTTTAACTGCATCATTATATTACATGATTGCATTTACACTAAATAATGTTAATTTATTTTAAGCACAGTAGACGTTAATTATACTCAGTGAGCTTTCTTCCAACTGCAGGTATCTTAGTGTATGTGAAATATGTATGTGTATATGAAATGCATATAAAATATTTAAATAGGCTTTAGATTATACTGTACAATTAATTTATAAACGCTACTCTATGCACTTTTTCTTGAATGAGGTAAGAAAGGAATTTAATTTGAATGGAATTATAGTTTTATGTATTGTGGCGGTCACTAGTGGAAAATTCCAGAAACATTCTAGTGAAGTTGATATTCTATGTTGCTATCTATTGTTTTTCCTTTGTTTGAAAATCAATAAAATGTTTTGGTAACCCGCATCATAAAAGGTTATTCAATAAACCGCATCTTAAAAACCAAAGTATAAACTCAGATAGTATAGGATTATTTATTGGAAGACAGGTTGAACTTAGTTACAGTTTTATTTATTGTAATCATTAATGAGAATCGGTAAGCAACCTAACCTTCAGATTAATACACTGCAAAATGAAGACAAAACACTCGAAATTATCATTCTATCAGTAATGAAAATGCGAAAATATGGTCAATAGCATAAAGTGTATTCCAAATAAATTATATTTTGACAACATTATTTTAAGATCAACTTCCCGTTTTTGTTGCCTTGGTAGAAAGTTGAATTTCCTGGAGCCAGTGCTGTAATCTTAACCTAATGATCTAATTACAAATTATCACTAGGACATTTTTTGTTTAGTCAGTGCCAATTGTATCCCACAAATCGCTGAAAAACGAGTTATTACACATTACAATGGATTGACAATCAAAATAGCACTACATTTCAATTTCACGACTGTGTTTTTAACTATGTTCAATGTATTTTTCCAAAAGAAAGGTTATTTATTAATGTTAAAATTAAAGCGAAATTTATTTGAGATTGCCAACCACTTTTCTGTTATAACAAGAGAAAATCGAAATAAATGTAATTCCTCAATTTCGTTTTCTTCAGTTGGCATTACTGAGAGGTCGAGCTACGCTAATAGTAGATAATTTTTTATAGAATTTAATATTTCCTGGTTTCACTCAATTCGAGAATTTATCAGTTAGGTCATTAGGTGTTACTTGTGATCATTGAATTTTAACATATAACCATTCCTGTAGTGTCTTTACAGATGATTAAACTGTTCAATTCATTCATCTGATTTAATTTGACGTCATTCATATTGAACTCCATGTCCGCTGCAAGTTATTTATAAGCAACTCAAAAAGTTTTTGGGAAGTGGAAAGGGAAGTAGTGGATTTGATTTCAAATAATGTACTGTTTACATTGATGAAAGTAGCATGTTTCTATCATTTTGGAGAAAAAAGTTATCGCTGTTTGTTTTTCGCTACATGGCAATCTAACGCCTTCCGCATCTGCGTAAGCTTATCTCACTAGAACTGCTGCCCTTAAGTGAAGCGAATGACTGCAACTGTGTTCATAGAACTTTTTCGAAATAGGGATCAAGATGTATTACCATATTTTAGGCAAGACAGTTCACCCTGTGTTTGTTGTGTTGTGATTGGCTTGGTGTCAAAACTAAACATTGTGCACAATACTGAAGATTGGAATTCATTCATAGATTCTTCCAAAATTAGCTTGAAGGCTGTATTACTTCACAATGGCAATGAACTGTCATCTGTTCCTGTGGCTCGTGCAGTTGGTATGAAAAAACACACGAAAATAGTTACTGATTCTGATTCTAGAAGTCAATAAGTACAAGGAACACACGAATTGGTGTATTTGTGGTGATTTAAACGTAATTGGACTTCTCCTAGGATTACAGGGTGGTTTCACAAAATTCTGTTGTTGCCTGTGCCTGTGAGAGAGTAGAGCTCTTGAACAGCACTATAGTAAAAGAAGGCCCAAAAGAGAAAAATTCGAACCAAAGAAGCAGAATATGAAACACAAGCTATTGGTGAACTTTTTAAATGTGTACGTATAAAACCGGGGTCATGAAAAATACTGCGAAGAGAATGGAAAAAGCAGGGGAAGGTTTCAGATATATATCTGACAGAACTGTTTCCTAGTATAAGTACAGCCAAAATAAAGGAAGGAATTTTCAGTGGTCCACAGATAAGACAACTGCTTAAGAACTCATAATTTGATGCTAAGCTGAATCCCGCTGAACTTGCTGCGCCGTTGTCATTCAAAGAAGTGGTGAATAGGTTGCTCGGTAATAAAAAAGAAAAAAATTACTCATGGATTATATTTTTAATAACTGCAGAAACTTAGGATGTAGGATGTCATTGAAAATTCATTTTCTACATTCGCAATTAGAATTCTTTACTGAGAATTTGGCTGCGGTTAGCGATGAGCAACGGGAGCGTTTTCACCAAGCTATACTCCAAATGGAACGTAGATATCAAAGTAGATGAGATCCCTACATGATGAGCGACTACTGTTTATTTCTTCAGCAGGAAGATCCATCTTCGCATAAAAGAAAATCCCATATAAATGGGCAATCACCAAGAGTTCAAAATGGCCGACATTACACTAAACAGTTGACGAAAGAATCGCAAAAAGCAGTCCTGCCAAAGTACATTTCTAACCTCAAATATCAGAGTGTTAAAGTTTTAAAAATTAAAATTATTTTGTTATTTAACGACGCTGTCAATTGCCAGGATCACATCAGCGTCGCCGGTGTGCCGGAATTTCGTCCCGCAGGAGTTCTTTTACAGGCCAGTAAATCTACTGACATGGAGCTGTCGTTTTTAAGCACACTTAAAAACCATCGGCCTGGGCCGGGTTTGAACTCGCGACCTTGGGATCAGTAGGCCAGCGTCTAACCAACTGAGCCACCCAGACCGACAGAGCGTTAAAGTAACATACTTTCAAACGATAATAATGCTTAAACATGGTTACCACACAACACATGATGAACCTACTCATCTTCGCCAAATCTTGTTCTGCAAGAACACTTTTGGATAAAATCACTTCTGAGTGCTAAATATCGTAATATATACGATACGTATTTAATGCATTACTGTGTAGCGAACATAAAAATAACAGTAACTATAACTGTATATATTGCTCTAAAACAATTCTAGACAAAACCACGCAAACACGAGCAGTACGTCTACTGACTGATTGATTAATTAAATTAATACGGCGTCTAAACAGAATCTTGTTTAAAATCTATCGGCTGGCCTTTCTGCAATACGTTCATATAAAGGGCTTCTGTGGCAACATAACAGACGCAATAACATCAACAATTGCCGTAGCTTTACCATAGTTATATGTTACGCACAGTTGGCGGCACTAATGCAACCTAACGGATGGAATGTCACCAAACATAACCAGACTGCACCATAATGGGGGGAAAATGTCAAGGTTGTTTTTTGGGGTATCTCAATAAGCTGTGCCTATATAGAAATAGCTTCCCAACTGCTTCAGACAATGTACCAGTAAGTTCTACATGTAATGTTTATTTTTTGTGTGATGAATAAGAACTTCAAACTTCTGAATTCTCTCGGAATTCTGTCATGTGCATCCAACCAAATCCGTGATGTAATAAAATTAAGGAATTTATCAAGATATGCCTCATTAATGAGCCGCTATTTCAGAATATATGAGATGCAGAGATCTGATATTTCTACAGAACATTTAGGCGTTCTTTCTGAGTCCTCTACTTTGTTTTGATGATGCAAATTTAATAAAATAAAAAACACGATGTTCTTAATTAATCCCTAACATATAGAAAAATCTACATTTTATTTTTTAAATTATGTACTACAGAAAACTCAATATAAATTTCATGCAATAACTGCAATTTCTGAATTGTATGATATAAATGTTATGCACATAGGCCTAGCATTACCTGCACTAATATAGCATTAGTGAGATACGGATTGACCACATACCTTAATAAGAAAGGGTATGATAACAGAAGAATGAGGGTTATGGAAAAAAATGGATGACATTCGCAATTGGCATGACCAACTTACTATAAATCAGGTGCTTTCAAATCAGTTTCTCAAAATTTTTAAAAAATTGTAGAGTTGTGTAATTTTTATGATCATTAACTACATGTCACCAGTTTGGCAACAAGGTTTAAGTAATGCTTAATTAAATGTTTACATAAGAATTATTCCTATTATGCTCTGTCGTCCAAAAAATAGTGTACAATGCACTTGCGTTTAGTGCATTGAAGAATCTAGGAAGTAGAGTTCGTCTCCTATTTCCCAATTCTTCCTCATTGTCCAATGTTGCATTTATCACACATATATCCCGCTATTACTACAGTGCACCGTTTCTCAAATGATGGGTGGTGACGCAGAAGGGGTCGTGGGCTATGTTTTGCAGGGTCGTTCGGTTTCTTTAAATTTTATGTTTATTTCCTGGAAAGTAAATCGATTTAATAATTTAATAAGCCATAAATAAGTACGACACTAAAATATATGTTCTTTTTAGATACTTCTCCATTTTAAAACCAGATTAGTAGAAGCACACGGGAGTTTGAACTACGTGTCTATTCCTACAGTGCAAGAAAGTCATATAAACAACATTAATATATCCTTTTTCATGACTTACAAACTTAAAATGGTTATGATTCAGGGCTTTGCCTGTTGCATCAGTTTCCCCATTTAGAAATTTCAGATAAACAACGTTTTAACTACTGACCTCAAACTTTAAGCTCAGCACTATTTTCCTTAAACATGTAACACACTCACCACATACACTGACTTAACTATGCTTCTGTATATCACAGATCAATGCTAATAATCACAGAACAACTATTAATTGTAGTCCAGTTTTCTTCAATATGCCAACACGTGTACAACTGTTTACATCTCCATGTTCACTACAAACAGTACAGCCAACATAAATTTATATAGCAGATCTTCATAACTTCTTTTCTACCCTTCTTTGGAGGCTAAGAAAGCAACCCAAAACCAAAAACACAATATTAAATTTCAACTTTCCTTGATATGTAAGAAAAAACCTCTTTATATTCATTAAAAAGTGATCTAAACCCCACTATTGTTGGTCATCAGTAATGAAGACCGCGTTGCTCAACTGTTGCCAATACAGGGTGGGGCGAGTTGGGGTCTGCTTAAGTTTAAGAAAAGGAGGTCGTTGTTTTCAAAATGTTGAGAAACGTTACTATAGTGAAACTGTTAAAGCAAACCTAAGCAAACCTCGTACTATTCAACATTCTGGAAGCTTGAGACCAAGACCGTGTAGCAGAAACAAATGGAAAGAGAAGCAATTGTGGGAGCCTAGCAATTCTCTTACACTTCTTCGAGTTTCTTTCCATTGTTCATCAGCGAATTTGGTGACTGTGATATACCAGTCATTTCTATTATGTTCCTCATTTCCAAAACGTTCACTGGACCAGTAATCTTTACTATTTAGGTCTGTAGAAGACATTTAAGCTACATTTAGGGTTGCCGCCTGTCCCAATTTTGTCAGGACTATTCCTACTTTTTTATAATGTTCCGTGTCCCAATGCCAGGATGAAAGGATGCCCAAATATCTCTATTTTTCTGTCTTTAATTTACAAGTCAAGTTTAAATTGAGTTTTCTCAAGGTTTCATGCAATATAGTATTTTTAATAATATCAGTAGCAGGTATATATTTTCTTTTCTTTCTTTTTCTTCTTCAAAATTTACAGTTGGTCATCTTGATAACTCTTTAAATACACGAAGGGAAGTGCGAGTAACACTGGAGTCGTGTTTCTGTTAATGACGAATTCTGTTAAACAGTAATTTTACAACTCGAAAATAAAATAATTCAATCTACAGATCTTTATGCAACCTTAGTACCTACATAAAAGCATTTATATAAATTAAAATAATGATTTCATGCCTTATAAGGAAATAAAAATTTAAAGAAAATAAGCAAATCGGACCAGGAAATATTTAGCAGAGATGCAGAGAATGTATACCAGAGGAGCCCTCATTATTTAAATAAAAGGTGGTCTACCCATAAAAAGGGGGGGGGGGGGCAGCAATGATCTTTGATAGTCTTGTAGAAATTTAAATGCCCACAGCATAGAAGTAAATGGTAGTGAGTTTTAAGTACAATGAGTTGATTGTTCTATAACATGTCCTTGAATCTCTCAAAACTAGGTGTACCAACATACGGACGTATAGGTCCGTTTATGAAGTACGCGGCCCCTAACTTAATAAACCGGTAACAATTGCGTTTTCCTTTCCAATGAGTAATGCACATGCAGAAATAATGTTTTCATTAATGAAAAAGTTTTGGACAGGAGAAAGAAACAAACTTCAGTAAAATACGTGGAACCTGGAATTCAGTTAATATAACCTGTAATATAACTTGTACCGAATGTCACCAATATACTCTGAACGAGAAGACCACTGCGTCAGATAAGCATTCTACAGTTCCAGTTCCATGATTTGTATGTATAAGGAATCATGTTCTTGCCAAGAAAACATAATTGATTTCAGGGTCTTAAGAAATATTTAACTTACTGTTTATAAGTTTTTCATTTAAAATAATTTGAAGTTTAGTTTGTAAAATCGAATACCGCCCGCTAAAGCCGAATTTTGACTTCATCAAGGTGGCAACCTTAGCTATATTCATTATTAACACACAATATTAACACATGATGTTATATACATTTCAGTAGTACTACTTTCTCCTAAACTATTGGATCTAGGAAGCTCAAATTTTCTGAGCTGCCAAAACATCATATAAAGTTTAAAATGAGTGGAGCAGTTTGGCCATATTTTACACGCAATTTAGAAACTACAATGTTATGTATTGCAAAAATTGAGCTAATTTTTAATAACTATATATAAGCAGCAATTTTCGCTATAAAATTAGAATTTCGAAAAACTAATTCTCTGATTTTGTCAGAAACACTATTTTCTAGGTTCGCCATACCACAATTATTTTTTCTGCGTATTAATTTACAGTCCATCCAGATCTTCGTGGCACTCTCCCACTCCTGAAATATAGGTGCACAATAGCAGAAACCTGATCACTGGCATAATAGGGGAGGTGGGGATTAGTATTCCATTTCCTCTGACTGTGATAACTACACAGTAATTGTTTATATGCAAACATACACTCCTTGTGTATGTGAGTGCCTGAGTTCTGACATCACTCGCTTGTTCCCCACCACTCAAGTCACTTCTAATTTCTCCTCTCTTGCGCCTATGAAGCGTCAGGACGATCTGGTCAAACTGTACATGGATGTGACGTCCCTTGCTTTTGACCTACAAATTTGATTTGCACAGATATATTGATTTTCGTATATCTTTAACACCGAGCACTGCACAATGTGTAGTGCAACATTTATTATTATAGCTTTAAGATCTGGGTGATGTTCACATTACAATACTGACATATTTTGCATGTGTACATCAGTGTATTTAACTACCTTGTGGATTTTATTATTAACCAACGCTGTTATGCCACCACTGTCACCTCCTTTGCAGAGAAATAAAGAAAGCTGACAATGTTTTCTATTGGCAAACATTTGGTAAGTAGCTGAGTTTTGCTCAAAGATCCTATTATAAAAGAGTAGAAATTGCATTATGAGCTTGCCCTTGACTGAGGGGGAAATGAGCTTTCCTTATCATAGAACTGCAGCCTTGTACTTCAATGAAATATTCCCACATCGAGAAGTTCCTGCACAGTGTTCGTTGCCTCAAAATTATAATCACTACTACACCATAACATTAATAATATAACAGTAAAATGTAACACTCAAGCGTGTCTTCGTTATCAGAACTGCAGCTGGGTAATGTTTAGTATTCAACAAGTTGGGTAGCCATTGCTGGCTCCAATCGATAGTAGGAAATGAAGGGAGGTTCAAGTTATAAGCGAAGACACACAAGGGGGAAGATAGCTCCCTTGGAGTTGAGAAATGGTTTAGAAAATAGTAAAGGAGATTGTAATAGACAACTTGCTTGGATTTTCCCCTTTTACTTCTTCCTAGTGATCAATATCCACTAGGGATGGCCAAATAGCATTGACAGAAAAACATCCCGGTATTATTATACTGTGGAATCTTTGAATTAAATCACAAAATGCAATTTAATAAAAGGAAATGTAATGTAGATTATACTATTAAAATAACACGCTCCAGAAAGAAAGAAAGAAAAAGAAAACACGTGAATCTTGATTGAGGCAAATTAATTGAATACAGCTTCTTCTAGGGTTTTTCGCTTATCCTTAGAACACAAGAGTGGAACAATACTTGCTATGGAGCCAATGATCATTTGAGCATTACTTCCATCGTTTTATTCATTCATCGTCCAATATGGTCTAGCCGATTAAACGGTGTTTAATGTAAAGAAAACCACACAGAAACTTTTGGGTCTTTCAAAAGTTACTTCATTATTCGTAGATGTATCGAGTCATTCAAAGGACTAGTAGAATGACTGCAGAGCATTCCAACCTCATTTTACTTTAGACTTATAAAACGAAAGAAAAGACATAATTGGTTATCTCTGTCCACTCTTCTACTTGCAAAACCAATTTCTTGTATGTGTTTCATATTGTGAGAATGACAATGAGACAGATCCTGCTTCCGATACCAATGTGACAAATGATTCTTTCTAGCTACTTCTGTCACTTTATTTCCCTTAAAGTGAAATCACAAAAACATAATCCTCTTTTTTTATCGTTAATACACTCTACAATCCGACGTGACCTTGCAACTCACAGCTTTTCTGTCCTCTCGTAGCTTTGACTCATACTTTACTGTCTTTCCACTCTCTAACATATAGCTGGCTTCGACGACAAAACATTAAAAACTGCTTCCCACAACAAACAACTACAACGCGACGCTTAAATGTCCAAAACTGTCTCTGATGATATACTCTCAAACTCTTGTCAACACTGACCGTACACAACACGCAGGTATGCCTCCTTCGACACTTAAAAGACTCGCTTCTCTCAAAACTACAACAACGTAGCACGGGATTTTTCTCCAAATCACCTTTTCGAAAACAAGCCAGGCCCTTGAACAGTTTCTTGAATTGTCTGGGAACGCTTTGTTCTGCCTCGCTCATTGTCTTCCTTGTTCTAACCGCCCCAAGCAGTGGTGTGAGGTAGCTTAACTTTGGGCGTCTCTTCGACGGGCGACCGGCGTCACAATATTAACCATTTCGTATTACACAGTTGATTAACCTTGTAAATACAAGAGGATGCAGTAAGCTTAAGCACAAGCACAAACAATGAGGCAACTATCTATCCTGTGGAACTCACTAACCTATGCATAAGAAAGAAATGTAAACCAAGCTAAACAATACTTATAATAAGACGATAGTAATAGTATTGTAATTAGCCATTACAGAGATAAAAATTGAAGTTGCAGAGCCATTAAAGGTTGTTCCATCTAGAATTATTATTAATTATGCACAATGTAACAAGACTTGTTGGCACATGCTAGATGCTAATTTACTGTGTCGGAACTTAGAGATATACCTACAGGAAACAGGGAATCTGTATTCCCGAATAAAATAATAGTTTGACATCCGGCGTAATAATAATTGTATTAATATAATAGCGGATTTTGAATAACACAATGGTTCTCAGGGAAAATAAAGGTAAAGTATCGACGTAGTTAATACATTTTAGATATATGGACATTTGCTGATTTAGAAATTTGTCCATGAACGCTAACTGTAGATTACATAAGTTATAGAGAAAATATTTTAAGCATTTAAGAGTTAAACTTATTTTACTCATACAGAGATAGCACATATTTTTTAGTTTTATCGCCTGAGGTAATTAAGTAATAGTTCGACCAATACCTAACCTAAATGCACCATACAACCCATAACTTATGGGTAATTATCATGTTCGGAAAATAAGCTGCAATTTTTATCCAAGTTTCATCCTCAAAATGCTAGGGTGTGGTTTGTATTTACTATCTTGTCCTTTTACATACCCTTACTGCCAAAAGCTCTGCTTTCTTTTGACTGTCTTTTCCCTGTCCAATAGACTCTACTCTCAATTGTAATTTTTTAACTAATAGGCATTGCGTTGTCTGACAAAAACAGATGGTTGAGAGGAGTGTATTGCATTCATGCCATAAGCACCAGTAGAGGGAATATATAGTCCTGGGAGAAACTTCTGAACCTTCCCTAAGTATCCCGTTTTTTTATCAGCATCGTGACAGTGATCGTTACCAGAGGGTAAGAATACGTAGGTTGTGTTTACTTATATTTGACTGCAATTTCACAGTTTGTGAAAGAAATCTCGACTATCAATGTGCCTAAGACTAAACCTAGTTAAACTTCTTTTGTGATAAATAGTAGGCATCTCAATTTGGAGGGGAGGTATTTGTTCAGCAGCCTATTGGGCCTCAGAAACACATGAGAACAGCTTCCAAGGCCGCAGAGAAAAGATAATCACAAAGTGCTAGTCAATATTCTAAATCTCTCCATTTTATAAACACAATTGTAGTGAATAAGGAAAATTGAAGCTATTAACAGTGAAGCAACAAGATTCTAAAGTAAGAACAAATTAGAAACTAAAAACTTCACTTATCTTAGTAATGTTGCATGTTCTCCTTGAACAAGCTAACCCAGGGTTTCAAGTTGTCTGCAACTCATTCTCAAAGCTATACAAACAAATTCGTTACCAAAGCTACAATCTTTCTTTTTCTTTTTCTTTCTTTCTTTTTTTTTTTTTTTTCTGAAAACAAAAACAAATACTGATATTCAATTTTTATTTACCAATCTCTGAAAAAAAAAATTATAAATACAATCTATAGATGGTAATTCAAAGTTCATAACACGGTTCCTGTTTTTTAAAATAAAATTTTTTTCCCAAACCATTAAATCTATCAGACCACTTAATTGTTTTAATAATTAAACTTCTGGATTAATTTCATGATTAAACCAAAAATGATCTGCCACAGCTGATTTATCAGTTTGTTTATATTTAATATTTCTAAACTGTTCCTTTATTCTGGTTTCTAAATGACGTTTAGTTTTTGCAATATAAAGTAATCTTTACTTTCAAGCAAAAGTTCTACTCTATTAATATAATCAGATTGATGTTTTTCTTTCAATGAATTAATAATCTGATTATTATAATTACTTTTAGGGTGATTTTTATTTATGTCTTTCAAAATTTTACTGCATTTCATTTTAATCAAAGATTTATTAATGTCATTTAAATCTTGACTGGCAATTTCAATATCTGCAACAAAATCATGTGTTTTTTGAATAACTTGCACAAGTTTTCATACCTTTATTTGGAAAATTTATTTCTTCCTCGTTAAAGTTTCAATTTGATAAATTAATTACATTATTTGTTTGATTATTTGGTTTATTTATATTCATTTTCTGTTGCTTTTGGCATAATCTATTTAACTTGTGTTTTAAACTCTTAGTTTTTCCTTTCATGCTAAAATTTAGATACTCAAATAATTTTGATTCAAAATTAACCCAAATTAAGTTACCTAAAATACGTGTTAATTTTAAATGTAAGTCATATAACCTAAGTTCAATATTATTTAATTTTTCAAAATGTAATTTTCTTTCAACTTGAATAACTTTCTTTTCTGCTGCCTTTTGATGAATACTATTATTATCTAGTTTAACATTTCTTCTAACAAAAACAGGGATTACTTTTCTTTTTAAACAAATATTCAAAAACCTAATGTCTGCAAGAATATGTCTCATAAATAGATTATGCCCAAAGCAACAGAAATTGAATATAAATAAACCAAATAATCAAACAAATAATGTAATTAATTTATCAAATTGTAACTTTAACGAGGAAGAAACAAATTTTCTAAATAAAGGTATAAAAACTTGTGTAAGTTTTTCAAAAAACACATGATTTTGTTGCAGATACTGAAATTTCCAGTCAAGATTTAAATGACATTAATAAATCTTTGATTAAAATAAAATGCACTAAAATTTTGAAAGATATAAATAAAAATCATCCTAAAAGTAATTATAATAATCAGATTATTAAATCATTGAAAGAAAAGGATGTAATTTATACTAAAGCTGATAAAGGCAACAAAATTGTAACTTTAGATCAATCTGATTATATTAATAGAGTAGAACTTTTGCTTGAAAGGAAAGATTACTTAAAAATTGACAATGATCCTTTAAAATCATGTATTTAAACTTTTAATAAAACTCTCAACGAAGTGAAAATGATACCTGAAAAAGAAAAAAGTATTTTAAAAGTCAATAATCCTGTTTTACCCAGGTTATATGCACTTCCAAAAATTCACAAACCTGGAAATAAAATGAGACCCATTATAAATTATATAAATTCACCTACGTATAATTTAGCTAAATGGTTAACTAAAAAATTTAGTACTTTTGATAAATTTGAAAGTTTAAGTATTAAAAATTCTTTTGAATTAGTAGAAAAGATTAACAACATAGTATTGTCTGATAATGATAAACTCGTTTCTTTTGATGTAACGGCTTTATTTCCTAGCATTCCTAGAAAAAAGCTTTTGATTATTTTAAAAAAATGGTTAAATTCTTTAGAATTAAACAAAGATTTAATAGATAATTTTGTAAAACTTACAAATTTTTGTTTAGATCAAAATTTCTTTAGTTCTAATGGTAATTTTTTTCAACAAACTTCTGGCTTGGCAATGGGTAGTCTACTTTCGCCATTTCTTGCTAATCTTTTCATGAGTTTTTTTGAAACTCAAATTATAAAATCATTCCCTCTAATTTTTAAAATATGGTATAGATATGTGGATGACATTTTTGCTGTTGTCCCTAAAAACAGATAAATTATGCTTTACAAGATAAAGCTATACAAGTCACTTTGGAAACTGAAAATAATGGATTCCTTTCATTTCTGGACTTAAAAATTAAAAGACATAACAATAAATTGAAATTTGGTATTTACAGAAAATCTACTCACACTGATAATTACATAAAATATAAAAGTTTTAATCCTTTTGCACATAAATTTGCTGTTTTCAATAGTTTAACTTATAGGTTAATAAATATACCCCTTAATAAAGATGAATTTGACATAGAATATAAACACATTATTAACACTGCAGTAATTAATGGTTTTAATACAGATTTTATACATAAAAAGATAGAAAAATTTAAGTATCAAAAAGCTGTTGAAGTTTCAACCCTTAAAAAAATAAAAGAGAATTGTATTTTTTAAAAACTTTGCTTACCATCCATGGGCCAATAAAAATTTTACAAAGATTTTTAAAGAATATGGAATAAATTTGGTCCCTCAAAATAAATTTAATATACAAAATTTACTTAATTTTTCTAAAAAAGAATAAATACCAAATTATAAAAAATCTGGTATTTATCAATTTAGCTGTTTAGATTGTGATAAGGATTATATTGGAAAAACTAAACGTCATTTAGAAACCAGAATAAAGGAACATTTTAGAAATATTAAATATAAACAAACTGATAAATCAGATGTGGCAGATCATTTTTGGTCATTTAATAATGAAATTAATCCAGAAGTTAAATTATTAAAACAATTAAGTGGTCCGACAGATTTAATGGTTTGGGGAAAAAAAAATTATTTTAAAAAACAGGAACCGTGTTATGAACTTCGAATTACCATCTATAGATTGTATTTATAAATTTTTGTTTTCAGAGATTGGTAAATAAAAATTGAATATCAGTATTTGTTTTTATTTTCAGAAAAAAAAATGAAATATTGTAGCTTTGGTAACGAATTTGTTTGTATAGCTTTGAAAATGAGTTGGAGACAACTTGAAACCCTGGGTTAGCTTGTTCAAAAAGAACATGCAACATTACTAAGATAAGTGAAGTTTTTAGTTTCTAGTTTGTTCTTACTTTAGGACAATTGTAGTGCGTTAGTGAGTATATTGTATTAGCAAAGATATGACTATTTCAATTTCATTCTCCAGAATGACCATTACTGGTTCCTAGATCATAATAAGCATTTCTTTTATGTAGTTTTTTCACTCTTAATGTTGCATGCCATTGGAATGTTGTGTTTTCAAACATATGCACTAGGCACGCAATTGAAACTGAAATTTTAAACTACACCTTTATATGCTTTTTCGCAGCTCGTAGGGATTCCTTCTTAGTATTTTTAGATATTTTTAAAGACCATTTTAGCCAATTGATCGCCTTCATCTTCCGAGTCCTACTCGTCACAATCAGCACCGATATCAGTTCCATTATGTCCTTCATGTCCTTCCACTACTAAGAAAACGTGATGTATGCCGATATGGACGATTATTAAGAGCGAAAAGGATTGTCAAGCCTCGGAGTAAAGTACAGTTACGACGCAAACTTCAGTCTTACAGTTGTGCGTTATGCCATATGGTACCACTATCATACCTTCAAGAACAATACAAGTAAATTTATGATAATTTTTATCCTCTAAATCAGTGTGGCCTATTTTCGCGCAAAATATTTTCTTTGACTTCTCTACTACGTATAGTAAGTAGGGGAAGTATTGTATTTGGCCCTGAAATTTGCTGTCGAGATTTCACAGGAAATATGTTTTGAAGTCCCCTGAATAAAACAAACATTTTTAGAAAAAAGTGCATGTATGTATGTCTACCTGTGAACAGCATAATTCAAAAACGAAAGTTGGTATTTAAGCTTAATATCTTTGAAGGATGCGACACGAAGATTTTGAATGAAAGTCCTCAATCTTAAACAACCCTTTACATGGAAAATTTTTCAAAAATGTTAATTTTCTCAAAAATGACTCAAATATTTCGATTAAAGTGCCATATGTTTGGGATATTATTATACCACACGAACTTTATATTTTGAACTTTGTGGCTATAGCCTATATAGTCCTGTTTACTCTTGATGACTTTTGTATAACTGGTAAACCGTAAGAGATAGATCAAGTCATACTATACAAAAATGTAGATCTCGTTTAAACAAAAAAGTTATGTCCAAATGCATTTTTTGTGAAGTGGACCGTTTTGGAGATATTCCTTGTTATATATGTGAATTTTTAATACTTACACTTTTCTCAAATGGAAGGTCGTTATTTACTTTTTTATCTCTTGGCCGTGAAAAGAGAATGGAATTTCAAAGCCTTCATATAGCAACTAGGTTTAAAACATTTGAATATCACTTAAAGCCTACTGTGCTCCCATATTCTCCTTGCATCTACAAGAAAATTAGCAATAAGATAATTTCTATAAATGTTTATCTCAACGTGCGTTAGATAGAGGAATAAGTGTTTGTAATAATAGTTTGTACAAGATTAGAGAATAGGAACAGGTGAGATGCGGAGGGGTTTCTGCACTGAAGTCATGCTTATTGTACCTATATCCCCAAGGGAGCACCCCCCAGGGGGAAGAATGAGGTGAAAACAAAAACCGGGTGAACAGATCCAGACTAATGGCACAAGTATTCACAGAGGTCTCTAAGGTTTCCGAAGTTTGAAAACGTATTTGGCAGTTACACATAATAATAAATGTTGTTGACCTATGTGTGCCAAATACTGTTATAATATGATAGATAAATCATTAGGCAAAAGGGTTTTGTGAAAAGATACATCTAATAAAGTAAGCTGTTATTCTCCACCAGAAAGCACAGTGAATTACAAAACATCTGTGCTACAAATCGTATTTAACCAGCAACATTGGCATTTCGCGGTAATTTGGAGTTGAAAAACTAGGCTAAGTCCCTTTAGAGGAGCTTAATTTTCTCGAAGCAGCCACGTACGCACGCGCGCACACAAGCCACGTTTCCTCTCCGGGTCTCGAGGTTCAGGTAATAGCATTTAGACGTGAGGCCATTACAGATTTATAGACTAGCTAGAACCCTGGTCATGTTGTCGAGAGCGTCCTCTCGCGGATTCGGACCATTTCCTTCGCTGGCCAAAACATTTGCAAACTTCTTGGAGCGCACCTCTCCCAAAACTGCCGCTAGGGAGTTGAACCTTGCCTCTTTTTCCGGTTAGACAGCCAGCCGATCCGAGGGCTGACGACCAGTTGTTTGTTGTTTGCTGACCCTAAGCCACCCACCCCAAAAGTGTGCACCAGAATAAAATATTTCTTTCCTTTCACGTCCTGGCCTCTTTCGAATTCCACGTGGACATTCAACTGTCGTGCAAAATCTGAAGCAAAACTTCGGTCACCGTCACATAAAGTCTACATACATATATTCTAATCGTTCAACGAAGCATATCCGTTATGTGAATAAATCAATAAAAGATAAATGGATAATATACTCGCCTTCTCCATGGTGAAACTCGGCCTATGTTCAAAAACTTATAACTAATGATAGGCACATTGTAAAGTAATTACTAATAACTATAATATAGCTGTGTTGAACTAAATGCATGCATGATTTTTTATTTAAATGATTATAGTTCATATATAGGTAGGATTAGGCTAGTTGGCCTGTTACGAACTCAAGGAGGAGCTTTTCATCCAATGAGTTTTTGGACGTCTGATCTTTACCTTAAGGCATAGTGTGAAGCATAGCCCTTGTGTGATGGGATTCGTTTAAGATGGGCCAACCAGTTCTTCTGGTAATTTTGTATATGATATAGAATAGCTTCCATATGCAGTTCTTCCATGACTTCATTTATTTTATGGTGCCACTTTGTATAGCCTGCTGCACGGCGCATAAATCTCATCTCGTAAGTTGTTAGTTGGCATTCATCTCTTTTTCGTAGTGTCCATGCTTCACTACCATAACATAAAACTGGTCGTGCAAAGGTCTTATAGAGCCGTAGTCTTTTGCACTGAAGATGGTTTCATTACGTTATTAATTATTCCCATTATTTTTGTAAATGTTGCAATTTTGTTACCTATATCTACTTCGTTATCAAATGATAGATTATAGCCCAAATAAATAAATGTGTTTATTCGTTCTAAAATGTCTGTCCAAAACAATTTTTCAGGATACAGGATATTTTCCACAAAAGGCCATCACTTTATATACAGGATGGAAGTGAAATAATCCGCCAGACTTTAACAGCGAATTTCTCATGTTGTGAATAACAAGAAAGTCTAATACCAAAATGTTAAAAAGTTTATAGTCTTATAGAAAAAAAATATTTTTATAAAAAAATTATCACCTGGCTGAATTATTATTGATTGAAGGTTCTTGATTTATGGGTATATTCATAGAAAATTGAATAAACTACAAGTTTTTCCTTTAGAGTATTTCAATAGATTCAACGGTTCTTGTGTAAATTAAATTTAAAAGAGCCCATAATTTGTTGCCTTTTTGTTGCAATAAATTGTGGGTTTTTAAAATTTAATTTACACAAAAACCATTGAATCTATTGAAATACGCCAAAGGAAAAAGTTGTCGTTTATTCAATTTTCTATAAATATAGCCATAAATCAAGAACCTTCAATGAATAATAATTCAGCCAGGTGATGATAAATTTTTTTTGATAAAAATATTTTTTCTAGAAAACTATAAACTTTTCAACATTTTGGTATTAGACTTTCTTGTTATTCGCCACATGAGAAATTCGCTGTTAAAAGTCTGGCGGATCATTTCACTTCCCCCCTATATAAAACTGGGTGCGTATATGTTTGCAACGACTAGTCTCCCAAACCCCTTCGGCATGCATGTATAGTGTTTCATGGAGGTTTCTGTGCTATCGATTTTATTATGCAGTGTATTACATTCACACGCTACTCTCTACACACTTTTCTTTTACGTGACACATACACATGTCCTTCTCTACTCGCCCTTCTACACACAATCATTTATATATAAACATTTGATGTGTTGCATTCACATGACTCTACTCTTGCACTAACCATTCTTACTCATTATTTGTCTAGCTTCTTCATGTTCGTTGAAATAAATATTTGCAGAAATTATCTTATTACTTATTTCCTTGTAGGTGCAGGGGAAAAACAGTAAGCTTTGGGCGATAGTTACATCTTTTAAAGCTGGCCGCTATATGAAGGCTCTGAAATTCCGTTCTCATTGCACGGCTAAGTTATAAAACACGAATAACTCCCTTCCATTCTAGAAAGCTCACACAAATAATAAGGAATATCTTTGCAATGGTTCACTCTGCAAAGAAAATTATTTGGACATAAATTGCATAGTTTAATGAGAGTTTTGATAGTAATATTTGCCTTTCTCTTATGGTTTAGCAGTTATGCAAAAGTCAAGAACAAACTGGACTACAGGGGTTCTAGCCAGGAAATTCAAAATGTGCATTTGCCATAAAAGTATCTTAAACATGTGGCATTTTAATCAAAATCGTTAGCCGCTTTCCATGTAAAGGATAGTTTAGGGTGGAGGAATTTTCTTCAAAATCTTGGTGTTGCAACCTTGAAGATCATCACTTCATCTTCACTCCACGAATTAGACTCATCTGTTCCGTTTTTCACTGCAAGTCTCTCCATCCCTTCTGCAGCTTGCCCATGTCTCTTCTCCCTACTGGTTTGTAAAGTAGTTGAGCTACTTTCGGAAGTCTGTCATAGCCCATCCTCTCCGTATGTAGCAGCCAATTGCTTTTATAGTGCTGTATTTCTTCATTTATATATTTTACTTTCAGCTCTGTTCTTATTAAGTCATTATTTATGTGGTCTAGCTTTGTACATCCTTTAGTTTTTTTCAAGAATTTCATTTCAGATCCTTGTATCTTGCTTTCCATCTTCTTTGTTACAATCCAGGCTTCACTTCCATATAAAAGAACTGGCTATGCTGTTTTATAAAATATAATTCTTGTATCCTTTCTTGTTTTATTTTTTAAGGTGTTGTGTAATGTTCCGCACATGAGACTTAAATACCAACTTTGGGTTTTAACAACTTTTTGAGTAATGCTGTGGACAGACACACACACTCACAGAGTGTGAGAGAGAGAGAAACAGACAGACACAAGATACACACACGCGCGCGCGCGCGCGGAGCTTATTCTAACAATGCATCATTTGCATTCAGGGGGTCTCAAAACGTATATTTCCGGCGAAATCTCGAATTTTTGGGTGTAATATAGTACTTCACTACTTCCTCTACTTTACTATACATAGTAGAGAAAGTAAAACTATGTGTTGCACTTACGTGACTTTCTCTGGTCTTTTACTAATTATTCTTACAAACTCTTATTCCTCTTATCTTCATTTTAGCTGAGATAAAGATTTGTAGAAATTATCTTAATGCTCATTTGCTTGTAAGTGCAATGGGAACGTGGGAATACAATAGGCTTTGAGCTTTGAGCTATAGTCAAATCTTTTAAAGCTGGTCGCAATATGAAGGTTTTGAAATTCCGTTCTCTTTGCAAGGAAGAGATAAAAAAGTGAATAAAGATCTTCCATTTGAGAAACCAACGGATAAGTGTTGCAAAACTCACACAAGTAACAAATATCTCCGAAATTATTCACTGCACAAAAAGCAATAAATATAATAATAATAATAATAATAATAATAATAATAATAATAATAATAATAATAATAATAATAATAATAATAATAATAATAATAATAATAATAATAATAATAATAATAATAATAATAATAATAATAATAATAATAATAATAATAATAAGAAGAAGAAGAAGAAGAAGAAGAAGAAGAAGAAGAAGAAGAAATTTGGACATAATTGGTGTGTTTTAACTAACTTCTTGTGTAGTAAGTTTTGGTTTATCTCTTACGCTTTACCAGTTATTCAAAAGTCCTCAAGAGTAAATAGGTCTACATGGACTATAGCCAGAAAATTCAAAATTTATATTTCATTTGCCATAAAAATACCTTAAACATATAGAGTTTTTTATTTGGGGGGCCTCGAAACATATATTTCCGATAAAATCTCGACATTGAAATTTTGGGTGGAATGCAATACCTCCCCTACCTACTATGCGTAATGGGGAAAGTAGCAACAGAAGATGAAAAACAACAGAGCAGAGTTCGCGAAATCTGTTAAGAAAAAATTGGTAACCCATGGCAACCACACAACAAGAAGTGCTCAATCATGTCGACTAAAGAAGAAAGTTTTAATTTCGACGGTGAATATATCCGTGTAGCAGAAAACCAAGAGGCGAAACCGGTAGAACTTCCCATAGAAGTGGATAATACTCTGCTGCTTTCGACATTAACATCGCAGTTTCCAGATGCATGTGGACTTCGTTATTTGAATAAAGAAACGGAGACTTTCAGAGGCATTCGTCTGAATGAGGCTAAACTGTATGCACCTAAAGATGGTTGGGGAAATCATATCTACTACTGTGTATTCCTCGAGCAAAACCTGAAGAGAAAAATGGATGGAATTTCCGAACCCAAGGAAGCAAAAAATGTACGCCTGGAGCCGAGATGTTCAGATCTAATAGTCCTTGGTTTGCCTTGGAACACGGACGAGGAGAAGCTGGAGGAATATTTTGGAGCATTTGGTAAGTTGCAGATGGCAGAAATAAAACGTCACCGTGAAACAGGTCTTTCAAAAGGTTATGGTTTTATTCGCTTCGTGAGTTACGAATCGCAATTACAGGTCGTAAATCAAAGGCACAGTGTAGACGGTCGATGGTGCGAAGTGAAATACTCTCATTCCAAGTTTTAATCTGCAAATTTTCATGTCAGTGCAACAGCATTGTGAGCAATATGTTATGAAAATAAAAAGGCAATGGTTCTCCTAGTTTTCTTTATTTTTAACACTACAAAAACACCCTTTTGCATTGTAGTATAGTGAAATTTTGCTTCTACTACCACACTGCTCAAGAAAAGGTATGATAAAAGTGAAACAGAAGCAGTTACTTTAGGAGTGTTGTGTTGTTTGAGATTGTTCTATAGCCTGGAACCTACTAGCTGGTTTTGGCATTGGTGACCTATCTGAGACCCGGACGAGTTACCTCAGTTATCACATCCTTTTCCTTTTGATACTGCCATGCATTGCATTCTGGGAACAGGAAGAATATGATGGGGCAAATGTATACAGAGAAAATGTTACAAGTGGTATAAAATGAATGCATGTTTATGAATTTTGTGATTTTTCCAAATTCAGGTTTACTTCCATGTGGATATTTCAGATATTCCGCTCAGTTTTCGTATAAGTTCATGCTAAATACATTCAAATTATTATTCAAAATAAAGCTGCATATAAGTTTTGGCTTTTCTCATCTCGTTTAACTTCAATTTCTGGAGAACTATGTCTGAAATTTATTGGCATAATCTGCTAAAGTTTTTATCACTAAATAAGAATCATTTTAATGAAAATAGATACTAATTAGTTTTTTTTTTAATTTGAAAACCCTTATAAAAATCCAGGCAAATGATAACTTTGCTTCTGATGAACAAAATGTGTTTTGTAATATTACCACTGAATATGCCTTCAAAATTTCAGCTAATTATCTAAATAATATTCTAGATAATGGATCATCTATTAACATTGAGAAATAGGGCATTTCGACTCCCCTTAATATTTGAATTTGCATTACTTTGGATTGCTACATTAAATTCACACACACACACACACACACACACACACACACACACACACACACATTCATACTTACAAACTGTAGGCTGTGGATTAATTCTAGCAAAGAAATGTTCCTTAGTCCAGTCGGGAATTGAATCTGCGACCTCTTATATGTTGAGAATAGAACCTCCACCTCTTCACATGTTAATCTATTTTTATTTTAAATAAATGGTGCAACAAAGAATAGTTTGGACATGAAAATAATGCATAATTCATTTTTAATGTTAGAGTCTCAGATAGATCACCATTGTCATGTTTAGTTTCATAGCAAAATTACACCAAAATGTCAACAAACATGGCGATTTTTTCCGCTAATGATCATGCGCAGTATGGACTACTTTACCTAACTGAGAAGCAAACTCCGCTAAGTTAACTATGTTTCGGTTTGTTGTCCTTGTTCACTTCCCACTCAAACGCAAATGCTAAAACAGCACATCACGCGAAATGTTATAAATCAGAAACCTAAGCTTGTATAAATAGTGAATCACAAGCATTGTTAAGGAGCGCACGCAAGCGCGATTACTAATTAAGCTAAACTTCGCATGTTGGCGATTATCGTTTGTCAATCGTTGGCGGCATTTTGTTCGTGCACTTATGCCGGAATCTTGGAAATTGTATTGGGTGCTGGTGCCAACTGGTAGTCGATCATTTTAAACAAATATTTAGGAAACTTTAAAAAGAAAGTTCAATAAAAATTGCTACTTTGTTTTTGTAGTTTATATTTAGAAATTATATTCAGCTCAATTTCAGACTAATTATTGTATGCTGTAATGGTGTGGAGTGCTTATTATTTAGTTTAGTATAGGGCAGGGTTGCCAACATTTAAAAGTAAAATTATCGTACCAGCCACTCAAAATTATAGACTTGGATTCAAAATTATCGTACATCATAAAGCAAACGCTACAACAATAAAAATATCAGTATAATACTTGTGAAAATATAAGAGTAATTATGTTTATTATATCCACTTACAAGATTGATGACCGTAACAAATATTATATTACAACTTTAGCACTTATGTTTCTCGCATTATTCATCTGAAAGTTCATCTTCCTCAACCGTTGCAGCATTGCACAAATTTGTTGTTGAGGTAAACCTTAACATCTTCTCGGTGACTTGCAGATTTTAAGATCTACCACGTTCTTTCATAAGTTCAGACGACAAAGTGAGTTTAAATACTGTATCTAGTGCCAGTCTGTTTCTTACTTTGGTTTTTATTAAATCCAGTTTAGAAAAAAAATTCTTTCACAAGAAGTGCTTCTGCAGGGCAAGGAAACTACTGATAATACAAAGGCTGATAGTTCTTTGAAATCAGTATTTCCACCAAGGTGACATATGTTTAACAGCACTCCAGAAACAGTCAGGTTCAGGCATGTTCTTTATTTCACATGGAATAGCGCGTATTCCGAGTTTTCTACATTGATCGTCAATTTTCTGAACAGTGCCTTCTTCATTGAGATTATCAGACCTGGGCACACTTGCAATAAGAGGATAAAGGATAGCAGGCTTAGTAGCTATGGGGTGGAGACAGACAATGAGGACAAAAGTGGTGTTATTTGTAATTAGTTTCACTTCGCTGGAGTGACAAAACCAGTGAAAATGATATTTCGCCGATATCGAACTATCATACATTCAAATTATCGTACACCCCCTTAATTATCGTACGGGTTGACAACCATCGTACAAACATTAAAATTATCGTATGCCCCCATAATTATCGTACGAGTTGGCAACCCTGGTATAGGGTAACCAGCTGCTTCAAATCCATTTTAATGTGAGCCAAATAAGTATCTAAATGTGTTTTGTGTGCCTTTAAGGTGAAAAACGTTTAATTTCGTCAAATAAGTGTTTGTAAACTGATATGACACATGTCTGACGGCGCATGCCCCAGCCTGCCGATTTTCAATTCTACCACTTGATCACCTATTTTCTTGAAACTATTCATGGCACATACATGAAACTTTTACAGCATGTTAAATGGTTTTCAGAGAAGACACTGATGTACAATTAAGATTCTGTTTGCATCTTTTGCATAAAAAGCATTATAAAGTGGAATTCACTAAATCAGATGTGTTTATTGATCCAAAGCGCTCCTGAAGTTACTTTTATAATCTAAAAAGTTTCATGTACATATCTCCAATTGTGCCTGAGAAAATAGGGCAAACGTTTAAAAAATTATTCTGAAGAAAGCAGTGTTAACGTTTCCAACAGGAAATATGGTACAATTCTTGCCCTTGATACTTCTAACCTAACCTAACCTCTCCACCACATAAGCTACGTGATAGTGTCCTCTAGTACTCTTCGTGGTAAGTGTAGGTCATTTGTACCTGGCCGTCTACGCGAAACAACAGAGTACATGGCGCATGCGCAGGTTGGCTAGTCGAAGCGATGGACGGGCTATTGCCAACCGAAGGTACAAAGTCAGATAACGGCAGTAGCGCCAACGTTGCATAAACATAACTAGTTCAGCAATATTTTTGGAAGTATTTTTCATTATTAATCTGTGATGGTTTTTTTTTTTTTTTTTTTTTTTTTTTGTCCCATTGGAAACTAGGTACTGTTTTTTCATTCGACAGAACATATTTAAGTTTGTTCTCTTCATTAGGTTGCAAATAGATATTGAAAATACATCTTGTGCATCTCTTCAGTTTGCCGGTTGTACAAAAGTCATTCAGTATGAATTAATAAATACGTAGCATTTTCATGGACTGCACTATTAAAATAACTGCATATCAACAGCTATTCGCAACCAAATGAAGAGAACTACTTAATATTTTCTGCCGAAAAGAGAGTATTGAAAAATACTTTCAAAAATATTAGTCCCAATCTTCCATTGCCTCCCACACCGTTAGTCAATGCGCATGCGCCAGGACTTGAAAATGTTATGATTCAGCATGTAATAGGTAGAAGTGCTTTATTCCAACCAAAATTTTCATACCAAGTTTTCAACGGAAATAAATGCAATGCAAACTAATAAATTGAATATCTGGGAAATAGTTGTTGTTAGCTAATGCTGGATTTCTGACAATGAAGTCATTAATCCTCTTGCTCTCCAATATTTTTCACTGATGGATGGGGCACTAGAAGTGGCCGGGCATATTTGAAGGTGGTCTCATTTCCTTTTGCACATAGAGGACAGAGTGGTGAAGAATATATCCCAATTCTGTTTAAATGTTTTGCCAGACAATCATGTTCTGTAATCAACCTGAAGGTTGCAACTATTGTTTTTCGAGGATACTCAGGAATTACTGTTTGAATATTTGGTAGTTCCCATCTTTTATTCTTTGATTTTTCATAGTAATATTTTGCAATAATTTTTTTTTTGAATGCAGAGTTGACTAATCTTTTAGCTGCATAAAATGGTAGATTAACTATAGATTTTTGTACACCGCTGGTACCCATTTTTGCAAGAAAATCAGCTTTCTCATTACCACTCAGTCCACAGTGAGCTGGTATCCATTGGAAGACTAGGTGTTTTTGAAGTGCTGTTAGATGGGTAAGGATTTTCCAACATTCTATAATTGTTTGGTTTTTTGGTGACAACTTGGAAGTAATTGCTATAATTGCTGCCCTGGAATCTGAGAGAATAACTGCTTGCTGAAAATGTGAAATTCTGTACAAAAGATTTTGTAGGGCCATTCGAATTGCTTCAATTTCTCCATCAAAGTTTGTAGTTCCATAACTTAAGGATTTGTAATAGGAAAAGAGGTGACATGTGACTCCAGCACCTGCTCCATCTTGGTTTGATATAAATGATCCATCAGTATAACTATGGAGCCATTCGTGTTCTGGATTGTCTCTAATGCCAATAATTTTAGAACACTAGTTGGAGTATCACTTTTTTTAACTTCTTCTGTCAGGTGTAAATAATATGTGATGTCTAATGTATGTGTTGGATTGACTTTAGATATGAAGTTTGCCTTTGAATTAGGAAGGTGTACATCCTTCTTGATGTCTTGAATTTTGGAAAGAAAGCTCTCCTGAGTCTTTAGTGTATGTGTAAAATTTCTCTTGTGCCATGTATTGAATGGGAGTCCGATCAATTTTTCGTGTTGAATAAGAACCGCTTTTTCTATTTCATATTCAATGGGGTATTGGTTGGTTAGTATTTCCATAGCTGTTATTGGTGTGGTTTTGATAGCACCTGTAATTAATCTCAGACTTTGGTTTTGAAAGATTTGAATCGTTTTTGTGTTTGCTGTTACAAGAACTTCGCTGCAGTAAGTATATAATGGCTTTATATATACATTGTATGTCGTGTTAAGAGTTGCTCTGGAACATCCCCACTTCATTCCTGTTAGACGTTTTAACAGTGAAAGGCGCCTCTCTGCTCTTTGTATTACATTTTCTATTTGTTTGGTCCATGTAAGTTTAGTATCAAATGTAACTCCTAAATACTTTGCTTCCTTTGTTTCTGCTAATTGTTGACCCTCAAAATTTAGTTTTATTTTTAGTGGTTTTTTTCTTAGTGAAAAGATTTGGTAGTTTGATTTTGTTGTATTAACAGTCATTAAATTTTCTTTGGTCCACCTTTGTAATTTGGTTAAGTATTGTTGCATGGTTTCTTCCAGTTATGTACTTTTGCTTTTTGGTTATGAAGTCCACATTACTAAGTCATCAGCAAATAGTGCACACTTCACACCTGATTCTTGTATTTGTTGTGGCAGATCGTTAATAAATATATTAAAAAGTGTTGTGCTTAGCACTGCGCCTTGTGGTAAGCCACGGTGTACTTGTTTGTATTTAGACATGTTTCTTCCATATCTGGTTGCAATAAAGCGTTGTGTTAGGAAATGACATAGCCATGAAAACATTGGACCTTGTATCCCTATTTTTTTTACTTTCTGTTCTGCATATAGAATCATATGCACTTTGGAAGTCAATAAAAACTGATAAATTATCTTCTTTTCTATTGAAGGAGTCTTTGATTTCTTGACTGAGAAGTAAGACTTGTTCATTTGTAGAGTGGAACTCTCTGAATCCAGCTTGACATGGGAAAATTAAATTTTTTGATTCTAGAAACCAATTTAACCTGTTTGACACCATTCATTCCATCACTTTTGCTATTATGCTAGTAAGAGCTATTGGTCTATAATTTGTTATTTCTGACGCTGTTTTGTCCTTCTTCAGGAGTGGGACAATTATTGCCTTTCGCCATTCATCAGGTACAGTGGTTTTCCAGGATAGATTGTAGAGTTTCAGTAGTTGTTGTTTTACTGTTTTTCCAAGGTTTTTTTATGAACTCTGGATGTATGTGATCAGGTCCAGGAGACTTTTTGTTTTTTAGATTATTTATTGCAATCTTCAGTTCTTGCATATTAAAATTTTGAAAAAAGATATTGCACTGAGTGTTAGGATCGCATTTTCTTTCTCGTTTCAAATCTTTCTTAAATTCTTTACGTTCCTTTTTATTATTTCTTGTTACTTTATGTGAATTAGCATAATATTTATTGAATGTTTCGGCTATGGCTGCATCATTAGTTAATATTTTATTGTTGTGTATGATAGGTGTGCTGTTGTTTTCTTTCCTACCCTTGACATTTTTTATGAACTTATGAGCTTTGTTACCATCTGTCCTATAATCCATTTTTTTCTAGGAAATTATTAAATTAATTCTTTTTAGCAGTATTAATTTCTTTTTTTTAGTGAGGCACATTTCTTCCGCCATATTTGTGTATCCGATATGTTTTTTGTTTGTTCAGCTGTATTTCTAGCTATATTCCTTTGCTTTTTCAGTTCTTCTAACTGGGGGTTCCAAAAGGGTTTGAAATTTTTAATTTTTCCCCAAGGAATATGTTTTTTTTTTTTTTTTTTTTTTTTTTTTTTTTTTTTTTTGCGGTTTATAGGATGACTTTACAGAAATTTGAGTTTGTGAGTGTGTTTGTTCTTTAAATTTATGTTCCAGTTCAGTTTTATATTTGATCCAATCTGCTTTTTTGAAGTTCCAATACAGATTCGTGTAACATTGACTGTTATTTGTATTATCTAGTTTTATATCAGTTCTGTCACCAGAACTTGGATCTTCTATAACTTGTTTTTTAATTTTTGAAACAATATCTGTTGTAGCTAAGAAGAGGTCTGGGTTACTGCCTGCTCCAGAGTAATGTATGAAGGTTGTGGGATCTTCTTGACTATTAATCAGTTCAGAAGTTGTGGTATTCAAAAATTCTTCCACTATCTTCCCTGTAGAATCCACTTTTTCATAACCCCATCTTTTGGAATGAGCATTGAAATTCCCAATTACGATTGTTTTATTTAATTGGTCAATAAGAGAGAGATCTGGTTCATTCCTGGGAGGATTGTAACTACTGTATAAATGTAGATGTGTTTTGTTATCCCAAAAATTTAGCCTTATTAATTCACTTTTATCTGTGTTATCCATTTCTTTAACAATTTCAAAGGAGGATTTAATATCCTTTTTGACTCCAACTAATATTCCACTGTATATTTTTGGGTAGTAGGTGTAGTAGAAAACCAGTAAAATTGAAGTATTTAAGTTGGTCATTTGTTAGATTTGCTGGAAAATAGTTAACTCTACCAAAAAAGTATTTGATATAAAATGTGTATTTTAACAAGACCTACACTTTTTCTGTAGTAATATTTAGTGCATCGCTTTCAACTCGCCAGTTGTACAAAGTCATTGACAATAAAGAGCATTTCAGAGACTATTCACAGAAAATTAAACATGTACATTTCGCTTGTCCTAAAAATGTCTTAAACAAATTGCACCACAATTAAAATTGTTAGACATTTTTGAGAAAATGAGCATTTTGGGGAGGGGGGAGGGAAGAGCTTCATGTAAAGGATAATCTGAGGTTGGGGATTTTCTTGAAATTCTTGATGTCGCATTCTGGGAAGATGCAAAACTATATACAAAGTCCGATATTTAACCGACGTTTTGTTTGTTTGTCTTATAATGTTCACCCCATCCACACAAGGAGTTTTTTTTTTATTCTAAAAATAACTTTTACATTCAGAAATTCTTATAACGTGTATTTTCAATGAAATCTCGATGTCAAAAATTTTGGTTGGAATACTTTCTCTAAGTAGGTATAGTGAAATTATCTTTTTTATTTTTTTTAATTCATTCAGGGGAGCTTATAATGTGTATTCTGTATTGAATGTATTTCCACCCGAATGCCAGTCATACGTTGCGGTACGTATTTAAGGTGTTGAATAACAGTTATAATACTAACATATCACTATCCAAATTTCTAATACACGCATAAATACACGATTGCTGAGCTAGTTATGTTTATGCAACGTTGGCGCTACTGCCGTTGCATGCAAGGCTTTGTATCTTCGGTTGGCAATAACCCGTCCATCGCTTCGACTAGCCAACCTGCGCATGCGCCATGTACTTTGTTGTTTCGCTTAGACGGCCAGTCTTTAACACAATTTGCATTGTTTGCAACTTCCTTTTTGTAGCACTTGAGGTAGTTCCACATGATCAACCGCCACATGGTTGGATATCATTTTCATTACGGACAGGGGCGCTATTCCCTAGAGTCTATTGCCCTTATTCTTACGTTTCTTGAAAACACTCTCAGATTTTGTCATCTTTTCCAGCAATACATGTTCAATAAGAGAAATTCCGAAGACACACTTGTTTACAAACAAACCTCAAGCCACAGAATAACAAACCAAGGATAACAGAATAATGAAGTCATGACAAAATACGTAACAAAAAATGTACGCTAAGACAAGGTATTTATAATAATTCCAAAGTTTTTAAATAGATGAAGAGCAAGCTAATAAAATGACGGCTGTCAGTATTTTAAAAATTCATTTATCTGCACATGGAAGAACAGTATATCACTATATGATATACCAATATGTACAGAAAAGTGTGAACTATTTAATCATGCAAAAATGACTCTTTGGTGTACCGTCTTACCATCAATAAAGATAGAAGACGATCGCAAGGCAAAGGCTTTGAATTCGCTTGAGCTTATTTTTACTTTTTTTGAAATACAATATACGAGTATTTTCCATAAAGATGGCATCCATCATTGTTACTTCTGATTTGAGTTTGCAGATCTGTTCCAACCACACTCCAATTACATTTTTATAAGGTTCTTTTGTGCACCGGTATATATCGTTTGATCAGTGGCGTGCATTCAACCCCAGCTACCCCAGCGCTGGGGTAACTGATTTATTTACAAGTTCGAAATTAAAATAGTTTCTTCATATCTCAATCAAATACGCACATCGAACTTGAACATTGCAGTTCTTAAGGTTCAAACTCCCGCCCCGCCATTAGCCAGCTGTTGCTCTTGGTCACTGGGCTTGTTCCAAAGGAATGCTTACAATACCAGGCTAGACTACGAGTGCTGTATTGACGCATGCGTATTCTGTATAGAGTCCTACTAGCGTAGCCATGGCACCAGCCGACAGCAGAGGTAAGTGTGTATCTGATTGGTTAGTTCAGTTTCATTGCAGCTAGCTAGGCTTTGACGTCATAGAACAGAGCCTAGTCGATCGGTTACATATCGATATGGAAAGCTTGAATGAGAGATAGCGATACACGCAAGCGTAGCAACACTACAATAAGGGTGTCTTTTTATAGGACAGAGTACAATAATGCAAACGATATGAAAAGCGCATATACTTAAAACTATTAGCTAACATTACAAATATTGTTAAGAAAGTAACCTCCATTAACAAAATGGAAATAAACAGGGGGAAATATAATAAGTTGGTCATCATGCAGATCAGATCTGACTACATAGCGTTGTTGTCACAAGTTTGAAAGTTCGTTTGCGCCCTGTGGAAACTAAAAGGTGAAGAGTGCGTTATTTTATATGTGTTTCTGTTAAAGTGTGTAGTAAATATTACAGGGGAATTCATTGAAAATGAATGCGAGTGACTGTGTAATAGACAATATTCAAAAGATACCATTTTTATACGGGCTATAATGTGCTAAGTGTATGGTAAATGTCATAAAAGTATTTAGGATAACAAATACCTCTACTATTTATAACCTGACCATTTTGGAATAAGGATTATTTATTTTAAAGTATAGGATGATTTTTCAGTGCCGTAGCCTATACCGCTGGGGTAATTTTGTGACCACCGCACCCACTGCGTTTGATTAGGCGCCGGCCTACTGATCCCAAGTTGGCGATTTCAAACCGGGCCCATACCGATGACTTTTAAGTGTGCTTAAGGAATTCTGGGACTGAAAAATGACCAATTATAAAGTGGCGCTTTTTAGGTTTGTGCATACAAATGTTTCCCAAACCTTCAGTGACAGTGAAAATGTTTACACTCTGCAATTTTAAAGATCTAGCACAGACCTTAAATGCTATGTACGCGACATTTAAACTCCTCTTTTCTGCTTATATTTTTGGCAGCACTTGAACAAGATTGAGCCAAAAAGGGGTTAAAAACGACCAAATTTAGCGGAAAAAAGTGGTTGAGCTACGAATCTCAGAAGAGAGATTACTAGACAATAGAGGGAAGTTTTGACACATGCAATAGGACAGTTTTAGGCCAAACAGTTATCTGACTCATGATTATGATGCATGTGTGTAGAATTTTTTTTTCCCCCCTTTTATTTGACTTGACGTTTTGCAATAGACTATATCTGCTCCATGTGCATTACATTACATTTTGTTTATGTTCTTAGAACCTTCCCAGCATGTGCTCCATTTATGACTTCAAATTCAGTCTTTTGTTTCAAAATCTGAAAATTTGTTTAGCTTTAAAAAAAACTAAATAAACAAACAACTTTAAAAGAAATATTTTAAATGTCCATCAAAGCAAAGAAATTAGATACTTTAAAAGTAATTAAGTTTTCTTCCTGCTAGAGATTGATAGCATTTATTGGGCAATTAGGGTTTATAAAATTATAAAACTGTTGTGATATTTCAGTTTTTGATTCCCATGGAGTAATTTTAAACATTAAGGTATTTTCGCTTTGCGAATAAATTGAATAATAAATTCCCTCAGAACTTTAAAGTACATTGTGTTGGAACTTAGTGTGGTAGTCTATAACAAAAACACCCTAAGTGTGCAAAGTATTGACTTCATACCTATAACAATATAAAAAATTCAAATTTCAGTCCCTGGGTTCCTTGAAAGCGCCAGTTCCCTATCACCAAATTTCCTGGTACCTATGTAAAAGAACGTCTGTGGGACGAAATTCCGGCACACTGTGACCTGAATTGGTCCTAGCAATTAGCGTGGTTAACGAGCAATACATGTGTATAGGTATGTGTGTGTGTGCTTGTGCTTGTGTGTGGGGAGGGGGGTGGATGCTTTTGTGTATGGGTGTGTGTAATTGCTGCAAGCGAATATCCTCTCGCACACCAGCACCCAGTTCTTTCATAGTATTGTTCTTTATAAAGTGCTAAACTCTTACCTCCGTCACAAGAAATATCACACGAATTTCAACTCAGTTGAAATTGTTCAATGAAATGAACAATACTGCTGTTGACATTCCTTCGTTTTTTAATACCCTGCCCACCTTCGGTTTCTTGCTTCCTCTACTACTTACAGTACATACGTAGAGGAATTGTGTTTCAACCAAAAGTTCTATGTCGAGGTTTCACCCGAAATATAAACCGTTTGAAGCTCTCTGAGTCCAAACAAGGCGTTTTTAGAAAAAGGTTCCTCTCCGTCGAAGACGTCGCCTTTAAGACCTATAAGATCTCGTGTTTGATGTCCGGACTAGCTCTAGCAAGAGGTCCTAATCTCAGGGTATGCGTGAGTTATGGTAGGAATGGAACCAAACGAAGAATCAACCAACATATCACTTTATTTGTAAATTTCCAGATTCGTAGAGAACTGCCGACGATATTTAAATAGAATGTAACTTTGCAACTTCAACTGCAACGTTATAACACTTTAACTTTGTCACCCTTTAGCAACCGCCGAATTATGTATACGCGCTAGCTTACGTACAACTCCCAAGTTGCACGTGCGTTATCTCAACTCGATTCGAGACGAGTGTGTGTTGCGTTGCATTTGTTTTTGCGCGAGCAACACGAAGGAAGCGATTTCCATTGGCTAACTTTAGAGCACGTCATGGTAAGATAGGAATCAGCCCGCTAAATCACTAAGGCTGAGTGCAAACAATAATTGTAACCTCATCACTCATTTAAATCTGCCTAGGCTTCCATTCTTGAGACTTTAACATATTCAGCTTTATTACGTTTTCCCCTTAACTATTGACTAGAATCTCCTTTTGTTTCTTTCCATTATCAAATATATATTGACATTATAATTTCGGTTTCAGGGTCTATGTAGTGCGTGTCTGTGTGCGTGTGGCTGTTTGTCTGTGAACAGCATATCTTAAAATCGAAAAGTCGGTTAATACCAAATTCGGTATTTAAGTTTAGCATCTTTTATGGATGCGACATGAAGATTTCTAAGAACACCTTTACACCCAACATTTTCCAAAATTTTTATTTTCTCAAAAATGGGTTCAAAAAACCTACATGTTTAAGATACTTTCATGGCAAATGAAATGCATATGTTGAATTTTCTGGGAATAGTCCCTGAAGTCCTACTAGATCCTATTCATTATTTTCAACCAAAGGCCAAAGCCTTTCTTGCAAGCATGTTCTTTTATTCCTCCAACGTGCTATTGTACCCTTAGATTTTACAAATTCTTTTTAGACCTTTAATTATTTAGAAACCAAATGACTTTTCTGTGTTGTAGCCTAAGTGCTTCCAGAAGAACGTTGTTTTTTGATTTCCAATGTTGAAGGGATTATTAAAAAAGAAAGGAAAAATAAAAGGTCGGCTTATGTTTGCTCCAAATTATCTTATATATGAATAAATGTGGACAAATTCTCGCTTTAAAATATAAGTATTCACTTCGTATTTCCTATGGCTGGTTCTCTAGATCAAGTTCCAGAAAGAAGACAAACTACAAATATCTGACAAATATAATGACTGAATCAGGAAATAAAAACATTTGATGTTGCACTCACGTGACTTTTTCTACTCTTGTATAATTCTTACAAACTCTTAGTTCCCCATCTTCATGTTAGTCATGTTTTTTCATTTCATTTGCAATAAAAATATCTTAAATGTATGGCATTTTAATTAAAATCATTAGAGCCATTTTTGAGATCAAAATTTTTTAAGAATGTTCCATGTAAAGGGCACTTCAAGTCGGAGGAATTTTTTCAAAATCATCGTGTCGCATCCTTGAAAGATATTAAATATAAACTTTAGTTTTTAACCGACTTTTAGTTTTTCAGTTATATTATTCACAGGCACACAGTCCGACCTTTTTCTTAAAATACTTTTTTTTTATTCAGGGGACCACAAAACATGTATTTCTCACATCGAGTTTTTTGGGTGGAATGCAATGCTTCCTCTACTTACCATACGTACTAATGGAAGTAACGTCATCAGAGCGTTATGATGTGAAGAAAAGTTAGTAAAATCCGCCACTGTTGCAACACTTCATGCCCGAACACGTGTTGTGACGTACATTCGGTTTGTATCACTCATATCTTGAATTTCAGTATACACAAAACTCCGATGAGTTACATTCACAGGACTTTCTCTACTCTTGTACTAACCATTCTTACAAACTCTTATTCCTATATCTTCATGTTGAGATAAACATATGCAGAAGTTACCTTAATGTTTATTTTCTTGTAGGTACAACGAGAATATGGGAATACAGTAGGCTTTGAATAGTAGTCAAATCGTATAAAGCTTTCAAATTCCGTTCTCTTTCCACGGATAACATAAAAAGATTAAAAACAATGTTCCAATTGACTGAATTATAAGCTCTCCAGAACTCACACAAATAACAAGGCATGTCCCCGAAATGGTTCACTCTACAAAAGAAAATTTATCCAGACATAAACTGTGTGTTTTAGCAACATCTATGTACATTGTTTGTGTAGTAAGATTTGGTCTATCTCTTAAGGTTTACCAGTTATGCAAAAGTCATACAGAGTAAATAGGACTATATAGGCTATAGCCAGAAATTTCAAGATATACATTTTATTTGACATTAAAATACCTAAAACGTACTGCAATTTAATCAAAATCGTTAGTCATTTTGAAGAAAATCAAAAGCTTCGAAACTTTTTCCATGTAATAGGTAGTTTTTGTGAGTTTTGTAATATTTAAGCTTTTCTCAAATGGTAGGTCGCTATTCACTTTTTTATCTCTTGACCCCAGAAAGAGAACAGAATTTCAGAGCGTTCATATTGTGTCCAGCTTTAAAGGATTGGACTATGACTCTTGGCCTACTGTATTCCTATATTCCCAGTGCACCTACAAGAAAATTAGCAATAAGATAATTTCTGCAAATGTTTATATCCACTAACATGAAGAAGGTAGAGGAGTAAGAGTTTGCAAGAATAGTTAGCTTAGAGAAAATCATGTCAGTGCAACACATCAGACTTTTTTATGTTTAGAATATTTAAAATAAAATCAATTTTTAATTTCTACAGGTAAAGAAGCACGTGAACAAAGCTATTTCCCCATGTTTAATTTCCGTAACTAGTGTTGTCTTTATATAGTATGAGATAGTTGATAACCTGAAAAATTGGATTAGAATTGAATAAGTGTACGGAAACTCCTTAAATATGCGTTTTGCGAACTACTTAAAGGTAAGTTAGATTAAATCCTGAAAAATAGATCGTCATTTCTTAACAGTTCTTCTCTCTCATTTTAGTATCTACCTATAATATTATTCTTATGTGCAACATTAAGCCGAAAGTATAGCCTTTGTGCGACCTTTCCACAGTGTTTGTTTGATAGATTAATAGGTAATCGATTCTGTTAATTGATATTACCAACTTGACGGATAGCAATCCCGTTGCGATTATTGCGAAATATCCCTTGCACCTTAATTAACTCATTAAATTAACGTCGATGATCCATCAAAGCTAGCTCAATAATGGAGAGGATGTTAGTTATTGGTTAATAATGAACTTAGTACCAGTTCTTCTCATAATATGTATATCTAAATTAATGATTGGGATCTTACTAGGCAAAAACATAAGGAAAGATTGACGGTAAAGAACTCAATAATATCGAGTAAGCTGGCTTCACGGTAACGTGTGGGGCTCGCATTCCGTAGGCATTGATTCAAATCCTGCCATGAAATGTCCTCCCTGATTGAAACTTAGTTCCAATCCAATTAAATGGCAAATTACGGGAAGATAATACCAAACTTAAGCGTGGAATATTTATTTTCTAAAATTCCTTTCCCAATAATAATTTAAATTCATATCAGTGTCCACCGTTTTGCCGTAATCTGTATGGACGGGTGTTAAACTCTCCTAAGCATCTGATGTGTTGCACTCGCATGACTTTATTTACACTTGTACTAACCATTCTCACAAATTCTTATTTGCATCTCTTATTCGTGTTGAGAAAAATGCTTCTTCGAATTAGTTCATCTATTTCAGCATTAGATGGCCACCGAAGCGACAGTCAGACATTTTTACCTTCTCTACTGGTAAGTACAAGAAAGTATCGTATTCCATCCAAAAATTCGATGTCGAGATTTCACCAGAAATATATGTTTTGAGACCTCCAAAAAGAACATTTTTAGTAAACGTTCCGTGTGTGTGTGTGTGTGTGTGTGTGTGTGTGTGTGTGTGTGTGTGTGTGTGTGTGTGTGTGTGTGTGTGTGTGTGTGTGTCTGTGGACAGCATAACTCACAAACGAGAAGTTGATTAAAAACCAAAGTTGGTATTTAAGTTTAATTTCTTTCAAGGATGCAACTCGAAGATTTTGAAGAAAATTGCCTCACCCTAAATTACTCTTACTCTACAAAAAATGTAGATATCGCTAAAACACACAATTTGTCTAAAAATATTTTTTTAGAGTGAACCATTTCGGAGATATTCCTTGTTATTTGTGTCGGCTTCGGAAAACTTAAAACTTTCCTGAAATAGAACATCGTTGTTCATTTCTACCTTCTCTACTGGTAAGTAGAGCAAGTATTGTATTCCACCTAAAAATTCGATGTCCAGATTTCCCAGGAAAGATATGTTTTAAGACCCCCTGGATCCAAAAAGAGCATTTTAGAAAAAGGTGCGCGCGCGGGCGTGTGTGTGTGTGTGTGTGCGTGTGCGTGTCTGTCAGACTGGACAGCATAACTCAAAAACGAAAAGTCGGTTAAAAACCAAAGTTGGTATTTAAGTTTAATGTCTTTCAAGGATGCGACACGAAGGTTTTGAAGAAAATGTTCCCACCCTAAACTGCCCTTTACATGGAAAATTTTTCGAAAATTTTGATTTTCTTGAAAATGGATCTAACGATTTTGATTAAAATGCCATATGTTTAAGATATTTGTATGAAAAATGAAATGCATATCATGAGTTTTGTGGCTATAGCCCATGAAGTCCTAGTTACTCTGGATGACTTTTGTAGGTAAACCGTAAGAGGTAGAGCAAATCTTACTGTACAAGAATGTAGATGTTTCTAAAGTACACAACTTATGTGCAAACAAATTTTTTTGTAGAGTGAACCATTTCGGAGATATTCCTCGTTATTTCTGTAAGTTTTGGTGAACATCCTTCTGTCAAATGGTACATCGCTATTCATCTTTTATAATTTAACCGTGCAAAGGAAACGGGATCTCAAAGCTTTAAAAGATTTGACTATCGCTCAAAGCCTACTGTATTCTCATATTCCCCTTGCACCTACAAGGAAATAAGCAATAAGATATTTTGTTCAAATGTTTATCTCGACTAATACGAAGAAGATATAGGAGTAAGAGTTTGCAAGAATGGTTAGTACAAGAGTAGACAAAGTCATGTGAGTGCAACACATCAGATTTTTTATATTTGAATAGCGACTCTGTGGCGTCAAATTACATAAGTTGTTGCATGCCTGTGGGGCAGTGCAGCTATTTTCTCTAACCTTATCATAACAGAAGAAAAACAGGGATGATAATTAAAATTCAGATGTGACATGTGATAAATTTTTCGCGGATGAAAACTATCATTGGTTGAAATTGTTATGCACTAGTCTCGTATGAGTAGAATAGTCATATGTATCTGTATTAAATCAGCAATCCTCGTTAGTGAAATATAAAACAGATATGTTGGGTTAAACGTGTTTAAGAAATTAGTGTTTGTTACTAAAAGAAGTTTCAAATGGAGCCATGAAGGTAAAATGTCCGGTTTAGGAGTGTAGTTTGTTCTCACATATGCTCACAAACTCTGTCTGTTATTAGCATTTTATCACAGAACGGTAATTTTTATATATTTTCAAGCTCCAAAAATATCTACATAAAATGTAAATTTACATAGTGCCAATGAAATGTAGCTTATTTAGCTCAGTTAGTTAAAGAATTACACTCCTTAGAAACCGTGATATATGGACAAGATATACTATATACTCATATACTATAGAAACCGCTTCAGTGTTCAGTCAGTAAACAAAAGATGATCACATAATCCCATTCATTAGGTGATGGCGTGAACAATGCAGTAACAGATTTTCGGAAGTTACCAGAGAGCCAAAGGCCTTAGTGTTTGTCCTTTGTCTGCTGCGGATGAGCCTCAGGGGCTGACTACAAAGTTACATGCTGGCATGTTCAAATTGAAGGGCACCGATTTTCCATTGTAACTGTATGCATTCATGCATTAAACGCTCAAGCTCTCTCCTCAAGGAAAATCCATCGTTAACACGTAGAAGCCTTTGTTATTGGACTCGAATCTGTTCTTAAGCAGTGACACCAGTTAACCAGAATGCAGGAGTCTATCCCTTTCTCAAGCTAGACGGCAAGTAACTTCCTACAGCAGTTCGATACATTACACAGTGTGCAGTGACCGAATTCATCCTATCTCTGGCCTTCTTGGGATGGAAATAGGTTTTGTGTTTGTGCATATTAAGCTTACAAATTAAACCCTTCTGTTAATTCTAGCTTGTCAAGGGGCATATGGATGAAGATGTCTTTGCTGAATCTGAACCAAAATGTTCCGTGCAACACAGCAGTAAATAAGCTTATATTCACATGCTTTTTTATTATGTGCATCTCTTCTACAAATGTTTTAGGAAATATTTATTTATTTTTGTATTATTTTGGTAACTTCGTGTAAATAAAGATCATCATTTGCAGAAATGCTTTCATTAGCTACTCCGTAGCTACGAGGGGGACACGGAAAGCTGAAACGGTGGTCAAATCTTTAAAATATATGCCTATATGCTGAATTGATTCTTTGCCTGTCCACGACAAACGAATTGAGAATTAGAGTCTTTATACACACTAAAGTGTTGAAAATTCAAATTAATATAAGCGAGTGCCTTGATAACTCTAAATGCCATAAAAATGTATATTTTTGTTTTAACGAGATCTACAATTTTTGTGCAGGAGCTTTTTCATGTACCTAACGGTTTAACAGTTCTATAAAATGATACGGAGTTCACTCAGAATGACCAGGGTTTCCAGAAAACGGGCTATACTTAATTATAGAGTGATTTGAACAGCACCTGTTCACACTTTTGGATAGTTATCGAAAATTTAGTCATATTTCAGAAACGGTTTGAGATAAAAAAATTTAAATTTGGTATTTTCCTTAATCTCAGCACCCACTATGAGTATCAAGTTTTAGCAAACTCTAAAATGGTGAGGAAAACTTTTTATGTAAAGTGCGTTGATTTCACATGGAATGACCCCTAAGGATGTCGATGAAACGAGAGGACCTGCAGCTTTTACTGTGGAATTCAATCCACGTTTCACCTTGGGGATAGTTCACGTGGCAAGAATAATGTAGAACCCGTTAAAATATGTATGTAGTTTACTCATTTAATTTTATTTCATTGCATTAGCCGTTTTCGAAATATTTCATATTGCATGTTTACATCTCCCCAAATGTAAGTTAGCCTGCTATCCGACAGCATGTTTGACAGTTCGCAATTTCTGTTTCTTTTCCTTCGCAAAAGGTTTTGAACTTTTCCACACATCTCGTAATAACTGTGAATGCTGTTTTTTGCATGCTTTGTATAACTAAGAACGAATTTTCTGAAGTGAAATAAATTATAGGTTATGCATGAAGTAACATAGATAATCAGTTTTATGTTGATAGGTACAATATATTTGCTGTGCGAGAGGTCTCAAAGACAAAACTTCGACATACGAGTTAACACCATTGGGTATGGGCAATTGTTCCAAAGGTAAAGGCCACCATTGCAGTTAAAGACATGTCTACCATATTTTCAGAATAACTCAATTATTAGCGTAATTGTAACTATGCATCTGATGGAGGTATCAGCGCATGCGCAATTTACATTATCATTATAATCATCGAGGTATAAGCCTCAAAGGCTTGTTGCGGTCTCATGCATTAAACACTTTTGTTGAGTCCATCTTTTCTTCGGTCTGCCATTGTTTCTTTTGTCTGTTGGTTTATAGTCTAATAACAGTTTTGGAAATCGGCATTATTTCATTATTTCCACGTAATCTTTCCACCTTTTTTGTATTGGTGTATCCTCTCCGTTAGTTTATTCCTTCCTTATGTCATCATTCCTACTTTTGTCTAACAAAGTGTAGTCTGCTATAACCTTAGGAATCTCATTTCTTCGGTCTCTATTTTTTACTCTTCACTTTTTCTTAATGTCGAACATTCTGGGCGACATAGCAACATGGGTACTGCCATTATTTTATGGGATTTTAATTTAGTTTCTTTCCTAGTTGGTTTGAGGTTTCTTTTTATTGTTACACATATATACTTAATTATATTAATCTTATTCATTACATTGCTATTTTTAATATATGAAACACTGCAGCCTACATAATTAAAACTTTTACTTGTATCATTTGTCCTTCTAAATGAATGTTAGCTCTGATTGTATTGGACCCTTGAAATGCAAGAAGTTTTGTTGTGGTTGTAGAGATATATAATGCATACTTTTTACTTCTATTATTTTTAAGGGACACTGGGAGTGAAATTTTGGTCAAAATTGTCAAAAAGTCGAAAATTGTTTTTTTACGTTAAAATGTTCCTGGAACATCTGTGCATTTGGGTCAGTTAACATTTTTCATATCCCCACTCCATGTGGTCATTACGTTCATATATGTAGTATATGTATGTTCATATATAAAGCCTGTTTTTCTCAAAACTACATTTCTGCAAATTCCAAAAGAAGGTCTCGCCTGAGTTTTGCTTCAAATTTAATGAAAATTTTCAAAAGTATTAATAAATAGCAGCTAAACAAAACTATGATTCAATATTGATGTTATCATTAAAATGAATTCCAGAAACATTTTTTTTTGTATGAAAAAAAAAACCAATAATTTTTAAGATTAAATTTTCTTTGTTATTAAAAAAATTTGTACAGCATAATCAGCAAACGTGTTTGAAATATATCTTCATACAATTGTTACCCATGTTTTAGAGTATCAGTTCTACCAATATAAATGAATTTTGAAAAGTCAATAGACGCGAGCTCTATTTTGAAAATGTGCCTATTAAATTCATAAAATAATTTATATATCATAAACGAATTATCCAATTTTAATGCAATTTGGTGTACCTCCTATTCTCATATAAATACAAACACAGAAAAAATTTCAGAAAAATCTATCAAGAAATGTGGAACTTTCAAAGTTCCCTTAATAGGTACATGACTTTCTGTAAATTATCCTTTGAGCTACAAATTAGAACTTGGTCATCTGCAAACAAAATTGTGTCTAAAAACCTTTTCTTAATGCTAAAATGAGTCTCTAGAAGTATCTACCATTCTTCAATGACAAAAGCAGTGATGAGAGAGGATAGCCCTGTGTCACACCTTTATTGCTATTTTATTCTCATTTTTGCAATTTAAATTATTTTGAGATGATTGCTTGATTTTACTAAGAGAATTTATCAACTAGGAAGCACATAATTCAGGTCAACAGCAGGATAAGCTATTCTTATGGTGAACACGAAGGGAAAGTGGAGTTGCCATGTTTTGCACTGACATTTCCATTAGCGCTAGCATGACCTATGCCACTTTATGTTCACATAAATGGGATTAGAGAGAGGTCCGAAAGTCGGCGCGCCGCGGTGGTAAAAATGTCGGAGAGCGAAAAATTGAGTGAAGTGAGGCCGTGACAGAAGAAAGTAAAGGGCGCCATCAGAGCGGAAAGGCAATTCGTATTCTAGAGTAGGCCGTGAAGTCGCAGTGCCGGGTTGATATGCCCTGGTGCGGAGGACGGCGGTAATAATGGAGACATAGGATCAATTTACCCCGCAACGGCGCCCGAGAAACAAAGTGAAGGAGGAAGGAAGGAAGGAAGGAAAAGAGAAATGGGTTGGGACCGGTGCATCACAATCGAGTTGCTCCGCGCACGCTTCTTGTTAGTGAACCCCTTCAATCTCGGTTTAAACTCGTTACGAGGATCGGAACGGCGATTAAGGGGCGGCGTAATTCACTCCATGGTTCGTGCTGCTTTATCACGCCCGTGCCGTGCTTCCGTGGCTTCTCATCTCCAACACCCAGGGGTCCTCCTTATTGGCAACTCAATCAGGTGCCAGACTATGAAACACTCGTGAACACTCTTGGCATCAAATTTACTAGGGTTAAAATTCCCTCCTAGGAGATCCTTTGAGATGTCACTTTACATTCCGTGTGAATATAGCGCTACACTCAAAGACATTACGCCAAATGCATAACTCGATTACTTTAAGAAAAACGTTAGCGAAAGGCACAGAAATTACTTATTGATGATGGAGACAGCAAATCACTGACGACTGGTTCGCAACATCCGGCAACAGTAACGATAAACAGAATGAAAGAGAATGTTTAAGTACATAACCTTTAAGTTACCACAGAATTATAAATCGCATATTGGAGCTCTGAAAAACCTTTCTCCAAAAACCAATCTTGGTAAGTAGAGGAAGTATTGTATTCCAATCAAAAATTCTAGGTCGAGATTTCACCGGAAATATGTTTCGAGACCCCCTGAATCCAAAAAAAAAGCATTTTTATACAAAGGTGTGTGTATGTGTGCGTGTGTGTGTGTGTCAGTCTGGACAGAAAACAGGCCCACCCTAAACTGCCCTTTACATAGAATAGTTTTCAAAAATTTTGATTTTCTCGGAAATGGCTCAAACGATTTTGATTAAAATGTCATATGTTAAAGATATTTTTATGAAAAATGAAATGTATATTTTGAATTTTCTGGCTATAGCCTATGTAGTCCTGTTTACTATGGATGACTTTTGAAGAACTCGTAAACCGTAAGACAAAATCTTACTGTACAAAAAATGTAGATTGTGCTAAAACACACAATTTATGTCTCTCTCTCTCTCTATCTCTCTCTCCTTTTCTTTTTTTTTTTTTTTTTTTTGGGGGGGGGGAGGGTAGAGTGAACCATTTCGGAGATATTCCTTCTTATTTGGGTCAGCTTCGGAGAACTTAAAAGTTTCGCGCAACGGAACATCGTTGTTCATTTTTTATATGTTAAGCGTGCAAAGAGAACTATCTAACTACCGCTCAAAACCTATTGTGTTCTGATATTCCCCTTGCACATACAAGGAAATGAGCAATAAGATAAGTTGTACAAATGTTTATCTCAACTAACACGAAAGTAGAGGAATAAGAGTTTGTAAGAATGGTTAGTACAAGAGTAGAGAAAGTCATGTGAGTGCAACATATCAGATTTTTGTATATTAACATCCCCCAACGTAATGCAATATTGGTTGATAAATGAATGAAATTATTGAAATGGTGCTCAAAGACGCCGAGGTCCATAGAGCTTTACGTTAACCGTCATTCGTGTTCTCAGGGTAAGGGGAAACCTCGGAAGAAGAAGAAGAAGAAGAAGAAGAAGAAGAAGAAGAAGATGAAGAAGAAGAAGAAGATGATGATGATGATGATGATGATGATGATGATGATGAACATGAAAAGAACTTATTCGGATGACTCACTCTAACCGCGATTCGAACTCAGGACCTCTTGAATGTGAGGCAAACCACCAGATCACAAAGGCGGACTAGACTATATTGCAATTGCACCTATAAGGAGATGCGTTTATCTCAATTAAGATGAAGTTGGAGAAAAAATAACTGTTTTTAAGAATTTTTTGTACAAGATGACTTAGGAAATGCATTTGCGTGTATATATTCGATTTTTAATGTATGTTTATAGGACACTGCCTCAGCATATTCAATTTCTATGTAACCTAGGGGATGCTTAGATATCAATGTGTCAGCCTGCCTCGTTCTGGAACGTACGAGGATAATGAGAAGTAAACAGTAAAATCATATAGAGTTTGAATGAAGGGAATTGGTGTTTAACAGGAAGTTGAATGTCTACTCTTCATTGTTCCCCTTAATCACAAACACCGAAAGCTAGGCGAATTTTCTGAATTGCTGATTTCGCGCTCTAGAAGTGAGAGAGCTTTGCTGGACAGTTCACAGGTCAATGAACAGGATCTCCTTAATCAGGAAACTGTCAACAGTGATGTATAACATGCCTGTGTTCGGACTGTGTAATATATGAGGCTCCGCTTTCGGATTCCTTCATCATCATTACATCATCGTTTGCTGTAACAGCGCCAAAAATGAGAAAGATTGTGAATATTTATATGTATTCTAACTCAGTGGAAGAATAGTGCAGTTGCTTAGGATAGTAACTGAAACTTTCCTATCATCTCAAAAATGTACAAAGTATTTCTTTTTATTAAGCGACTTTCATGAACTTGGTTGCACACCCTTCATTCTAGAAATTGTAATGCTCCATACGGTGAAAACTTAAGAATTTTATTAGTTTTAATATTAAATTCCGAAGGCGATGCGCAGTACAGAAAATATGCTGGAAGCAAACCTTTTTGTTACAAGGTTAGTTTGGTAGGGAAAATTATTACATTTTCAAACGCAATTTCCTAAGTAATTTTAGGTTGTCAATTGAAAACCAGCTTTAAAGTTTCAAAGGGCTGTTGTCAAGATGCGCAAGAATATTTACAAGACGCCATGTTCATGGACAATTGAATAACAGAAATATATCATGAAACTACAAGTTTCAAAGGTAAGTATGGCCATAAAACACATAAATGGTGTTTTTACCTTCTCTACTAGTAAGTAGACGAAGTGTTGTATTCAACCCAAAAATTCGATGTCGAGATTTCACCAGACATATGCCTTTTGAGGACCCCTAAATCCCAAAAAAAAAGCATTTTTAAAAAAAGGTCCGTGTGTCAGCCTGTTCATAGCATAATTAAAAAATGTGAAGTCGGTTAAAAAGCAAAGTTGGTATTTAAGTTTAAGGTCTTTCAAGGATGCGAGACGACGATTTTGAGGAACATTGCTCTACCCTAAACTACCCTTTACGTGGAAAATTTTTCCAAAATTTTTATTTTCTTGAAAATGGCTCTAACGGCTTTGATTAAAATGACATGTTTAAGATATTTTTGTGACAAATGAAATGTATATCTTGAACTTTTTGGCTATAGCCCATGAACTCCTATATACTCTTAATGACTTTTACATAATTGGTAAACCATAAGAGATAGACCAAATCTTACTATACAAAAAATGTATATCTTGCTAAAACTCACAATTTATGTCTCAATAATTTGTTTGTAGAACGAACCGTTTGGAGATATTGCTTGTTATTTGTGTGAGTTTTGGAGATCTTATACTTCTGTCAAATGGAACATCGTTATTAATTTTTTATATATTAACCGGACAAAGAGAACTAAATTAAAAAGCTTCAAAACATTCGACTATCGGTCAAAGTCTACGGTGTTCTAATTAATATTCCCCTTGCACCCACAAGGAAATAAGTAATAAGATAATTTCTGCAAATGTTTATCTGTATTAACATGAAGAAGATATAGGAATTTGAGTTTGTAAGAATTGTTGGTACAAGAGTAGAGTCAGTGCAGCACAGCAGATTTTTTAAAGAGTTTTGGTCAATTTTTACCTACCCTTAAGTTTCAGGTGTCAAAGTTCTCGTGTCAAATAGTAGCATCCCAGTGTTAATAATTTGTGTCTACGCCCACTCTTGAACAATTTTTAGTTTATAACATTGTTATTTTTCCCCTATCAGCTTTCGACATTAGCTTTTAGTTTACTATTACATAAATACTCACTTGTTTGCGGCTTATCTATGGATATTAACTTGCTCTTCTGCTTCTTTGGACCTTAAGCTATCCGCAAATTTGTTGGATGTCCGCTTCACTTTCCCCAATTCAATGCCGTTTCAAATGATTGAATCCATCCTCGAAACATGTTCTCTCTAAAGCATTTTATATCCCTGTCTTTGTTATGTGTGTGCTTGTGTGAGAGAGAGAGAGAGAGAAGAGAGTGAGGATGAGAGAGAGATTATAATTCAAAAATGGAAAGTCGGAGGAATATCAAACTGGGTATTTAAGGTCATGTCCAGAGAATACTCAATGGAGACCCCCAAGAAAAACGCTGCTTCCCCAACTATCTACACGAAACATTTTCCTTAATTTTTTTTAAACATTTTCTTCAAAATGGCTTAAACGATTTTTATTAAAATACTATATGCACATATGCACGAAAAATATGTACCTACATATTTATCGGGTTTTCTGAGGATAGCTTCTTAATATTGACTGACTTGCATAATGTTGCATAATTGATGAACTTAAATCAGATAACTTCCTACAAGATAAATGTAACATATTTTTTTGTAAAAATGCTAACCCTAATATTACTAATAAAAACACTACATGACGGCGCTATTTGTTCCCCCCCCCCCCTTTTTATTTGGTAAGTCCCCCAACGTAGTGTCATATCGGACGGTGAATGGCTGAAATGTTACTCAAAAGAGGCCGAAGTCCATAGAGTTATAAGTTACCTGACATTCGGCTTCTCAGGATATGGGGAAAACCTTATCCGGATAACTTATCCTAAGCGAGATTCGAACTCGCCACTTCTTGAACGTGAGGCAGACACGCTAACCATCATGCTACAGAGGTGAGCTTGATTAAACCTTCCAGGTTAGGAAATGGGATTCTGTACCTTTAAGGGTACTAAAGATAACTTGAGCCGCTTCACGCCAATTTTATTTAATTTCTTTATTTCCCAAAATATTCTTGAGAATGAATTGTGTATCAGTATTTATAAGCCTTAATTTTATCAGCACAACCTGATGCAGAACAACACATTACATGTCCTAATTTTAAAAGTAGGATAAATTGTGGTAAGTTGTGAGTGATGTGACTGCCCTCTATTATTTGTTTAGCGGATTTACGCCATAAGCTCCCGTCAGAGAAGTAAACATTGAGGAAAACACCATCCTCTTCAGTTTTACTCAAAAAGTCTGTGGTGAACACGTTTGGTTTTGTCCTGGAGATAGATTCACTGCCGTAAATGAATCTCGAAGGATTGCAGATGTCATCTTTTGTGGACACACCATAAATGGTAGACCGAGGAATGGTACATAACGGTTCCTGCTACTTCTACACTGCCTTTTCTACACCTCCTGCTTGTGCGATACGCGACGAATTGATTTCTTCGGACTACTTATGAGGCCATACGAATCCTACCCACAATTTCCTCCGATACTTCCGTTTGCCAAGCAATCATGGAAATAAAAGACCAGTTTCTCGGAACCGTCTCATTCCATAATGCTTACATAGGAGGAATCGGCCAAGGTTAAATTCATAGCGAAAATCTTATACACCTTCACATCATTTGTTTTAGCTAGTCCAAAGACATAGAAAACTTGTTGCGGTCTCCACACTGCCATCTTCATCCATTCTAATATAATAATTTGACCATTATTGTCATTGTTGGTGTTGCAATCATAAATAGCAAGAGCTCTACTAATCAACTCATTTTTACTTTCTCTACTGGTAAGTAGGAGAAGTATTGTATTCCACCCAAAAATTCGATGTCGAGATTTCACCGGAAATATATGTTTTGCGGCTCCCTGAATCATGAAAAAGGTCCGTGTGGGGTGTCTGTGTGTGAGTCTGTGTGTCAATCTGTGGACAGTATGTATAACTCAAACGAAAAGTTGGTTAAAAACAAAAGTTGCTATTTAAGTTTCATAGTTTTCAACGATGTGATCTTTTGAAGGAAATGCCTCTACCCTAAACTACCCTTTACATGGAAAAATTATAGACATTTTTAATTTTTCAAAAACTGCTAACGATTTTGATTAAAATGGCATATGTTAAAGATATTTATGGCAAATATAATGTATATTTTGAATTTTCTGGCTATAGCCAATGAACTCGTAGTCCTGTTTACTCTTAATGACTTTTGCATAACTGGTAAACTGTAAGAGATAGATCAAATCTTACTATACAAAAATGTAGATCTCGTTAAAAACATGACCAAATGCATTTTTTGTGGAGTGAACCATTTAGGAGATATTCCTTGTTATTTGTGTGAGCTGTGCGATACTTAAAACTTTTCTAAACTGGAAGGTTACTCACTTCTTTATCCCTTGGCAGCACAAAGAGAATGGAATTTCAAAGCCTTCATATAGCAGCTTTATAAAATTTCACTGGGGCTTAAAGCTTGCTCTATTCCCATATCCCCATTGCAATTACAAGAAAATTAGCAATAAGATGATTTCTGCAAATGTTTATCTCGACTAACATGAAGAAGATAGAGGAATGAGAGTTAATAAGAATAGTACAAGAGTAGAGAGAGTCCTGTGAGTGCAACACATCAGATTTTGTTTCTGAATTTGATACAACGGAAGTTGTAAGTTTGTAGGTAATGTTAAAGGTAGGGGCCGGACACAGTATTTAAATAAGTTGGTGGTGTCCGTATCTGCTCCAGAAGTAAAGGCTTTATTTCACTTCTCGCATTTGTCTGCACCTTATACTGCCAATTGTAACATGTGTTCGAAAATATGTCGCATCCAAAATGATTTGCTAAAAATGCAGCTTGTGTTATACGATATGAACCGTAGCTGTTTAGCGACATTTCACTTTGTTCAAGTTGTGAGGACCACATAAAGGAGTGAATGTAGGAGGTACAATATTCCACGACTGCCCTTGTTTCCGGACAGAACAACAAGTTCCAAATTGCTGAGCCAAGGCAGCGGATGTGACTTCAGAGAGCTCAGAGAGGAAGAGCAGCAAGAGAGATCAAAGATAGGTGCGGTTCGACCACTTCCGTTATTGGAACTTTGAGATTACAGCTTCAGAGTACGAATCTCCACAGAAGCAAAACTGTCTCTTGGAACTGGGAAGTTCATGGACTTTATACCATTCACCTTCTTAGATAGACTTTATACCTCTGGCTTTATTCCACATTTCCATCTGAAACCGTGAAGAAATTAAGAATCCTTTATCTTACCTAAACATAAACATAGCCAGAAGGGAACATTTTAGATTGTTGAATGTTTTAATTGACAACCGTAACAGAAAGCGAACCACACAAAGATATTCAAAATAAAGGACAGATGTGTTGCAGAGGTTTCTTTTAATGACTTGCTTTTGAGCTGTCAATACTTTTAAAATCCTGCATGGCAATGCTCCAGGAATAAGAGCGTGACAAAACTACTCATTTTCAGCAGTTTATTGCCTCAGTCAGTTAAAAGAAACATATCCTTATATAGAGGAGTTTTATATCTGATGTGTTGCACTCACATATCTTTCTCTACTCTTGTACTAACTGCTCTTACAAACCCTTATTCCTCTATCTTCATGTTAGTCGAGATAAACATTTGCAGAAATCATCGTACTGCTGATTCTCTTTTAGATGCAAGGAGAATATGGGAATGCACTAGTCCAACCATTGAAAGCTTTGAAATTCCGTTGTCTTTGCATGGCCAAACAGATAAAAAAGTGAATAACGATCTTCCACTTGAGAAGCGTTTAAGTACTGCGAAACTCACACAGATAACAAAGAATGTCTCCGAAACGGTCCATCTCTTACGGTTTTCGCGTTATGCAAAAGTCATCAAAAGTAAACGACTACACAATCTATACCCAGAAAATTCAAAATGTACATTTCATTTGCTATAAAAATATCTTAAACTTATGGCACTTTTAGAGCCCTTTTTGAAAAATCAACGTTTTCCAAAAGAATTTCATGTAAAGGGTAGTTAAGGGTGGAGGAATTTTCTTCAAAATCTTCGTGTCACATCCTTGAAAGATATAACTTCAGTTTCAAACCGACTTTTTGTTTTTGAGTTGACGCTGTTCTCTCTCTCTCTCACACACACACACACACACACACGCGCGCGCGCGCTTCTCACCGAAGTGGCCCGGGTGTGATCCCAGGCAATCACATGCGGGATTTGTGGTGGACGAAGCGGCGCTGGGGCGGGTTTACTCCGGGTTATCCGGTTTCCTCCGCCATCTCATTCCACCGGTGCTCTCTCTTCATTCCATGTATCATCAGTGTCACCGCCTGCGGTGCCGTATGTAGTAAAAGCGGGCGTTAAGCACTACAAAAATGTACACAAACAAACACAGACCTTTTTCTAAAACTTTTTTACTCAGGGGTTCTCGAAACATATTTCCTGTGAAATCTCGGCATCGAATTTTTGGATGATACCTCTCTCTTACGTGGCAGAGAAGGTAAAAATATCGTGATTTCGAACTTTTTATTTTATCTGTGACATCACAAAGGTGGAGCCTGAAACATAAAAAAAAGACCATCCAGGAGTTAAAATCAAAGGTATCAAGACACCCTTTCAAATAGGTACTTTGACATATTCGGAAAGTTTGAAAAAGGTAATAAAATTTGTCCGGTGCAGTGAAAGCAAGACTTGTGGAAGAAATGTAAACATAAATACAATACAAGTGGATACAAATAAATGACGAATTTGGAATTAACGAAGTACCTACTTAGTTCTGATGTAGAGCGCGTGATCTGCAGGCAACGAGAGGAAACGTCTGCACTCGACGCAGCAGCCGATCCGCAAGTTATGTTTTCACCGACTTGGGCTACGGCTAATAGGATCGATGTGTGTAGCATCATCGAAATAAGATTCTACAATATAAAATAATGTTATTAGTAATCTGTACTCGCTAGAATGCTGCAAACGCCATAGTTTTAAAGTTTCTCAAAGGATTACGTACCTAACTTTTGGAGTGGATCCCATTACATTTTTAAAACAACTAGTATATAGTCCATAATTCTAAATTATAACATTTTAAATGATCCAAAATAAAGTCACAAATAGAAACCATTTTCCAGTTTTACTAATTTGAAATCCCATTTTAATGGAATGACTTGGGATGAAAAATAACTTGTAATGGATCGTGAAAGTCGTGTGAGTGTCAAACATTAAATAATTTAAAGTGTATTATTCGCTTCAACTACAGGTTTATTACAGTTAGTGTCTCATTTCTTAAAAGTATGGAGTTCATTAAACCAAACAGAGCTGTCATGTATTGGACGAATAGCTACTTATCATAAACACCTCATTTAAGTGCATCGTAAGGTTCCCAGGACAAAACCTGGTTACGTACAGATGTAGTTTGTGGTTTATAAACAAAGGCCTGTAAAATATGGAAAGAGAACACAATTTCTCCCTCGGTTTGTCTCGCGGAAACTTTGCTCCTATTATTTGTATTCCGCGATACATTTTCCACGAAAGCTTCCCTTAAGAATTCCCTTTCCTTTCTCTGTTTCTCATCCACTTTGAGTTTATGGAAACGTCAAATTGTCTATTTCAGAAACTCTAAAGTATGGAGCAAAGGAGGGCGAGGGAAATGAAAACGTCGCAACAATTCTCAAGTTTTCTGTCTGGGCTCCACTTGGATTTTTTTAGCATAAAGGGGTAAAATAAGCGACACGTGGTCCCAATGCATGCCATCCATATTTTCGGTAACGATGGCTTTCCCCTTGGTGAAAATTTTACGAAGAACGAGATCAGAATTTTCAGTAGTAAGAAGCCATTGTTAGCATGAACTTTCTTTCTGTAGCGGACTCTTAAAACACATTTCTATTCGATGCACAGAACTTTCAAGAACCCAGTTTAGTTCTCTTATTCTTCTTGGAGATTTGGACTCGGAGTATAATACGTGGAATAATTCTATATCCTGTAAAGGTAGGTAATTCCTTTGGCAATCTGCGGAAGGGCTCTTATTTAGTATGTATCGCCTCCATAGCAAACTTATTTGGAGTACGTTTGTAGATTCACATGTAAGGAAAACCTAGCAATTCAAGGTAATCAGCTTCAACAACGACATCACCAAAATATGTCGGTGCCTTCAGTAGTTCAAATATGTAACAGTTATATGACTTACTCTTTATATTATGATTAATGTTATATCTAATTTACAAATTATTCAGACAAAATTTTATATTTCTGTTTATTTCTTATCTTCATGTATTAAGTCGCGTAACATTTCTCATAGCCGTAATAGTGCATGGCAATACAACTGCTGCAGGTGAATCAGGAGAGTCGATAAAGAATTTGAAAATACCAGAAGTCGATATTTTCGAATTTCGAGATTATCCTTTGTACCTAATGCATGTATTGTGTATATTATTTCGACGATACTTTTTTCTTGTCGTTTATATAGTGTTTAACGCCCGCCATACTTGATACGACACCATAGGCGGTGACAGTGGTGTTATATGAAATGCAATGGTAGTTGGGAAAGGAAAAGGTAGAAGGGTTCCGGCGGAATTTGAACTCCAGTTTCAGACCTCCGCTGTCCTGTAGTACTTTCTCGAAAATAAAATTCATTGCTAGCAATGATTGAACATGGTGGTTCCCGTAACAATCTCAATAACATTCTTACGATCAATTATATATACCTAGGTTTGACCTTAAAAGGTCAACAACTTACAGCACATACTTGCTCTTGCATCAGTTAAATATTAACAAATAAAAATGAAGTAAAGATCCAGGTAACGTTTAAATGGCAAAATCCAATTATCAGATGTAATTATATTCCATCATAATCATCAAAATCATTCGAGGTTTGGATCCAAGGATCCGTTCGTCTCCATCAATTAGTATCATCTCTCCATCTCTTCCTAGGTCCTCCTATGTCTCTTTACCGATTGGAAGGGAGTCGGTCACTATTCTAGGGAATCTATACTTGTTCATCATCTGTACATGCCTCCAGTTTTCTTTATTCTGTTTAATCCTTTATATTAAGTTAAATATGTTCAATTCTTCTCTTATTTCTTCATTTATTTTATAATTTATCAGAGTATTCAGTCACTGATCTATAAAGTCTCATTTCTGCTGATGCAATTATATTCCATGTTAGCAACGATAAACATACCCAATATTAGACGATTTAATGTAGTTCCTACAAATATAAATAGGCCAAACATGCAGTAAGGTTGGGTAACCAGCACTGGTGCAGGAAATTCAACTTTCCATTTGATAGAGTGGACAGGAATTGGAACAAAAACATTATCATCTATCAAACGATTAAACAAGCAACCATACTAGAAGACATTTCGCATGTGGTGCTGATACATTTAGACACAGATTTGTCTAAAGTTCAACTGGCCGCCGGTTGACCTTGTTTAGGTTGTTGGCTTCAGATGCTGCATGGTAACCCTTAGCTGTTCGCTGTGTGCTTATGTTTGTATAAGCATCAACAGGCTTTGAGTGATGGCGATGGTTAGTGTCCTTTGATTTGCTGATCTTTTAGAACCTTGACTTGTGTGCCACGGAGCGGATTCCGGCGCGACAGCCGATGGCTTATTGTGCGTCAAACCCCGGGAGGAGGGATGATATGAGAGCACCCTACAGGCGGCCTGAACGCCTCAGAGACAGAACTGATATGGTGGGTCCCTAAGAGATACAGGCAGTTCTTCAGTCCGACAGAGCTTCAGGTCGCCACCGAGCTAGCTCTGGTTGATCATTCAGTAACCCTGGCGTGCGGCCAGCCAACCGCAACGGCTTCCCTCAACCGAACACTATTTCCAGAGCGCAAGCCCCACCGCAGCGCATCCTACCAGTGACTCTGCTGACAACCTGGAAAGATCGGATAGAGGGGGAGTTATTCGGGGTATGCAAGGTGAATATCTTTCCCAGCATTCCCGTGAGTGGCCCGGGGAAAAGAAACCGAAAAAACTCAAGGGCAGTAAGGTGTGCCGCAGGAATCGAACTCGTGACCTTCCGAATGCGGGCAACAGAGCCATCCCACTCCGTAATCTTTTAAGGTAGTGATAGCAGGTGCGTTAATATTAGAGGATAATTTACATAGGGTTTCTCTCCAATTTTTCCCAAAATACGACATTGAAGTTTTGCTTTGAAAGGATGAAATTCGCATTGTTAAATGAAATGAGTACCTACGTAAATCAAGTGTTCCAATAGGTAAGATATGGTGTAGATGTTGGTTTGGGATGATGAGAGCAGAGCTGTAATCATTTATCTCCAATGCTATCTCTGCGTTGCACAGTTTGCTGCAGTAGGGCAGAATGCAGATTCACTGAGAGCGAATCGAACTGGTCCTGAATCAAAACATTGCTGCATTGCTGAGAAAGCAGTGGACCTGACGCGGTTAGATACAACAGAAGGCAGGTGATTTCCCTCTGCTGGGCCTCATCTATTGTTACACTGTCACGAGAGTGCAATCAGTGTCATGTGTAACCCTGCACCGAGACGGCTTTTGGGATGTATGTGGTTTGTGTGCACGTATGTGCCCATGCAGATGATATATCACAGCTTTAAAGGGATTGGAGCTAACAAAAATAATGCACATGTGTGGATCATTGTGTGAATCAAAAGTTACCCCTCTGGGCAGAATGCTTTCTCAAGCTGGGAATAACTACAGCACTCTATGCCAGTCCATTTGCCTCAAATATCTATTTCATCGAAGGCGTTGACTCTATTGCTGATAAATTGTTGCACTGAGCTGCACTTGCCAAAGAATAAATTTATTCCAGAATAAACACAATAGAAAACTTCTGAAAAATCAGATGTGTTGCACTCACATGATTTTCTCTATTCTTGTACAAATATTCTTAAAACTCTCATTCCTCCGTTCTCTTATGCCAGTTGAGATAAAAATTGGCAGAAATTCTTATTGCCTATTTCTCTGTAGGTGCAAGGGCAATATGGGAATACAGTAGGCTTTGAGCGATAACCAAACCTTTTGAAACTAATCGCTATATGAAGGCTTTGAAATTCCGTTCGCTTTGCACGGCTAGTAGATAAAAAGATGAATGACGCCTTCCATTTGAGTATTGCAAAACTCACACAAATAACAAGGAATATCTTCCAAAAGTTTCACTCCACAAAAAAAATGCATTCAGATATAATTTGTGTATTTCAACGAGACCTCTTTTTTGTAGAGTGGTCTATCTCTTCAGGTTTGGCAATTATGCAAAAATCATCAAGAATAAACAGAATTACATGGGCTATAACCAGAAAGTTCAAAATATACATTTCATTTGCCATAAAAGTATATTAAACATATGACATTTTTAATCAAAATCGTTACAGATATTTTTGAGAAAATCAAAATTTTCGAAACAATTTTCCATGTAAATGGTAGTTTACAGTGGAGGAATTTTCCTCAAAAGGTACGTGTCACATCCTTGAAAGATATTATACTTAACCACCAACTTTGTTTTTAAGCGACTTTTCGTTTTTGAGTTATCCTGTTCTCTCTCTCTCTCTCTCCCTCCCACACACACACACACACACACACACACACACACACACACACACACACACACACACACACACAAAATCACACACATATACATAGACCATTTTCTAAAAATGCTTTTTTTTTTTTTTGCTCAGGGAGCCTCCGAATATAAATATTACAAATAGTATTGTATCTGGGTCGAATACAATAGTAGAGAAGGTAACTAGATGTAGAGCAGTGGCGCATTCTCCATGAATTTGGTGGATGTACTGTATGGGTTGTAGAATAATGAATTGACCAACACTCATCTGTAATTCACATAATATCAGTTAAAGGCCAAAAGAATACAAAATAACCCACGAACTAAAAGTGAAAAGAATGAATTCTGTACCACAGAAGCGTTTATTAAGCTGAATAGCGGATTCCTTGCTCGTGCGGGTTAGTGCTTATTAGCAGGGCGAGGCATTTGTGTACCTTTCCGTCCCACAAGAGCAATGCAGGTTACGATCGCACGGACATTAGGGCTAGGCCAAGCGCTGGCTGTATTATCTACAGCCGCTCCAGGATACATAGCACAGTGTGGTGCCAAAGTTACGAAAAGGGAACATAATTCTCGATTAGCTTGCAACGGAAATGAATCTTTAAGTGTTTCAAGTGCAGGACTTGAGTTACAAATTTATGTACACAACTGTGGAGTTACATTCAATGTATTTCTCTACAAATGGAGAAAACATTACATGTAAATTAAATCCATCTTCAAATTGTATTTCAATTACAATAGATAAAAAATAAAACTTACTGTAATCCACTATGTTACAAACTTTTGTTTTTGAGATACTGAAAATTCGTAGTCATAAGGTTACAAAATAGTAATGTTTACATATAAGTTAATAAATGGCATATAATTCAAATTTGTATTTTGTTGTATCTGTTACGTAGCTGAATGTGCAATTTAATATCTATCCTGCAACCTTGCATATAATTTAAAATTAGCTGCCGATCTACAGATACACGTTTGCTTTCTACGTCGTTTGCTTGAGCGCGCACAAGAGGGAGCTTTGTCTACGTTGTCGGCGGCGCCGTGGCCGAGCGGTTAGCGCGCTCGCCTACCACCTAGGCGGCCCGGGTTCGATCCCAGGGACCCGCATGTGGTATTCGTGGTGGACGAAGCGGCGTCAGGGCGGGTTTTCTCCGGGTACTCCGGTTTCCCCCGCCATCTCATTCCACCGGTGCTCCATCTTCATGTATCATCAGTGTCACCGCCTGCGGTGCCGTAGTAGTAAAAGCGGGCATTAAACACTACAACCAACCTTGTCTACGTTGTCTGTGCCCGGTATTTCCTGGGCTACATTCGTGTCCACTAAACTTGAAGGGAGGGCTACTCAAATGTTTCGCTCTACTTATAGTTCAGTTCTTCCAGCAGTCTAGGCAAGGGGTTCAGGTATTCTCACCATTAGCCTGCTATGATGAGGTTATAACAATAACCTGTGGTATACGGCGAAAAGCATGCACCACATGGCATTGCATTCAAGATGCTAATAGTCTTTGAGTTCCTTTCAGTGAATTTTGCTCCTGAATATTCAAATTCTGGATAATTCTGAAAGTGGTGTTATATTAAGCGTATTTAACAAAGCTTTTCAATCCCAGCCATATTGTAATTTGTTAATTAGTTACATCTTAAAGCTACTAATATGATCTTAGATGTTATAAGCGGAGTAAGAATGGGTGAAATAAAAAGAAATCTCACGTGTGCACTCCTATGAACTTCTCTACTCGCTCTTGTACAAACTGTTCTTAAAAACGCCTGTTCTTGTATGTACTTCATGTTAATATTTCCTTATAGGCACAATGAAAGTAGGGGAATACGTATTATTGAACGAGAATGAAATACATATTTTAAGAACTGGTCCTATGTGACAGCTTGCACCTTCTATATAAAAAAAATCTGATGTGTTACACTCACATAACTTTCTCTACTCTTGTACTAACCATTCTTACAAACTCTTATTCCTATATCTTCTTCGTGTTAGTTAAGATAAACATTTCTACAAATTATCTTATTGTTTATTTCCTTGTAGGTGCAACGGGAACTTACAATACAGTAGGTTTTTTATGATAGTCAAATGTTTTAAAGGTTTGAGATTCTGTTGATATTGCACACTTAACATATAAAAAAATGAACAACGATGATCCATTTCATTCCAAGTTTTCCAAAACTCACGCACATAACAAGGAATATCTCCGAAATGGTTCACCCTACAAGAAAATTTATTTGGATATAAATTGTGTACTTTAGCAAGTTCTACATTTTTTGCATAGTACGATTTGGTCTATCTCTAACGGTTTACCAGTTATGCAAAAGTCGTCCAGAGTAAATACGACTACAGGGACTATAGCCAGAAAATTCAAGATATACATTTCATTTGTCATCAAAATATCTCAAACATATGACATTTTAATCAAAATCGTTAGAGCCATTTTCAAGAAAATCAAAATTTTCGAAAAATGTTCCATGTAAAGGGCCGTTTAGGATGGGGCTATGTTCTTCAAAATCTTCGTGTCGCATCCTTGAAAGACATTAACTTAAATACCAGCTTTGGTTTTTAACCGACTTTTCGTTTTTGAGTTATGCTGTCCACAGACTGACACACAGACACACACACACGGACCTTTTTCTAAAAATGCTTTTTTTGGATTCAGGGGGTCTCAAAACATATATTTCCGGTGAAATCTCGACATCGAATTTTTGGGTGGAATACAATAGTTCCCCTACTTACCAGTAGAGAAAGTAAAAAGAATAATGACTTCCTTTCTGAGAAAAGCTGATGTGAAAATCCAAGCTAATAATAAAGAATATATCGAAAACTTTTATCTCTACAAAAAAACATGTGTGCTTTAAAGAAATCTAAATTTATAGTCTAATAAGGTGTTGACTATCTCATGGTTTTCCATTTCAGCAAAAGTCTTTCAAAGTTTCGAGGCTATTCCCAGAAATTTCAAGATATATATTTTATTTGTCATAAAAAACATAAACACGTGGTGGTTTAAACAAAATCGTTAGAGGCAATTTTTAAGGGAATCATAATTTCCGAAAATTCTGCTTTTTAAAGGGTAGTTTGAGAAGATATTTTCTTGAATATTTTCGTGTTACAGTCTTAGAAGATCTGAACTTAACCGACCGATTTTGAATTATGTTCTTTGCAGGCGCGCGCACGCACATATAGACAACACACGCACACACTCGCACACACAAAAATACCTTTTGTAAAATGTTTTTCTTTAGATTCAAGGGATCTCAAAACATGTAGTTTCTGTGAAATCTCCATATAAAATCTTGGATGGAATGCACTGCTTTCCCTACTTAGTATTTGTAGCAGAGAAAGTAGAGACTGTTAAAAATTTACTGTCTTTTTAATTTTATTCCTCCAAATTCAGTATCTTTGGTGTGCACTATAGGGCCATGTTCCTATACGTATATTAAAGTAAACTATTTATTGAGTGTGATAATCCTTCGATAATTCTGTCTGTTTTAATAAATGCTTACTTCTTTCCAGCTATCAGGGATTTTCGCGTGCTGCTAACGGCAGTTATCCCCAAATGTATATTTTACAGCCTTTGTAGCAGTACAGTCTTTCAGTATTGATATCGTACGAAAATCGGCTTTTCATATTTTCTCTTTTATGGGGCTTTTACTAACTTGTTTTCTGCAGTATCCATATAATATGAAACAACCACCTATTTTATTGTTTTCTAATCCTATTAACTTCTATTCTTTATTCTACTGGATTTAAAGTTTAATAAATCGGTACATATTCTTTCCCGTGCATTCTATTTTAAGTTTTATGTACGTTATGTGCTGCTTCGGAGAGTCATTTAATTTATCTGACACAGTGCAATAATTACAGAACAAATGACGAAATATGTATAGTCACAGCAGGCTATTAAATAGAGAACATAAAAGAAGAGGATCTAGCTAATTAAGCCAACAATTAAAATTTTGATGCGGTGCACTCAGTGGACTATTCCAGCTATCACAAATTCATACAATACTACTCATAAAACAGTATCCATAAAATTATTTCCTCTATTCACAATTGCAATACAATACAGTAGGTAAATAATATGATACGAATATTATTAAACAAAATTATTGTTGCTCTTAAGTCGGATCAAAGTTAAATTATGTACTTACTGGCCTTCAGACGGCCTGATGTTTAAACTATAAAAACAGAATATACAACCACTAGCTACTACCTACCGTTTAACTATATTTTGTAACATTTTTCATATACCTAAAGCTTCATTTGAAGTTTGGAAGATTTTTTGAAAACCTTCGAATCACATCCTTGGAACGTATTATTTACCAAATTTGGTGCTAATTAGGCATGTGCATACGGGGTCGCGCGCGCACGAACACATACACACACAGGCGCGCGCGCGCGCAGCCACAGATACGGACATTTTCAAAAATACTTTTCGAGATTTAATGGAATGAAAAGCCTATATTTTCAGTGATATCTCTAGTTACTATAGATAGATTACATACAGGGTGGAAGGCACAGCTTCGGCCATACATTATCTAGGGATTCTACATGAGTGCAACAAACATATCCAGTACAAATTATTTTCAATACAGAATCATTTGACTTTACTATTTACTTTTTTTCGGCGATAGGTTCTTTATTGACACAAAATTTCAGCAGTACAGTCACACTACAGTAGTATTTAACGATACACCAAGTGTGCTCAAAAATGTGCATGTTTTCTTGGTTAAGTACCTACAAAGCCAGTTAAACCACACACTTAATACCTTGAAAAAGTGCTCAGATGAGCTGGAGATCCTCATACAGAACTGATATGTCTTCTTGAGTTGATAATAGCTTATCCAGAAAACCGAAATTTCAACTTGGACTTTCTGAGTAGAAGCTATGCTATCCATAGACCTTGGAGAGTGACACTTTCGTTTTTAGAATCATTGTAAAAGTATAATCTTTAGTATGACAGTTACCCATGAGACATTTAATGTGGCTTAACAGTATCCGTAAACTGAAACGAAACACTACTGCAAGATAAAAGCAAGAAAAGCGGGATGCAAATTTCCATTTGTGAACCTTAGTGACCTAAACCCTCTGCTAGGTCGCTGTTCTCTTCTAGGGCAGACACCATCACATCTATCACTCTTGAACGGTGACGAGTGCATAGTCTCACATCCACTGTTCCCTCGTCAGACATCACAACTTTTCTTCCTTTTCCTTCTTTTCTCTCCCCACTTCTTCTTCACGACCTTTATCCTTTTCCTCACATATGCTCTCAGAGGCTTCCTGCTACCGTCATATTTTTTCTACGTCATTCTCTCTGGCTTTAAACTTCTTCCTTACCCTGGGAGCTAGAAATCGTAAGAGAGGAAGTCTTACCTTCTTGTCTCTGAACTTTTAAAACGCGCAACAGAGATGCCTTATATGCACTTCAACGTTTACATGCCCTCGGGTCTTCTGACGCTTTAAATGGAAAACAGCGCCTTACTCACTTAACAGGCAGGTTAGACATAATATTCTTTGGATTCATACAATATCGAATTTCACATGGTAATGTTCTTCAAAAGTAGGGAAAATAAAGGTTGCAGTAAATTAAGCGGCCACTAACAGTTTAACATAGATGATGACGTAGTTTTAGGGGTGCTCACCAGCGCCCTTATAAAATGGGTCATGGCAAAAGCAAGAGATAAATTGTAATATAAAATAAACAGAGATAGTATCAAAAAAGCAAACATAGATAAGTATACTAAACAAAGCAGGCAAAAGCAGAATTAAAGTAAATTGACAGAAAGGTGGACGGTCGATATCTAAAATTCTAAATGGTTAGCTTCATGTTTATCATTACTAAAGGCTTCAAAACTCTTTCCACTGCTTGTTTATCGTCCGCTAGAACCTCTGCAAACCTGACAGGCAGTTGCAGAGAGATTAAACTTAAGACGTCAGCGTAACGAGAGTATAGAAGCTTGTTTCATGTTATCCAAATGCAGGCATTCACATTGTCTGATAGCTAGCCTCTGTAGTGTGGAGGTAGGTGTTTACCTCACATTCAAGAAGTCCCGAGTTCGAATCCAGATGGACACAGATGGAGATGTACACGATTCAAACATTGAAGACAGACTATGACAACTGTAAACAAGCCTCCATGACAACACTTCGCCAATATGTAGGAAACAATGAGTCGAATGTGTCAATGTCTTCTATGAATGAGTGCATAAATGAATCTATGAAAATGGACCTGGAAGGCCTTGAATGTAAACTGTCATTAATAACGAGAAAGCAAAGGATTGTGTGACATATGTTTATATTAACTTTTTTCTTCTTTCGATGGAAGGAAGCCAATCCCAAAGTTTGTAAACGTATTTTCGAATCATCCTGTATATCAGATCAGTTGGTGATCCTAGTACAGCTTCATAGCAGAGCGGATTGTCTGATAGGAAAACCAGTCTTATCCAGCTTTTTTGACATTGCGCAAGCAAAAAGATACATGTTTCAAGGAAGCTAATTCACATGCAGGAAATGGGACGTTCTGTCTATAGGCACTGGCAAGCTTGTTCAAATTCACCACTGCTTGTAGCAGTTACAGTTTCACTACTTTTAGTTGGACAGCTTTCATTCTGTTACACGCTTTCCCTGTTCTCATTTTTCTTTCTTTGTTTTTATTCCCTGTTGGAGTTGAAGCGAAAAAGTTTCTAAATGTCTTTCATTATATTGTAAATTATGAGCGACGGTGTTACACTTGGGATGGGGTGGGAGATGCGGCTTGCCGACTGTCCAGAATGGTTTCATGAAAGAACAAAACGAGTGCCGTCCGCCAACTGAACAAGCTTTACTGGGTTGGAAAAATGATGTTCATTTTTATCTCAACAGAATTTACATATGTTCACCGCTTAAGTCAACTCTTTATGAAACGACGCGCACCTTATGCTATTAAAATATCGTAGGTTGAGCCATAAATCGATGAACGGTTTTTATAAAATCAACGTCTGATAATGCATAGAAATAACTTACCCACAGCGGCCCACATCAGTGTCACAGAAGATCATGTAAGTTCATTTGCATAAAATGCAAGAAAAAAAATATCTGATGTGTTGCACTCACACGACTTTCTCTACTCATTCTTGTAAAACTATTCTTATGAATGCATGTTCTATTTCGTGTTAATCGAGATAAACGTTTCAGAAATAATTCTTCTATTGCGTATCTCCTTGTAAGTACAACGGGAATAGAGGACTGCAAAAGGCGTGAGGGACAATCGAATCGTAAGAGCTGGTCTCTATGCGATGGCTTTGAAATTTCGTTCTCTGTGTATGAGAACGAGAGAGAAAGAAACCAACGACGAATTCTCTTTGAGAATATTGCCACAAAATGACAAGTTCAGTCCAGATACTTTTTGTCACTTTATTTTCTTCTAAACTGCAGCACAAACACAGTTCGTCATTAACACAGTCTACAGTCCTTCGTGATATTACAACCCACCACTGTTCTGTGTTCTCGAAGCCTTGACACACTCCTTCCTGTCTTTCTTCGCTTTCTCTCTGACAAACAGTTGACTTTGACGATGCAATCACTCAACGCTCACTGAAACTGCTTCACTGACTTTAGTTCGATGTGACGCAACTCTTACGACGTCTGTACATAGGCACTCCTAACAACTGTCTCGACGACTGCTGCGACGACTCATGTCTATCAGTCCTCTCGTCACCTCGCCTCCTTATATAGCGAGTATGACGTAACACGCACCTTTCTGTAAAATTCACCTTTTCTCGATCTTGCCGGCAACCAGATAACTCGCAAAAGTTCTCGATACACTTTGTTCGGCCGCGCTCCGATTGTTCACGTATTCATACGCAGGAGCCTGCGGTAGCCTGACCTTGAGCGTCTTTGATACACGCCCACCTGGCATGTGGTATGAGGTAGCTTGACCTTTGATGTGCGCCGCCGCGGTCGGCCGGCGTCACAATATTAGTATTTTATACTTCAAACTAATAAGAAGGAATATCTTGTAAATGGGTAACTCCACCAAAAAATATAGTTTATATAAATGATATGCTTTAACGAGATAAACCTTTCTGCTTGTAAAATGTTGTCTGTCTCTTATGTTTTATCAGTAATGCAAAAGTAATTGAGAATAAAGAGGACTTCAGAGGCTATTGCCAGAAAATACAAGCTGTTCTTTCATTTGTCACAAAGGTATCCTAAACATGTATTTTCATTAAAACTGTTTGGCACCTTTTTAATAACATCAAAACCTTTTAAACGTTTTCCATGTAAGGGCTACTTTGGGGAGGGGCATCACATTTTATGTGAGGGGCATTTTATTAGATGCTCAGTTTAATTCCATATTCGATTTTTAACCAACGTTTAGATTTTGAGTTAGTTGTTCACAAGCAAACACATACCGACTTTTTCTTCACTGATTTTAATTTTTTTTTTTTCTTTATTTGCTTAATTTTTTTCCAGCGGCCTCAAAACATATATTTCTGTGATATTTTGACTTTGAATATGTAGATGGAGTACAGTACTTCTTCTACTTGCTAAACGTAGTAGAGAAGGTAATAATTTACAGTCTTTGCATTGTATCTCCGTACACATTAAGATTCCAGTCTAAAGTCGTAGAAATTAAAGTTTTTATTTATGGATGATCCTTAACTGCTAGTCCTAGTCACAATTTTTTCTCTATCGGGTGAATTCGCTTACATATTCTAACACTATTAAAAAGCAATACTTTTATCCGCCTTACCTTATTCACGATACATTTCTTTGCAGAGGAACTTTGTGTTCATGTTCATAGGCGGGTATTCAGTTACGTATGACGTTCGGAAACAACGTTCAAATTTGCATCATAAACTAAAGGAATATATTCAAAAGTCGCAATCATGGAGATGTAAGCAGTCATAGTAATGAGCTCTTGCGAAGGGAAAGTAAGGAAAGAAAAAGAAAAAGAAAAGAAAACAAAGTAGGAAACTGTCATTGGATGGCCCATTTGCATTTGAAAAATACAGCGTGCTATATTTCAAAAACGCATTAAACTACAAAAATAATTATTTGACATAAACTTTATAATTTTAATCAGCTCTATAAAGTTTTCTGTGATACTTCTTGTATTCGTCTTATTGTTTGCTAGTGATACGAAGTAAAGTCAGAATGAACTAAGCTTACAGGCTGTTAAAAATTCAATTTTATTACTCGGATACTATATGTCAAATATATAGTATTTTCATCAAATTTTATGAGGTTTTATGAAATAAAAGAACCAATGTTTTACAACTTTTTTGAGTGGAGTAAATTACTTAGAGGATACCGAGTTTACTGTTTCTCCAACATAAATTCCACATTTATGCAACTTCTGAGTTATCCTATTCAAAGACAAATCGCATTGACCTCTTGTAAAAAAACTTGCTTGAGGGACACTATTTTGCTCTAAAATACTTTTGTATTCAGGGGTTCTCAAAACATGTAGACATCGTGGAATATCGATACCTAACTTCTATATATCTCAGGCAAATGGCAGAGGATGTAACAGCTAATTTATCCTTGTGCAAAATTTAAAGTAAGCTGTAAGATTCTATGGTCAATAACTTGTTCTTCTAGAAGCTAAGGCCTTTCGTAATTGATTCAGTTTCTTTTCTTGGTCATTTTTGCGAAGTCTGTAACTTAACTCTATAAACTACTAAACTCCGCGACACGACAGCTCAATGCCGGAGGTCTACCCACTATTGCCACAACGGGCATCATGATTGTGCTGCAGCACTGTAGGGTGGGATATGATTAGTGCTCCTAGACCTTCCCGGAGCTGAATGGGGTCTTCACAACCTGGAACTTAACTCTATAGTTCCTCTATGGTCTCACAAGAGGAACATTGTTCCCATAAACTGCCTTTCAAATTGAGCAGGATTAGAATTTGCATAAACCACTTCCGTCATAATTTAACCAAACTCATTACCGATAAATTATGGCTGTCATTAAGAATGAATTCTACAGAGCCGAGGTGATGAATTATCGACGAAGACACTGTTTATAGAGGGCGATGGAAAAGGGTCGACGTGGGCTGGGGATGAAAACGAGGGTGAGAAGCACGAGTAAATTGTTTCATTAAGCAAAATTAATGTAATTAACAGGCACAATACAATCAATTAATCATGAATAACAGCAATAGAACTACTAACACCTCCACCTCTGCTGTTGTTGACGCGCAAAATTAATATAAACGATACTCCATCTAAGAAATTCTGAATGTCAACACAGCTCTTAATTAAAAGCAGTTAGCTCTGCATGGAAGGGTAATGGAAGAAGTGGAGGACATATGCAAATGCTGGGATACATAGCTTTTAAAATAAATGTGAACAGGCTCTACTGTGTTAAACGGAATGTGTACTTTTTACTTTCTCTGCCGTTTCTTTATGCTAAATAAAAGAAGTATTGTATTCCAACCAAAAGTCTAGCTCGAGATTTTATCGAAAATGGTTTTGAGGTCTCTTGAACTAAAAAAGCATTCTTAGAAGAATGTCCAAGTGTGTGTGTGTGTGTGTGTATGTGTGTGTGTTTGTGTGTGTGTGTGTGTGTGTGTGTGTGTGTGTCTTCAGCTTGTGGATAACATAACTCAAAATCGAAAACTCAGTTGGAAACCAAAGGTGGTATTTAAGTTTAATGTCTTTCAAGGATGCGACACAAAGCTAAATTACCCTTTACATGGAAATTTTTTCGAAAACTTTGTTTTTCTTGAAAATGGCTGTAACGATTTTGATTAAAATGACATATGTTTGAGATATTTGTATGGCACATGAAGTGTATATCTTGAATTTTCTGGCTATAGCCCATGTACTCCTATTTACTCTGGATGACTTTTGCATAACTGGTAAACCATAAGAGATATACCAAGTCTTACTACTCAAAAAACAATCTGATGTGTTGCACTCACATGACTTTCTCTACTCTTGTACTAACCATTCTTACAAGCTCTTATTCCTATATCTTCTTCGTGTTAGTTGAGATAAACATTTGTACAAATTATCTTATTGTTTATTTCCTTGTAGGTACAAGGGGAGTATTAGAATACAGTAGGCTTTGTGCGATATTCAAATATTTTAAAGCTTTGAGATTCCGTTCCGTTAGCATGCAAAACAAATGAACAATAATGTTCCATTTCACGAAAGTTTTAAGTTTTCCGAAACTCACATACATAGTAAGGAATATCTCCAAAATGGTTCACCCTACAAGAAAATTTATTCAGACATAAATTGTGTATTTTAGCAAGATCTACATTTTTTGTGTCGTATGATTTGATCTATCTCTAACGGTTTACCACTTATGCAAAGGTCGTTCAGAGTAAATACTACAGGGGCTATAGCCAGAAAATTCAAGAAATATATTTCATTCATCATAAAAATATCTCAAGCATATGACATTTTAATCAAAATCGTTAGAGCCATTTTCAAGAAAATCAAAATTTTCGAAAAAATTTCCATGTAAAGTGTAGTTTATGGTGGGGCTATTTTCTTCAAAATCTTCGTGTAGCATCCTTGAAAGACATTAAACTTAAATACCAACTTTGGTTTTTAACCGACTTTTCGTTTTTGAGTTATGCTGTCCAAAGACACACAGGCACACACGGACCTTTTTCTCAAAATGCTTTTTTTTTTTTTTTTTTATTCAGGGGGTCTCAAAACATATATCTCCGGTGAAATCTCGGCATCAAAATTTTAGGAGGAATACAATACTTCCCCTACTTACCAGTAGAGAAAGTAAAATGGAGATATTTCTGAAACACACAATTTATGTCCAAACAATTTTTTGTAGAGTGAACCATTTCGGAGATATTCCTTGTTTTTTGTGTGAGTTTTGAAGAACCTATAGGTACTTCTGTCAAATGGGACATTTTGATTCTTTTTTTATGTAACCGTGCAAAGAGAATGGAATTTCAAAGCTTTAAAATATTTTACTATCGCTCACTACTGTATTCTACTGTTTAACTCAACTAGCACGAAGAAGATATAGGAATAAGAGTTTGTAAGAATGGTTAGTACAAGATTAGAGAAAGTCATGTGAGTGTAACACATCCGATCTCCCCCCCCCCCTCCCCACAATCTCGTCGGTCGTAGAGATTTTGGGAAGCCCTTGGTGCTCATGTTGAATGAAGGATGAATTAACTATTCTTGTAAACGCTACAGTCCGATACCGCCTGACCACTGCATCTACCCTCTACCCACATCGGGCGTCATAGTGTGGTGCAGTTCCGAAGGTGGGACGTGTTTAGCGCCCCGACTCCCCCACTGCGGATTAATGCAGTCTTCACAACCAGGAGTCAAGACACTCCTCAGTTTGTGATAAACCTCACGTGGCTGAGTGACTCCGGAGCGGATCTCCCAGTGAAAAAAATCCTCATGCCGGTATCGGGAATCAAACACACGAGTCCCTCCTGCTCGTTAAGAGCTTCTTTACTATCGCGCTAAGGCAACAACCCCATGAATGTATGACCTCACTTAAATTCAACGGCCTACATTTTAACCGTTGAAAACTAAGGTAGTCATTTGATATCCCGTATTTTGGTTGCAGTTAAACCCTTCAAAACGAAGTACTTTATCACGGTTCGTATTTCACTTTTATTCATTTTATAGAACATATTAGTGATTTTATTTACACAATCGTCGCAAATAGACGATCAAACAGTGTACAAGCTTGATATTGTTCCCATAGCAGCATCTAAAGGATAATATAACACTCATCATAGTAATTTGGGTATCTTCACGATATCTCCGTCAGGGCAAAAACGTTTAGAAATACTCTCGTACTTGCAGGAACACTATGCTATTTGTCGACTGTTGCCGCAGCAAACGAGTTGACCTGGTCAATTCGCTGCTCCTAGCGCCACCAACATGAACGCCAGATGTCTATTAACAATGTACTACTGGAATACTTTAATAGATAACATAGGATAAAGTACATTTTATAGCGGCACAGATTATTAAAAAACCAAATGCAAATTGACCAGCTTGGACATGCCTCTTTGTTGAACTCTGACCTGGAATAGTGGGTCGCCGTCTCTGGAAGATGTTTGTTTGCTAACAGTTTCCGAGAAGGAAACTTCTTCCCTAAGTTGTTCAAGTACCCAGTGAAAACTTGGATTTCTTGGGAAGAGTTGACCTAGAGTTGGGAATCATCCAGAACACACTAGTGGGAGGGGGGGGGGAGATTTTGTTGTTAAAAACAGAACTACTAAACTTTTCATTTTCAAGAAAACGTTTCTCCAGAGAACTTTTTAACGTGCACTTCACACAGAAAAACATTTTAGTATCATGCCTCCATTGTTCTGAAAATAGGTATAAAGTATTCCAACCGTATGTAAACCGTAACTTAACCTTGAATTTCCATGGATTTTAATTATAGGACTCAAGGAATGAATACATATTGCATAGTCATTTGAAGTTAATGTAAACATCTTATAGATTAAAAATCGAATGTGTTAAACTCCCATAACTTTCTGTACCCTTGCATAAACTATTCTTAGAAACATTTATTCCCCTCTCTACTCAATGTTAATTGAGATAAACATTTGAAGAAATTGCTTTTTTGCTAATTTTCTTGTAGGTGGAAGGGGAATACCTAGGATTTAAGTGATAGTCCAATGTTTTAAGAGTGCTCGCTGTAAGACGACTTTGAAATTCATTTCTCTTTGCATGAAAGAGATAAAAAATTGAATAACGACCACTCATTTGAGAACGCCTATAAGAATTTCAGAGTTCTAACAAATAACAAGGAATATCTCCGAAATAGCTCACTTCGCAAACAAGTTCACTTGGCATAAATTGTGTTTTAACGAGATATAAACATTTTTGTATAGTAACATTTGGTTTATCTCTTACTTTTTACAGTCATGCAAAAGTCATCAAGAGCAAAATGGACTACTTGGGCTGTAGCCTGGAAATTTAGAATTAACAATTCGTTTGCCATAAAAATTATTTTGAACATATAACACTAATCAAAATCATTAAAGCTATTTTTGACAAAATCAAAATTTTGTAAACATTTTCCATGTAAAGGGTACATTAGGATGGAAAAATTATCTTTAAAACTTTCGCGTTGCATCCTTAAAGGATACTAAACTTTGGTTTATAACCAACTTTTCATTTTTTAGTTATGCTGTTCTCTCTCTCCCTCTCTCTCTTTCACACACACACACACACACACACACACACACACACACACACACACACACACACACACACACACACAAACACACACACGCGCGCGCGCGGACTTTCTCTAATGCTTTTTTTTTTGGATTCAGGGGGCCTCAAAACATATATTTCTGGTGAAATCTCGACATCGAATTTTTGGGTGGAATACAATACATCCTTTAATCTGGTATACGTAGTAAAGAAAGTAAAAATTAAACTGGAAGGATCACCATAAAAATTTTCCACAACAATGTAGAGTGAGTTCACAATGGTTGAGAGGGAAGCAAATGAAATTAGCTAAGTCATTATTCTATATGGTTTTTATTATTATTATTATTATTATTATTATTATTATTATTATTATTATTATTATTATTATTATTATTATTATTATTATTATTATTATTATTATTATTATTATTATTATTATTATTATTATTATTATTATTATTATTATTATTATTATTATTATTATTATTATTGTCATCGTTTTTGTCATCATTTGGTCACAATGAAATGTGGCTGTAAAAACGCGACGGTCTTATTTTTGCAAACATGGCCGCATGAGCAAGGTATTGTCGTTACCTGCACCATTACAATGACAAATGATGGCATTTTTCAGACCGTGTGACACATATGGGGTCCTTATCGTGCGACTGGGAACAGATGTTGGCACCGTCTGGCGTAACGTAGCGACACACAAAGCCAGCGAATTGGCAGGTGACGCACAAAAGCCTAGTGTTAATGAATAGAACGCTTAACTGCTCAGCAATTAAACTACATGTCAAAGAGCAGAGCTTAATCTAAACGAGCTGTACAGTAGTTAGTAGATGTGTCTTATTTGCGCACTTGGCGCAGTCAACGCAACATGCTGAAATCTAAAGAGAAAATCCAATAAAGCGGTAATGCTATTGTATTGAGCTATGTCTGATAAGGTGCATTCCGTCCAAAAATTGGATAGAGGTTTTACCTAAACGCTGACATGAATTTTAAAGATGCATTTACAGGAAAAAGAAATACATCTGTGTGTGGGCATGTGTTGCTGTGCGTGAGTCGGTACGCGCTTTAGTGTACATAAGCAGCGTAATTGAAAACCTAAAATTATGGATACTAAACTTATCTTCTAATAATCCACATGAGAACTTTCAAGAAACTCATGCCGAAATGCACTTTCTCTTAGACATTTTTAGAGTTGTTATTTTGTCAATTGACTAAAATTATGCGTTAGTCGCGCAAACTCGAAAATGGCTGAATATTTTCTCAAACTCAAAGAAACAGCTGAAAAATCGTAAAAAATCTAAATTGGTAACTTTGTATGGGAATTGCCGCTTTGGATATTTATCCTCTATCCACTTAACCACTTGACCGATCACTGTAAAATTCGGCATATATTTGTATTTTTTCATGGATAAAGATTCCATTCTATCCTTTTTGCTATACAACATAACATTCGCATGGTTTTTAATACTCACTTTTCTTTTATGTACACATACACCGCTTTATTGATCGCAGTGAAATTCGACACGTATATGTATTTTCTTATATAGAAAGTTTCTATGCTATCCATTTTACTATATAACAGAACATTCACATAGGTTTTGTACTCGTTTTTCTTTTATATATTATGTATCCTACCCTACTCTTCCTTCGACATATAAATCATACAATTTTATATGACTGAAATAGAAATGCCTATTACATTCACAGTTTTTTCTTCTCCTTTCTTTTATGAAACACATTCGTATTTCTTTCTCTACTCCCTTTTCTACAAAGAATTCATACAATTGTCTATATGATTGAGACAGCAATGCAACGTTCTACATTCGCATAGTTTTCCCTACTCACTTTTCCATCTGTGGTATTTGCAATAGTTGAACGCTGCTTTTGCACAGAGTTTTCCCGGTGTTTTTATTTATTTGTTTTGTTTATTTTGGGTTCTTCATAGCATCCAACGTAAGTTTAAATGCTCTAAGGATAAAATCGCCAAACCCCAGGAACGCCCGGTGTTTCAGCTAGTGTTTAATAAATTATCATGATAGATCAAATGCATATCCTGAATTCTAAATGAATATTAGGTGAATCGAAGAGAGACATAACTACTCTTCGCGGTACAATTTTTTTTCGTTGGGGGGGGGGGGAGGGGGGGGGGAAAATTACTATTTTCCATATATCCGTCTTTATTAGTTAGAATTTTACAATTTATGAATGACGAATGGTGCTCCAATTTCCGATTCTTTTGTTGATTATTACTATGACTTCTGAATTAATTCCTCGATGCTGCTGATAAACATTTGAACGCTGTTATCGCTTGCACATAATTAAGTAGTTAAGTATTACTTCATTTAAAATAATATCTAAATTAATGTAAGCAGAAACATCATCCTTTAATCAATGCTAAAAATGTACCTGCGAAATTTAATAAACAGATCTGCATAGTTCTGTAACACAGGAGGTAATTTTGAGAAAAGTAAATTTTCAGCTCCATTTTGAAATTAAATATGTGTTGTGGATATAAAAATACAGCATCTGAACAACTTGTTTGCTTCATACTTAAAGAATAACGTATAACTTTATTTTACGTATTAGATAAACTAGGTTTTGCTTTAGCAAAATATTCCATGCTACGATTTTATTGAAAATACCGTAATGAACTCCTTGAATTAAAAAAAGAAAAAGAAAGCATTTCAGACGAGGGTCCGTGTGTGTGGCGGGGGGGGGGGGGGGGAGGGGTGTGAACGGCACAACTCGAAAGTTAAAAGTTGGATAAATGCCTAACTATATTTAAGTTTAGTACCTTTGAAAGATACGTTACAAAGAAATACATCACTCTGTTACAGAAAATCTCCCCACCCACAAGTATCCTTTACAAGGTTTTTTATTTAAAAAATTTTGAGTTTTATTAAAACGCCTCACCTACGTAAGATATTTACGTGGAAAATAAAATACATAGCCTCAATTTTCTGGAAATAACTTGGTACAGTTCTGTTCATTCGTAAGGAATTTTTTATAATCTAGTATACGCGATTGACGAAAACGTACTGCGCACAAAAAGTGGGTCTCTTTAAAGGATACAATTTATTTCAGATAACCTATTGGTGGTGTTAACCATCTCCGAGACATCTGTTGTTAATGGTTCGATTTGTTCAATTCATTGTCATTCTTTTAAAGTACTGCCAATTTTCAGTTTTTTTGTGAATGTATTCAAGGATTGTGTATGGTATTTTAAGGCCAGTTCCTAAACATTTCACTAGGTGTTGCTATTTGCCTTTGTATCTGTAATTAAATACGTACTGTAGCTATTGCTGCAAAGGTTTATCCGATTAAAATGAAATAGATAGAAAAACAAAGGTTGGAAGGAAGAGACGCAGAGGGTAGTTAGCATACTGAGTACAGCCCAAGGTGTGTTATTTGTGTACCTTAGCGATTAACCCCTGTAATGACGGGACAAGATTTGCTCCTCAATGGTGAGGGTGCAATGGTCGTTGTGCACCGCAGATGTAATACTGAATCCAATTCACTGGTCTACAGTTTTTATTGTTAGCCCTGATAAAAATTATGTTCTTTGTGTGGATATAGTCATCCTGAATAACAAATGAACAACAGAATTGTTTTATCATCCACTATTTTTTGGGGGTTGAGATTCAAAAGAATGTAACTATTATAATGCTAATGCTAAGGAGTTACTCGACCAACGCACAGCCCAAATTGCTAGATCTAGGAGCTTCAAACTATACATAGAATTGAATTCTTTCAACAAATTATACAACCACAAATGAGGGATATTTCCAAAGAAGGGTAGAAAGGAGTTGAAATTCTAGGATTTTTCGAAAATAAACAGTCAGAACAATCAAATTGAGCATGGGGGATCTTCATCAAATTCACAACAAAAAGCCGATAATACCTTATTTATAGATAAAACCATACCTTTCAATATTTGGTTTGTTGTTCTCTTTCTCTTAAACTGCATGGATGGCGTCTCTCGTATTAGTGTCCAGCTAAGAAACAGTAACGTTCGTTAAGCAAAAATAACAATCAGTTATTAGTGGCGGTTTTGGAACAGCAAAGACGTTGATTTTTAGTTCCTTTTAACCACCCAGTTAGTCCCTTGAACAAGCATTGTAACAACATTGTAACAACACTTTTGTCATCACTATACTTCGGACTTTTAGTTTCCAAAAATCTTAAGTTAGGTACATAAAATAGATTCCATCACAAATCAAAATAGGTTCTAAATTACAAAAATAGGTGAACAAGAAATGACATTTTATTTCCTATTACAAGTTAGCCAAAACATTGACAATGTCTTTATTATACATGTCCATAATTAGAGTCACAGTGAACAACTAACCCATTTTCTAAGATTTCCATTCAGAAAGTGCTTGTCAGATAACACCATCATAGAAGCAGAAAATGAGCGCTCCACATCAACTGATGCCACCAGAACATATTTAAATGTTGGTAACAAGATGTCGACAACTGTGAAGAGAGCTGTCAGTCCTGGGTTTGTTTGAAGCACTGATTTTACTTTTTCAGAAACGTTTTCACCAACATAACCAGGAACCAAGTTGATTTTTTCTGTCACCCCTTCTATCAATCCCAGTTGCATGTAGACCGGTTTGCCTGAAGACTCTAGAGCAGCGATTTGTGAAGAGGGGAGGTTGAATTTACCTCCTTCCACTATAAGTAAAATGTGCCACTCTTTATCACAAAGATATGTAGTGGCGGCTTTGTTATACGTGCAGTGCGTTCGATTTACGAAAGGACTTCCAAATCTTATGCGATAAAGGTCTGTTCATTGATGACTTGTCTGGTACTGCTTGCATTTAAGAAGTCTATGAATCTTTAGCGACAAAGTCCAGGTGCACAGCCTTAGAAGATACACCAAATGGTCTTCGCGTAAACTATTGCGATACAGACTTTTATTATAGTCCAATTTGGAGAAACCTATACACACTATTCTTGCAAATGCTTGTTTCACAATCTACTACATTTTAACCGATATAAGCGTTTTCAAAAAGTATTTGTAATTTTCCTGTACGTGCAAGGGAAATATGGGATTACAGTAGTCTTTAAGCGGTAGTAAAATATTTTAAAAGCTGGTTTCTCTGCGATGCCCTTGAAATGCCCTTCACTTTGCAAGGCCAAGAGATAAAAAATAATAACATATTCCTATTTGAGAAAAGTATAACTATTGGCAAATTCACACATATAATGAAGAGAATCTCGGAAGTGATTCACTAAAATAAATAAATAAAACAAAAAAAGAAACCAGAAAAAAAAACGTATTTCACATAATTTTGTCTTAAGTAGATCCACATTTTTTACTTGGTAAGACTTTGTCCCTTACTGTATACCATTTACGCAAAGATCATCCAGAATGAAGAGAGTTTCTGACTGTGAGAACATTCCCAGAAAAGTTAATTTGTGACCTAGAAACTACAATGGAATTACCTGTTTGTGACCGTAACTGGATACTGATTGACTGGTTGTGTTTGTACACGTCACAAGCAAGAGCTTCCCTCCGACTGAAAGAGTGGAGTGCGGAATAGCAGCTAACTACGTCAGTGTCTCCAAAGAGACAAGGTTGGGCATCGCTGCTGTAGAGTATTAATTGTGGGGACCAGAAATTCATAATGTAATTTAATGAATGCAATAACATTGACAATTGTTGAGTCCTGCAGAAGTTCTTTAGCTGAAGCAATGCTCACTGGATCCTCCCCTAGTTTCAAAACAACGTCCTTAATGGCCTCCATGTTATGCATTCTTCACTGTGATTGTTGCCATGGCATGACTGGTATACAGGCTTATGTAGTGTTTCCAAATTACCAAATGAAGAAATTTAAAAAATATAAAATTATGTAAAAATGGGTTCTAACATGAAATTATACATTTGTAGGTTGTATAGGACCGCCATTTTCGAACATAGATTTTCCTAGTTAGTATATACACAACTTTTATTTGCTATATACCATGAGGAATAAAATTGGTTTTCACCTAAAATCCGAGTTATATTACATGTGATGTACAGATTGTGGGCTTTCTTCACAAGAGGATAGAGGTTTTCTTTGGGATTTCAATATAAAACCACCACATATATAACAGAACATATCTGTATATTATGCGTTTCTGAATTAACGCTGTTATGTTATTTCAGACTATTGTCAATAAGAATGTAAGGAAGGGTAGTGATTTAATTTCCACTTCACCACAATCCCCTTAGGTCAGGTACCTGCCACCCGGTGCAATCCTTCGTGTTCGCGCATTGTCACGAATGTGAAAATAACTTTACTAAGAAACAAAAAGATACATTGTGGTATTGCTTTATGGTCATATAACATCAAATATCAAGATATTAATGTAAACAATCATGTTATACATAACTCGGGGATCTTTTATTGCTAAAATTGATATACCAATTTGCAATAATGATGCCTTTAGTTCTTGAAAACTGTGGGTGATGGAGAAATTTCATTGCCAGTTTTGGGTTGAGGATATGCAGTAATCACGCATAGTTTCATCAGGGTAAAAAATGTTGCTGACCAGTTTATAATGGGAGTTTATTTTGCGGCGGTTTGTGGCTTGATTTATACACTGCACTTAATTTGTTGGTAGTTAACGATGGCCCCTTGTTTATTATTAGTAGGTATATTAAATATACGTTATGAGTTGGCTTCGGCTCGGCTATGATGATACTCAACAGTCGATCATGTATCTCCAATCAGGTGGTGGTGGAAAAGGAAGTTACGAATTATGAAACTATTCTGGCGCTAAAAGCTGCATGTCGTGCAAACTATTATATATACCCAGTCGGGCAATCACAAACAAATCTCTATTACACATAAACCACAAACTTTACCCGTAGTTGTTACACTTGTCATACAATTGGTTCACACGACTATTGTTGGTACCTAACAGCCGTCAGTCGAAGACTTGTTTACTACTGGCGTTTCTTGTTGAGGCAATACGCTTGGAGTTACCTGTAGTCTCGGGCCTCCCAATGCTACAATTCGTCCCAATAATGGCACCCAATGCTTCTGCACCTGTTTTGAATACATTACTATTTTTCAATTATATATAGACTACCACAATACTCTGTACAATTAGTGCTGTTATAAACTTATACTAATCAATTACTACATGGACCGCCTCCGTAGCGCAGATGGTAGCGCGCTTGCCTCTGTCGTGGAGGACCCGGGTTCGATTTCCGGTACCAGCATGGGGATTTTTCCCAGCTGGGAGGTCTAGCACGGGGTGCACTCAGCCTCGTTAGGTCCCGGATGGCCAATTGAGGAGCTACTTGAATAAAGAAGTAGCGATGGGGTCACGAAGGCCGCATAACTGGCCGGGAAGGATCGGTGCGCTGATCACGTCCCACCCTCCAGTACTGCACCCCACTCCTGACACCTGTAGTGGGCAGCGGCCGGGCGATAAGCCTTGGCCCGCGAGTTGCTGTTGCGCTAGGAGTAAAAAAAATTACTACATATTCAATTAATACTGTCACAATTTTAAATTTTGAGGTCCAAGGATCTCTTGGTAGGATTGTGTGGGTGCCAAGCTTTTGCCTGCTGATGGATTTGGAAGCAATAGTTTATATACCCACTAATAAATTTTAGAAATAATCATGAATTTAACACATCACATTATGTATCCATTACAGATAAAACAATAAAGTATTTAACGTATGAGAAAGCACATTTTGTAGCGGTGAGGATTTGCTAGGCATTCCAAAGGTTTGTAGCCATATTTTCTATGCTCAGATGCCGACAATGCATTGCGTTGAGGGCTCATGTATTCCAGCCGGCGTAGTTGTGAAAGCAGTATCTCTGCAATCGGTTATCTATTAGCACTAGGGAAGTTACGATCGTGCCAGCGAGATAGCCTGGCAAGCTTGTAGACAATACGTTACAACGGCAACAACATGGGGCCCGGACTTAATGGCGCAGTAACTTCGATACGAATGCAAAGTTCTCTCCGATGTTCTTGGTTGGTTCGCAGCAATTACGTTAAACCTGCAAGCAGCAAGGAAATATGGGTTTTGTGTTAAGGTAGGTCTCGTTCGTTCGTTGATTATAAGGATATCAGTGAACCTAATGTTGCAACACCGCAAGGTGTTTATCAAAATTGTCATTTCTCCGATGGTATACCTAGTAATGAATAAGTGATTCAAACAGAATTTACTCTTTACGTAAAAATGTGTTGCATTTTGCCCAAAAATGTGGACACTCTTCAACTGAAAACATTTGAGACGTCCAAGATACAAAATTTTGATATAACATTCATACGAATTTTTCTACACGTTCTTAAACTATTCATAAAGAGTTTATTTTTCTATCTACTTCACGTTAATCTTGATGAATATTTGCACATTCTCTTAATACACATTTCCTTGTAGCTACAATGGGTATATGGGGAATACACTTGATTTTAAGCAACAGTGAAATCTTTTAAGTGATAGTCACTATATGATAGCTTTGAAATTCTGTTCTCTTTGCATCACCAGAGTAAAAATTACAATGTAGTAACAACTTGCCGTTTGAGAGAAGTATTTTAAAATCGAAACCAATGCCAAGTAATATCTTGTAAATGGTTAAATCCAGAAAAAAAGATTGACAAACTCTCAAAGTGAGTGTCCTTTATTAAGATCTACATTTTGTAATGTTCCATTTGTATGTGTTTTAACATCGAAGATCAGATCGGCAGTTTTAACCACTTGGAACACTTACTCAACAGCAATGGTGTTCACTCGCTCAACAATGGCTTTGAACTTTGGGTTTCAATCACTTTGGATTAACTTATTACTTTACATTCTCTCAAGCACACACACAGACACACTCACACACACACACACACACGCACACACGCACATTCACGCTTTCATTCATACTTCCAAACTCTAGGGAGGATGGGGAATAAACCTAGTTAAAGAAAAATCTCCACTCTTCGGCCGGGAATCGAATCCCGGACCCCTTTAACAGCAGGCAGGTGCTCTGCCGATTCAGCCTAGTAAGATTTTGTATTGTATCTTACGGTTTACCGGTTATGGAAAATTCATTCACAATGCACAGAAAATTTAATATATACATTTATTTCATTTGGTCTTAAAAATATCTTAAAACTATGGTATTTAAATACAAATCATCACGAATTTTGTTAGAAACTCAGTATAAATATAGCTTAGGCAGGAGATGATGGACTTAACCAATTTTTAACTCAGCTGAATTTTTGTGTTTGAGTTATATTCAGACACACAACCGCGTGCGTGAATGTGGAATTACTATGGAATTCAATACCTTTTGTATCTACTATGCACTTGCTGGAGAAAGTAATAGCAAAAAAGAGCGTGTGAGAAAGAGAGAGAAAACAGCAAAACTACAAAAAAAAAATCGGATGTATGTTACGAATGTAAATTGTTACACCAAAAGAAAGAGCCGCAACACAACAGGAAATTCTTGATGACGAGAACTGTATTCAACTATTAAAAGAACAAAATTTGGAAAAGGACAATGACTTGGATATTTGAAATTACTAGCTGTGTTGTTTTACGACATATAAATAGTGTGATATGAAACAATGCATTATAACGGTATACCTTAATCCCGATTTCAGGGATTTGTTAATGATACTAAAATTCATTTATGAGGTAATGATGTACTTGAGGCAAATGTGCTGGAGGTAAATGAAATGCAATGTGCAACATATGATGATCTCAATTTTCACAAGAATAATTTGTGCGCATGCCTAAAGGAAAATTGCAAACCGTTTTGCCACACATCAGGTGCTTGTTAATATTTCTATGGTCGACCATGCCATAACTTAGCGTTTGTACGCCACTGTAATGGACCTCATATCCACCTCTTCATAACGATACTGCTAATCCACCAATCAAAGGTAAATTTGTTCATAACGACACTGCTAATCACAAATCAAAAGACGCGCATGTAGCAATTAATATTTTGCCCTCTCTGCACATTCCCATGCAACTAAAAGCGAAAATGTCGATTCTCGTATATGAAATACAGCTACTCTTATAATTAGTGTTAGTATTGTAAATAATATTATAATAAATTCAATTTGTCTTCTCTTTTTGTGTACTTTTTAAAGATTATAACATGTACTCTCTGTATCATTGTGTCCAGGCCAACATAATAAAAGTTGAAGGCGCAAATATCGATTCTATATTATAATCGAATAAGAAACATCACTAAAATATCGGACACCAGTGCCAATAACATGCAGCGTAGAATATTAAAAATATTTTAAACTTAACTTCTAGTAATTAAGATGCTCGTGAAACTCTTGTCTTAAACGCTGCCATCATAATCTTTGCATAATATACTAAAATTGAGCATTTATTTAGTTTTCAGCGTATCTTTGGCATATAATTGCTTTTCAATTAATCAATGATTGAGTGCAGGATGGAGCAAAATATGTAGTGCAACAAGAAAAGTGAATTAAAGAATGGCTGCTTACCTAAAATTGCAGTTTATTTTCAAACAATCTCCATTTGAAAAACAGATTCCTATCTGAAAATTACATCCCTTAAATTCTCTCCATTCACTTCACAAATATGCAATTGAATCAGTAAGTAGCTGTTTGGGTTATAGCCCCATCTTGCTGGAACCATGTACTGTCCAAATGTCCTATCCTTAAATCATATACCTCATAGATGAGTGTCGAGAAGGGTATAGTTATAGAAAGAGCTTTGAGATTTTGGTTTAGGATTTTGAATTTAGATAAAATAATTTAAGGCAGTGTATAGAGTATCAGGAAACAAGTCTTAGGGAATCTGGGTGGACGAGTAGCATCCGAAAGAACCTGGAAGTGAATGGAATGAGGGAATATTGAAGGACAGCGGGTAATAATTATACTCGTAATATATTTTGGAAAACAATAAGAAAGGGATTTGAAGATATATATATATCCAACAACTTTTTGTGGGATAGTGGAATAAACGTACTCCTTGTTAAATTATATGTCAACGAAGGAATTGTGGGAAACGGAGGCATATATATTTATGAGGTAGATACCGCGAAAAAAGAGGCAATAAATGGTGATTGGAGGCTGAGAGGATTAAGAAAGGACATCCCAGGGTGTTGGGACATCCCAGAGGGAAGGAATATTTGGAACATATAGGTATTTAATACCAAGGAACGAATTTATAGAGAAAACCATTTTTGGAGCAGAAATGGGGAATGTGGTTAAGAGAACAGTATTAAGGGTCACTTTTAGAAAGGAGGGCAGGAGCTTAGGTCAATTTTAGTCAAGTTAAAAGAAAACGGAACTGGGTTGTTCAAGGAGAACTAAAATGTACTATCTTTCACAAAAGCAAATACCCATCTTCAGGGAGACGTGCGCGAAGGGTCACCTAATTCTCAGACGTACTTGCATAGGTGGTATGAGAATTAAATTAGTCATGTGCTTCCCTTGTTGTTCGGAGGACATGGCAGCCATGTCACCTCGCAAATCACACCACCTCGCAGTTTGGAAAAGCAATATTTCAGTAAGCCTTCTACATTAACGGGCAAACATTGCAGATTCAACTTCAGTGCACCTGCAGAATATATGTTCTTATGGTGTTTCTAATAAGTAGTGGACTAGAACTAAAATGATTCCAGTGTTGGTGCTAGACTTACAAAACATGAGCAGGCCAAATATGTGAATTTGCAGTAGCTGAGCTGGCTAAGGCGTGTTTTTTCGGATAACAGTGCGGGCTGACATGGGTTCAAATGCCATTTAATAGACTTACTTTTATTTCCTTTTTTCTTTTTTCTTTCTTAACGGGAACAGTATTATTTATATAACCCGTGCGAAATATAAAATTATACAAACTAATGGAATCTATTTCTCTTAAACTCCTCCTTTAGGTATCTTTATTCCGCGTAACTTTGTAACTTTTCCCACCGTCTTATGAATGCTGCAGTACAATTACAATTTTACAACTGAATGCTTCATAAGATATTAATTGCAATTGCTGAAAATAAAGCAGGGAACACGCCTACTTCAATTGTGAAGCATTCCTCCTGAAATTAATATTTTCCTTTAAACATTCACATTCAAAAGCATCTCTATAAATGTCGTAGACTATTACCATTTTAAAATATGTAAGCTTGTAATAGTGTAAATTACCAGATCTGGATGCCAGAGAATAATGTAATTAATGATACATTAAACAGAACAGAATGCAGGTGTAGATTACTTGATGGTGAAGCAAACTTTACACCCAGCAAGGTTGTCATATCGTTTATTTCCAAGCAGACACAGCGTTGCCATGTCCCCATTAACTCAATTTGTAGCTGTGTACCTTCATCCGATTCTCCATTCCTGATAAAAGTTATGGAGAACTAAATACGTTTGTTAATTTTTTATTTCAGAAAATAAACATGTGAAAGACGAGGATCGAACCCCCGGCAGCTAGCAGTTCTGAATTTCACAGTCACCGACGAAGCGCTCTTGGCAACTCGTCACTTGGCCACTCACGCTCTATCATATGATATTAAGCTAGCTGTCACTACCTTAGCAACTAACTTCACTTCAAGGTGGAAAGTTCGTGTGCACCTTTAGAAATGGTTTAAATTTTGTTTTCTTCTTCTATGTATTCGCTTACATTTATATAGAGGAATAAGGAAAGAGAATATCTCTATAAGAAGTGCGTGTATCGCAGTGTTCAGTGTGGAGTTCAAGTTTTTTTTAGTTGATTTTTATGCAGCATATCCGCTGCACACGCCTCAAACCACCGTTCATTGCGCCTTACCCACTACCGTTTAAAATGAAAGGAAATTAAATAAATAAGAACGAGGGCTGGAAATAGCATATTGCGATATAAGGATGGTAAGTGATTTTCCTGGATCGAGGAAAAGTTTAAAATTCCAAAGGACTGGTAAAAACACTTAACACACATGTATTGCGTACAATTTTTGGAAGATAATTAATTATTTAATATGGCGTATGAATGAAATGTGAAACACTGACCTTGAAACATTCATCTTTGAATGGTGTCTTGAAGGCTGAACTAGATTCACATATATTAATTATAGCATATTTTGTATCTCTTTAGATTTTTCAGGTATCAGAAAAGTACAGTCTATTTTCAATTTTCTTAGATTTCAGAATCAACATACTCGTTCAAGTTGCTATTGATTACTATGGGTTATTATTGATTTAACACGATCTACTCTGTTTATCTTGCGGAAGTGTATTAAGATTCAGTGACGCTCTGCATAATATATCGATTTTTATTACAACGAAAGTTGGGCTGATTCCAGTGCTTTATTTTAAATTTTAACGCATGCAATAAAGATAAGAGAGAAATTATTGAGGTGGTAAAAAGTAGCTTTGATTATATTTTATGTATGTAAAGGATGTGAAAATTCTAGCGGTCTAGGTCTTAAAAGTACCTAGTATAGAAGGGTAGATGGGAATACGGTATAATTAATTTACCTACAATGTCAACATAAGCGGAAAGGCCATGAAATTGTACTATCTTCCAAAAAGGTTATAAGAGGATAACAACGTATCCCAGCATTCGCTAACAGATTTTGGAAAATCTGCGAAGAAACGTAATAAGGATGGCCAGTGCGACCTGAAACATTCCGTTTGATGAGTGGGGGAGTTAGTTAAAATTAATTAAATTGTCATTTGAGATTTAAAAAGCTAGTCATGCAACACCACGTAATTCAGCTAGAGCCGATATATAACGATGTCAGTTTCTAATTAGCAGAGAAAGCTTTTGTTACAAATTAAGAGTTTTAGGAGTATTATCATACATTCTATCTTATACATCTTAAGAAATTGAGAATAAGGATTAGAATGCAATACCAAATTAGCTTTATATCCTGACAAATTAGTGCTACGTTATTTGTAGTGCTGGCTGAGTATAACCGTAAGAGATGATTGAAGATAATTTAGAAATGCAGACTAAAGCAGAGATATTTTAGAGGCAAACTGGTGGATGGCAATGTTGGAACAGGCTGGTAGTGTGCAGCTGTCAGTGCCTGTTCTATTAAGATACGAGTTACAGTACGGGCAACAGAAAGCGACGATTGTGTAAACAGGATCGAATGCGCTGTGGGGGTTGGAAGGCAGTGACGTATAGAGGGAATAGGGAAAGATAGTACTGTTACTGGTGTGTATGTGCGCGCGCGTATGACAGATATACTGATGACATTTCTGAAGTGTCTATAAACGCCTTGATAGCGTCACATTTACCGAAATAGCTCGGAAACCTTTCCTCCCATACATCCCCGTGCTCAGCTTCGGCTAAAGGGAAAACCACGCCTTCCTCTCCCTTTAGACGCAGCTGTACAACTCCCATTTCACCCCTCATTCCACCTTCAACTTTGGGAAACAGAGTTTCTGCTGCCTGAAAATTGGATGCAAAAGTTACAGGTGTTGATGGAGCAAGAGAGATAAAACTGGCTTTGAGTCTATGCACCTATCTGTTCGGGAGAGTCAGAGGATGGAAATGAAAAATACGCCAGCCATGAGGGAAACTTGTTTTGTGATTACGCTTTCATGGTGTCTGCTCTACAGACTCGGAGATAGATCGCGTTCACTGAATGTAAACTGTAGTCGAGTTCCACAAAAACAGAAACGAATGGTGTTTATCCATATTGAAGTAACTTTTAAATAGACACCACGTGAAAAGGAACTCGCAGGGTAAGTTTGACTGCAGAGGTTTAAAACTTCCGATGTAACTAATCAGTGGTTTCCACACTGCGGGCGCAGGGAACACATGACTGTAATCTCATTTTATGCAACCTTCTAACATTAATGTATACAATTTATAAACTACGTGAGAAATATGTTAATTGTAACTGTCCAATTACAGCCGGTATATATAGGGAAGTCGTTACATTAATTTAAACCAATGCCAGATCTAGGTATTTGGAACACATTTTGTATCTGATTTTTTCCTACAAAGATGTATTAGTTTTATCGAAAACAATCATGGGAACACTGCAGATACAGATTGTGTGGGTGTCACTTTCCCTAGCTCAGTACATAAACAAACAGCGTAATGGTGCGCCTTGAAAACAAACTCATACCCTGCCTTGTCCTTCCGTGTTTACTGTGCGAGTGTAGGCCAATCACAAGCGTTAGCTCCCAAAACATTACACGAAAGCGCCCGACCTGTTTACATCCACAGACCAGGTCAATTCTCTGACCAACCCTAATGCAACGTTGTCGAATTATTTCACGTGTAAAAGAGCAGCTCGGAGTGTTCCTTCATGTCTTTTAAGTGATTAATTATTTCGAAACCCTGTGTGATGTCCCATAATTACTACCGAAGCTATGTCATAAATAAGTTACTCTACGCATTTTACAAGCAACAAACTATTCATGTAAAATTACGCATCCAATTTGAATAAAAAACCATTTACTTTTTCGAAAACGGCTGATCAAAGAACAAAATATGCCATTCAACATTTTAATTTGTAATGCTTCTATGAAGCACATATTAGAAGCAATGTAATGACATCCCTTTCACCCTGAATATAGGATGTCATATATATGTCCAAGGACATGTAATCAAATAAGATACTTTTTTCAAATTCAATCAGATATACCTACCAGTATAAACATTTTTTATGCCTTGATGGTGCTTTGCATTCATACAAGTATCTATTTTCAGATTTTATACCGTGAACGATTGATAATAATTATCCATTATTCACACAGATTCCTTTGAAATGAAAAGCAACCAAAAGGCGGATTTTGAAAATGGGTTCCAAATAAGAGATACCATCATCAGCGTTCTTACTTTTATTCATAAACACAAAAATTGTACTAATGGATAGTAAATGCTTAGGGAAATAACAAAGACATGGTTCAAAAACATAGTTTACAACAAATAAATAATACTCGCTCCAAACAATGATAGCTTAGCAACTATTCCTGCAACAAAAAGGAATATGAAAGGCTGGTCTTCACCACCGCATTCTTCACGTGGCCTTCGATGGCATGTGACACATAGTGTCCAACCTTTCCCCTCAGGTGTCCTCAAAATATAATCTAGTGTACAATAAACATCATCTGCATCATCAGCTAGTGTCTCTTATATGGGACCATGTGGTGTCTCTTGTTAGGATACAGGAAACAGTCATTTCGTGGCTGCTTATGTTCAAAGACGTTATTGCACCCATTATTAAATTCGCTTACAACAACCTCTATGGGTCCTATTTAATTGTAGGTAGTTAGAACTCGCCTTCGTAGAGCTTTACGACTTTAAAAAATATGACAATAAAATTTAAAACTGGAGCAACTACATAAGCTTTCGCGTTCTCAGCTTGTAACTACTTGTGCTACTGGCACCACACAAACAACAATGTGGTATCCAAACAATATATTTTCATCTATTTCCAGCAGACCACAGTAAGTTTTTGGCGGAATACACCGGTGTCTCTTATTGGAAGACTATCTCTTATTTGGATACTTTACCTTATATACTAGCTGAAATACCCGGCATTGCCCATGGTTGGCCGATCTATCTTTGCAAATTTTAGGCTTAATTTTAGCGAGTTATGTGAATGTAATACGTTGCATTTCTATTTCAGTCGTATAGAAAATGGTGTGAATTGTATGTTGAAAAGCGAGTAGAGCACACGTGAATGTTACGTAAAAGAAAAGTGAGTAGACAAAATCGTCTGAATGTGTTATTTTGCATTTATATTTCAAAGATATAGAAAATTGTATGAGCTGTTTGTGGAAGAGGGAGTAGAAAAAGACAAGTGATTGTTTTCAAAACAATAATGAGTAGAGAAACCGCGTGAATGTAATATGTTGATTTCAATCATAGTAAATGTTACGAATTGTATGTTGAAGGGCAAGTACAGAAGTACATGTACATGTGTCATAGGAGAAGGGAGTAAGAAAAACCATGTGAATGTAATGTATTGCATAGTAAAATGGGTAGCACAGAAACCTCGATAAAAATCATTTAGATGTGCCACTTTTCATTGTGATTGGTCAGCTGGTGTTGGAATTTATCACTTTCGTATGAGTGCATTGCAACATTTATTCCATTTCATATACAGTGTGTGTGTGTGTGTGTGTGTGTGTGTGTGTGTGTGTGTGCACTAATTTGTTGATATACATAGGGTATTTCCTAAAATGTTTGCTTGCTTTGATTCTGTGATACATAGATGTGACGCAATAACACAAGGACTTTTACTAATTTTCATGCTGAAATAATCATAATTTTCACTGCCAGTTTTGTTTACCTTAGTGCATTTTAATAAGATAATATTATTAAAATTGTCGACTAAAAGTCATTCATTCTATGAATTTTTATCTTTTTGTGGGGAATTAATTTGAGCGAAAATATATATTCTTCGTTTAAGTAATGTTGAATTTAAATTTCTCTTCACAGCAAAACTTTTGATTTGATGTGATTGTGATTTATGTGCGCAGATTCAACAATGTCCGGCGTTGTTGGGTGTATGACACATACATTAGTAAGCAGAAATCAAGTATGCTTTCAGTTAAACTAAAGTAAGTTTGCACGTTAAACATAATTAATATTCCGTATGTATTCAAGTAATGAGAGTTCGAAAATTAATTTGTAGCCAGCATTTACGAACACAAAGCATTTCAGTGACAAGTCTGAGAAGATTTTTTTATTTAGGTTAAAACAAATATTGCTTTTATTTTCTCTGTCGTCCCTGGAAAGCTACTCGAGCGACCTACTCTTCAACGTCCAGCGGATAAAAGCTGCACTTGGTGAAGCTTTCACGTGTATAATACTTATATACTAGTGAGGATGGTGCATAAGTACGCAGATTTTAGCAGAATCTAGGAAAATTTCAAAATACTAGTTAAGTCAAATATTTTCGAGATTCCGTTATACACACAACACATTATTTATATGCATATTTTGGGTGATTAACAATAAATCTAATTATGTCATACTCTTAAGAATTGGCAATACCAACCTTAAAATACTGCATCTAAATGTTTGCTCGAATATACACTTTATTTCCAAATAATCACCAACTCGACTGAAATGAGGCTAAAAATGTACTGCTATCGATCAGCTATACCTACCAGATTTTACTAAATTCTCACAGGTCTAGTCGGAAAATACTACATAACCGAGCGAGATAGCTCTGCGGTAACGTGTGACACTCGCACTCGGGAGCTCCCGGGTTCAAATCCCGTGAGCCGACCAATCTGACTGGGACTTTTGCGTGGTTTCCCCTCATCGCCAAGATAAATACGATCGAAAGTTCCAGCTAAGTTAAAAACAATAGTATTAATGAAAAATAAATGCTGATAGTAAATACTGTGCCATCTATCGACGGATGATGTAAGCACATAGACTGAGTGGCAATCTAATGTCACCTGCCGTCACAGGGGAGGTGCAGTTACCCTTCACTGCTACCTCTTGGACTCGTGACGAAGCATGATGGTATGGTACAGGGATGAGACCTTGAAGTCTAACTGTGCGCCACACACCACTTTGATTGCATCTCCTAAGAGATTCCTCGCGATATGACTACACGTTAAAGCCACCTAAAAGAAATTGAGAAAAAAATATGTGTTGCACTCGTATGACTTTCTCTGCTCTTGTACCAACTATTCTTACAAACCCTTATTCTTTTATCTTCTTCATGTTAATCGAGATAAACATTTGCAGAAATTATCTTATTGCTAATTTTCTTGTGGGTACAAGAGGAATGTGGGAATGCAGTAGGCTTTGGGTGAACGTAAAATCTTTTAAAGCTTTGAGATTCCGTTCTCTTTGCACACTTAACATATAAAAAAATGAGCAACAATGTTCCATTTCACAAAAGTTTTAAGTTTTCCGAAACACACACATAACAAGGAACATCTCCGAAATGGTTGACTACAAGAAACTTGATTCAGACATAAATTGTGTATTTTAGCAAGATCTACATTTTTGTATAGTATGATTTGGTCTATCTCTAACGGTTTACCAGTTATGCAAAATTCGTCCAGAGTAAATACGACTACAGGGGCTATAGCCAGAAAATTCAAGATATACATTTCATTTGTCATAAAATATCTCAAACATATGACATTTTAATCAAAATCGTTAGAGCCATTTTGCAGAAAATCAAAGTTTTGGAAAAATGTTTCATATAGAAGGTAGTTTAGGGTGGGACTATTTTCTTTAAAGTCTTCGTGTCGCATCCTTGAAATACATTAAACTTAAATACCAACTTTGGTTTTTAACCGCCTTTTCGTTTTTGAGTTATCTGTCCACAGACACACACACTGACACACAGACACATCACACACACACAGACCTTTCTCTAAAAATGCCTTTTTTTAAGGGTGTCTCAAAACATATATTTCCGGTGAAATCTCGACATAGAATTTTTGGGTGGAATACAATACTTCCCCTACTTACCAGTAGAGAAAGTAAAAATGAACTACATTAAAAGTGAGTGACGCAGCAAGATAGGTGAAAATAACCTTGCTTATCTTTTGAAACTGTGCACTTCATCCTTTGCACCAAAATATTGAAGACCTTCTGAAACGTAAATCGTGGCAAAAAGTATCCTCGGAAACATCGTGGGTTAATCACGAGTACAATGTGAGCGTGTACGCCTTTGATTTCCTGTACGTAAGAATGTGCCGCCACTGGAAATCAGTAACCTCGGATAAATTAGTCATTCTGTCCCAGCGGGAGGAAGGAGGTGATTTCAACCTCCCCTAACTTGCCTGCGGTTGAGCACCCCTGAGGTAAACGCAAACTCCCGTCTTTCACAAACGTTGGACATCGCTGTTATAGGCTTTTGAGGCAACTTTAATCCTTTGTCGGGTGTTTGACATTATTTAAATAGCATTAGCTATTACACATGTTATTTGACACATACCATACGTAGTTTGCACCATAATTAAATACACCGTTATTTAATAATCTGTACCTGTTGACTGTATAGCGCCCATTGTGGATATAGGCGTGCTAAATAGGAGTATTAAGTATTTGAATATTTATACCAATAACAACAAAAATCTCGGAAGTGATTAATGCCACCAAATAATCTATAGGGCGTATATTACGTGTTTTACATTCTTCTGCGATAGCTTTTATCTGTCGTTTATTGTTTACCATTTATACAAAAGTATACAACAATTCATTTACAGACAATTTGCAGAAAATTAAAGATATAAATGTTATTCATCATGGAAAGTACATTAAACACATTTAAGAAGAAAAAAAAAAAGAAAGATTTTTTTGTGAACTACGTTATCAATTGGCAAGATCATAGCAACGCCACCGGTGTGCCAGAATTTCGTCTCACAAGAGCTATTTTACATACCAGTAACTCCTACTGACATGGGACTGTCACTTTTAACCTCACTTAAAAACCACCGGTCTAGCACGGGTTCGAACCCGCAACATTGTGATCAATAAGCCAGCACCTTACCAACTGAGTCACTAAACCAACAACTAAAACTATATACATAAATGAAATAAGCAATGCAAAACATGTTTCATCTAAAGGGCAGTTTTGGGTTGAGGTTCTTAAAAATCTTCTTGTGAATTCTCGGAAGAGGTTGAACCTAAATGCCAAGCTTGGAAATGATCCAGCATTTCATCTTGGAAGAGGATGAGTCTAAATGCCAAGCTTGGAAATGATTCAGCATTTCGTTTTTTGTGTGTCTGTGAAGACTATCAGTCTTCTTCTTCTGAAGACTTATAGTCTTCACAGACACACATAAAGGGGCCCACAAAACGAGAATTCCAGGGAAACTCCATGCCGATTTTGTCAGTGGAACATAATACTCTCTCTTATTACCATATGACTTCCCGTTTGAGGTAATTTACATAAGTACATTTAATTGCAGTATTTGTTTTAGTGGAAACCAAGCGGTAACGACTGTGGCCCACATTCGGGAGGTCGCGGGTTCGATACCCGTGGCCACCTTCCTGACTCTTGGGAGTTTTCAGAGGTTTCCTCCGGTCGCAAGCCGAATGCTGGAGAGGATTTCCATATCCTCCGAATTTCCTGTCCCTATATTTCGTTGCATTTATCATTTCATTTCACCCTTCATTCCGTCAGGCTTCTTTTAGGGTTGGAAGCGTCGGCGAGCGTTGCGGCAGCAGCAACTCAATGGGAACAAATGCGCTCTGAAAATCGTCCCCCAGATTGAATGGCGAGTCTACTGGTTTCCAAGACCCCATAAGATGGTACAAGTCCAGGGGGAGGCAGAGGAGCCTATTTCCGTATCCCGCTGCCCCATTTGGAGAGGAACCGGGCAGATTCAGACTCCGCCGGGGTTCTTCTAACTGGGAAAATGTAGGGACCCCTCACTCTGCTGTGTCATGGCCACCGTGCGGATCCATTCACATCATCCTTCCCTCCGGGTGGTACCCCGTCAGGGGCATAGGCACAAAAGATCGCTTTCGATTGAGGTGCTAGTCGCCTTCCGCAAGTTCTCATTGAGTCACTTGGTAGGCAAACTCAGGTCCTTTATGCACGATTTAGAAATTTTCTACTGTAACCTTGGCTTATAGGATCTTTGTCTCAACCGCCATGATTTTGTATTGATATCCACTAAATTTATGTGTTAAAACACACATGTTAGCGTGAAATGTTTCCGGGATAGAATGCAATAATTCCTCTACCTTAGGTGACCGGTAGAGAAAGCACAAAGCACAGCTTTCCAAAGTGTATATAACAAACCTGACCTACAATATGTTCTGCATTAATGCATTGCGTAATTGCGTTTTAAGTTCCCCACATAGAACTTCTCTCTCTTCATCCCACTCATTGATTGAATAAATTAGTTCTCTCACTCCCTTTGGTCCCTTTTAATTTTATGATTATCCTCTCCCGAATCGGCCCGTGGCTTTTCTCTATGTGCAGTATCCTACGTATTTTGGAACCAAGTAGAGAAAAAAATGTGCGTATTACCATGTATGCACGGCTTCATAACCTATTCGCAAATTGATTACACTAATTGGTATTCCATTTCATTAACATACAGAAAGCTCTTTGGGAGGGGAAATCCCCGAAATTAAGAGAAACAACAAAACTACCATGGAATATACAATAATCCGTGATGGCTAATATCTCTTTGATCTGCACATCGGTTATTTTATGCAGTTTTTTTCCATGGAAAACGTGGGAAAAAATCCAATCCCACGAATTCAGTTAATGATGAATTTCAGGTTCATGAAAATTATATAAACGTAGTTATTTTATCATTATTTCGAAATGTTCGAAGAATTCTCCCATTATGAAAGCTTGTGAAGATCAAAGAGCATATGATAGTATAATACATTAGCACGTATTAAATGTTGATGCCGAAAAAAACAAAATTTCAAGTTAGCCTTAAACAGAAAGTCATTAATGGTATCGACACGGATTTGATATACAGTTCTTAATTTAGTAATCGAATTCAAATATAATGTTTCAAGAATAGTTATTAATGTAAAATGTAAAGGTTGAATAACAAAACTTCTCAGCAATGTTAAATTTACCAATTTCATAATCCATTTTATTTGGCACAAATGAATACCTAATCATAATAGCATTTTGTGTGTACAAACACTTGATGCTTCAAAATATATGCTTATTATAATGAATTGGTACAAATAGAATAATAGACAGCAATTTGCAATGTAATGTACCAGGTGAATCAACTGACCCCACTTTTTCGTGTGTATACAACCCGCAGATTATACTCTTACTTGAAAGTCACGTTCAATTTGTCAAGCCAGAATTTTTTTTTTTTTTTTTGAGCTGTAATGTGCCAAACAAAGTTAAGCGTTGTTGGTCTTATTCTAATAGCCATGACGTAAAGTTTCGTGAACATTAATAAGTTACCAAGAGCTAAAATATGAATAGCTTTAGGTTCGATTAGCAAGGAGCTTGATACCTAAATATTTGTGTAGAAGAGGCCAGTAAAGGCTTGTGGTCGAGTGGGTTTGTGTGTGAACAGCATTAACTCGAAAAAGCTGGTTAAATACGAGATACCAAACTTTAAATACCATGTTCTCCGTGTTCCAAGGATGTGACAAAGATTTTCAACAAAATTCCCCACCTCAAACTACATGAAAAATGCTTCGTTAAGTTCATTTTCTCAAAAATACCTCTAACCTCTTATTAAAATACTCTGTTTAAAATCTGTCATGAGAAATTAAATGTTTAAATGAATTTTCTGGGAAAAGCTTCAAGTTCTCTTTATGCTGAATCAAATTTTTAGCCGGGATTCAATATTCTTTCCACTTACAGTACTTAGGAGAGAAAGTAAAAATTAGTTAAATTTAGTTTTACGATATTATGCGTAAACTATAAGCCAAGGTACACGGAGGTAGGTATACGGGATATTGCGAAAGGTGTCAGGGGAGTATACAGACAAGGGAGGATAACGCATTAGGCTTTTTATTACTTTAATTTTGATTTTGATATTGATAAACAAAATAAATGGACAAAATAAGTTCTTTTCACTGAGGCTAACACATTGTAATCTTGTATCAGCTTATTCTGTATTTTGAAAACCTAGTACCTCTCTTGTACTTAGTTTGTACCGCCTATGTAAAAAGACAAGCGCTAAATGTTCCAAGTTAGGGCTATGCCCCAAGTTTCATTGTATCCAGGGCTGGGTAACTGTGCTCACTGAGTGCAGCCTGCTCACGGTGAGGTTGTTTTTCCAATTCTACACGGCCTTGCATTGATAGCTGCAATCTCAGAAATACGATCTTTTTATATACATATGCTTATGAAAGTAGTTTTAATCTAATATATTGAAGTTTTCGTGTATAAGCTGGATTGTACGTGGAGATAAAAGCACTTTTCTTAACACTACGTTGAGGTTCCTTATATGCACTGGCCTGTTCCTGGCTTGCAACTTACAGTGAAGTAAAAGATGCATGACTGCTTGGTTGTCATCTAAGCATGGGCACTTCGGTGAGGTTGCTTTTCCAATTCTGTGTTGATATTGTTGGAATTTTTCCATGGTTTATAAGGAATTGTGTTGTGTATGAATGTCGGTTTAGGAATGTTTCTTACCTGGTATGTACGTTCGGGAAAATGAGCTTCGTGTGGTGGCCTTTGTGTGATGATGTATAAATTGCGTTCCAGATATTTGTGTAGTATCGGTGAAGTCTTTGTAAAATGAGAAAGTTATTCTGTCATATGCTATTATTCTTTAAGACTTTGAGTCTATTTTCGCGAGGTAGTCTGCCCTTTCGTTGCCGTACTGACCGGTGTATCCTTGGATACAGTAGAATTTGACTTGTTTGATACTCTGCATACTCTGCCCTAATCTGGCGGACAATAGGATTGATTGATTGATTTTTATTAATTGCGTTCAGGGCTGCTTGTGAGTCAACGTTTATGGCGTATTTAGTTTTAGATTGTTTTAAATTTGTTTGATCCATCGAAACCACCTTCAAATATGCCCGGCCACTTCTAGTGCCCCATCCATCAGTGAAAAATATTGGAGAGCAAGAGGATTAATGACTTGAGTGTCAGAAATCCAGCATTAGCTAACAACAACAACAACAACAACAACATTTTTTTATCCATTTAGTGTCATTTGAATTCCGAGTAGCTCAGCTTGGAATACGGTACACTGGTTATGGAGTTTGGCCATTTTGAGAAAACTTATGTTTCTTTGTAGACTACCAGGCCTGCCCCTACCTTTCCTTCTGTAGTCCCCTCCTCCGCCAAAGCCTGTAAATTGTACTTCAGTACATAAGGATTGTGGTTCCTCTTTCCCTCTCGGGATTTCTGCTTTTACTAATTCGGGTAGCACTAGCCTATGATGTCCTCTTAATGCCCACTAAGTTTTATAAGTAGGCATATATCAAGGTTTAAAATAGTAAACATTTAGAATGTGCTTCTAGGTAAATTACTAAGAGATTCAGTAATTATTGTGTATTTATGACAAATAAGCTTACTGCTGGTATTTTTAAACACACAAGCCGTGTGTGGGTAATGTTTAAGAGATTGAATCAGGACTGAAAAATTCAATGCCATAACCGGGATTTGAACCACGCACCTTCCGCTTATTGAGTGCCTGCTTTAACTACTAAGCTACCATGGTCAACTTGCCAGTACGACATTAAATTCCTCAGCTGTAACACCAGCAGTAACCTTGCTCCGAAGGAAGTCATGCTATGAATCTTTACGCAAAAATAAAGGAAGGAAAATCCTACGGATATGAACCCGCGACTTCGCGAACCACAAGCTAGCATATTACTCCTAGACCACGGGGGACTAGTTAAATTGCAAATATACTTTTCCGATAAATTAAATATTAGCTTGAATTTCCGAACACCTAAATAGTAGACTTCGGAATTATGTTGTCTTCATTCTCCGTTTCTCATTGTGCTAAAAGTACACTAGTACCGAGCGAGATGGCTCCGAAGTGACATGTGAAGTTTGCTTTCGTGAGATTCCGGGTTTGATTCCCCTCAATCGTACACTCTGACTTTGGTTTTTTCCCGAGCTTTAGGCGAATGCTGAGGTGGTTCCTCATCTATTTTCCATTAGTTTCTTTTAATTTTCTTTCCTTGTCTTTCAGCTATGGCTCTAGGTTTCGTGGTGCATGGTGGTGTCGGATAGATAGCATGGATGCTTTTTCAAAGGTAGAGTATTCTCTATGGACACTAGACAGCTGCTTGGTCGATGAATCGTTCATCGCCCGCTCTGGCGAGTTCCAGCAGTAGAACTAGACTTCGATAATGGAATCGTTAGGGACTTAGGGATCTCTTTGGCCTGTCTAACGCCAACCCGTAGCCTCTTGTAGTTCCTTCACATAATCCCGTTCTCTTGGCGATTGGTAAGCAAAACATATTTTTACAGGTCCCAGTACCCGCAGTGACCCCTACCGTCATGCAAACTATTGATGTAACGGGAGCTGCGCGAGACTTTGGTAATGCTCGGATAAAGTCAGGATACCTTGTTTGATTGAAGGCTACATGGCATTTCCTCGCCCCACACCTAAATGTAGCTGTACCTGCCGCTCCCACTGTCTATTTTCCCTGAACTCATTCACTGCGGTATGCACACCTCGAGACGTTGTTAGATAGTGTGGCACATAATATGGATACTGTCGACCTACAGCAGCATAAGGGTACGATACGAAGTCTGCGCATTCTGCGACTGGCAAGCTTTCGTTACACCAGATCTAACTAATATTAGGGAGTTCAGCAGTGTAAAACCTAACTCAATATCCTCCATTTTAAGTTATGCTCACCATGGACTTAAAGTTTCCGTTATTTCTGGTGGTTCTTCTGTATGTTTTTCTCTTTTGTTTTTCTTCTTTTTTTCTCGTTGTATTTCCTAAATGCTCCTATTCAGTGGCCAAAAATGTTTTACGATTTGTGTTGTAACAATTAATTTAGGATCAGTATTTATGTATGCCTATGACAAAATTTTGGTAACACTTCGTTGTCAGCTATTTGAACTTAAGGCTGTTTAGAAAGGATAATAGGTTTACGGAATTCATATGATAATAGGAAAATAATGCCTTGGTGATAATTGGACACATACGCTACGAAAGCAGACTATGCTGAAAATAGCTCCTTTACTTGTTTTAAGCCATTAAACAAATAACTGTGAGACTGAAAAATTCAATGCCATAGCCGGGATTTGAACCACGGATCTTCCGGTCTCCATCCATGTGCTGTAACCACTGAGCTATCATGGCCAACGAGCCCACGCGCCATTAAATTTACCTTATATGAGTTTGAGATTTTTTTGTGGCTTACCGGGAAAAAATGCGAGTGAGTTGGAGAATTTGACGTTGGCATTAGTAATTCAGTGGTTACAGTAGCCGGACGGAGACTGGAACATCCGTAGCTCAAATCCCGGCTATGAAATTGAATTGTTCAGTCTCACTCTACTACTTTCCAACTTTCTATTAATTCACAAACGCTCAATTATTTTTATACAAAATAAACAATACTTCAATGTGAACATTCGCACGATGTATTTTGTGCTACCATAAAATACGCAATATGGTGGTTGTTAAAAGAAGCAAAGAGTACCTACTTACTTTTCTGAGAAATGGAGGGATGCCAAGAAAGTGTCGCTTGACCTCTCCTTTTACGTCCCTGGCAGAATGCTTTAATAGAGGAAGACTAGAATATATTGGTGGGTGGGAGAACGAGACAGGATGGAAAATGGTTTCTTAGGACAGGAAACAGAATAAGACTTTTTCTGCCGCACATTTGAGGAAGCTGGAAGAAATCGTTGCATGGAAGCACTATACTGCCAACACAACATATTGAGAATGCCAACTGAGTCGGAAAGTCCGAGAAAGGGAGAAAAGGAAAGTTACAGGGAGAAGGGAGTCTGTTTAAGGATAGGGAAATGATACTAGAAGGGCCTGCTGAGGTCTCCAAAAACCAATATATATTGACGAAAGGCAAATAGGAAGTGAGAGGATGTCTAGAAAGGAGAGAGAGTAAGAGCGAGGTTGCTGTGGCAGGAAAATGGAGCCCCATCGGTCACTTTCTGCGGAGATATCGTTCGTTGTACACCCTGCTGCCTGTAATGGTAGCCATACGTTAGGTTATGGGCTATTTAGATGAGAAGGGCTTCCCGGCCAATGTGGCGCACATAGATTGCAAGCCAGAAGCGAGGCAAATTTATCAGCCTGTTGACCTTCGTGGTTCCTTACAGACTTTTCTGTAGAACATTGTAGCTCTATTTTATTTCAGTATCACAACTACCTATTCATAGGTGATCACTGTTATGGGTTCCATTCCCAAAGTACTTGCTGAGCTTGCAACTACCACAGGAAATCCAAAAAAACATTAAAATCATTGAATTCTTTTAAAATATGCACAAGTTTTGAACAAAATTGCTCTTCAACAGTATATTATCTCTATGTTTCGTATGCAAATTATTCTACTGTAACAAATGTCTGATAAAAATGTCTAATAAAATCCATCGCTGGTTTATAGATAGTTTTATAGATTGGTGAAGACATTGTGGTGACAGAATAGTCTTCTGGAAGTTAATTATTCTTTTAATTTGTCTGTATTAATTTTTTGTTTGTGAGAAGCTTAAAGAATAGGGAGCAAAATGCATGCAAGAAATTTTCGCAATTGAAGAGATATATCAATACAGAAGTTAAAGGTTATCAGTCAAAGTAATTCCCTGAAGTAAAGAAAAATATTTTTAGCAGACGCCCAGAGAGTGCACTATTTTCAACACCTATAGTAATATAACTTAGCCAAACATTTATTTTTATTTAGCTTTGTGTGTTAGGTAATTTTAATTACAATAAAATTGAGTGTGACATTCTGGATACGCACTTATGCGTCTTAAACGGTGATTGCGGGAACTCTTGAGCAGTTTTAATACTGAACTTCCTATTTGCGCATTCGAGGAATTTAGCAGTGGTAATTAAACAATATAAAAATCCATAAATTCATACCTTAAAATGTTCCCCGATGAGAATACTTGCTAAGTACTTCAGTAAAGCACAGGAAATTAATTCCACAAACTGATGTGATGTAAATTGCTTCCTCTCTTACCGCTAACTCAGCCAAGTGCTCCAGTTTGATGGCATTAGCGCCTTTGGTGTAACGGAGCCCCACTACAACTGTAGAGAATTATTTGAACATGCTAAGCAATTACGCAGTTTCTGGACTCACGATGCAAGTGGACACTTTGCTTTCAGAACGACGTACGCCACTAATTTATGCTATAGCAGTCGGTGAATACGTGAACGGAGCTTTCAAGCATAAAGCAACAGACAACGGACGTGCTACTATTGAGTTACCACTGTGTTCGTCATACATACTCGACTTCTTCAGCAGGGACGTGGTCCAACGCTCAGTCCACGGCAGGAAGCTACAAACCTACAACTTTGTTTATAGCATTACTTCTGGGATCCATTTTTATTTTATTCCGGATAGCTTAAAATATCAGCTTTCCTTGTTTTTCAATGACAGACAAGGGTAGAGTGGATGAACATTTGGCAGTGTACTAATGATACTTGAAGCCGAAATTATAGTCCGAAGATTAATTAATTATAGAAAAACCAACAGGAGATTGGAATTAATATTCAAGGGGAGAAACATTAAGAGTAAAATTGAATATATATTGTAGACTCAAGAATGAAAACCCGGGCAGATTAGGTAAATGATAATTTTTACAATTGTTATGCGAGCAAATCCAGTGGAGCTTGGCGGGTTGATCTTAAAAAATTGACCGGCAAAATCATTTCCTTTGCATTGCCCATGTGAACTCGTGATGAACGACTTTTATTACTTTGGTTATGAATTCTGGATAATTAAGGATTGCCGATTAGCTAAAAGCGAGATTATAAATAAGATAATGTGATCTTCTGTCCTGTGCCCGTGTCGCTCCACACTTTGTACGCAAGCTTGGCGCGTACACATTCCTCGTCGGTCACTAAAGAGTGACAAAGTTATAGTGTTATAACATTGCTGTCAATGTTAGAAATTAATGTTTCTAATCAGATATTGTTGACAGTTCTTTACGAAAAGCCTTAAATTTACAAATAAAGTCGCATGTTTGCAAGTTCCTCGTTTGTTTCCATTTCTGCCAACACTCGCGTACACCTTGCAGACCTCATGCTGTACTGCGACACCAAACAGTGGGTAGTAGATCTCCTGGCGACCAGATCTTAGTAGCAACGTCTCCAACCAGCAGCGGGAGTGGAATTCTCGCCATGCGAGCTAGACTCTTGAGTGTGTGGGGAAATAAATGAAGTTGCCATTGCAGTAGAATTTACATTTATATAAAATAAAGAAATCTAGCCTAAGAAATCTCTTAAACGCAAAGGCCTCTTGACGTTTGCAGGGATGTGCACTTAGGTGAGCTATTTCTCTGTGTTTAAATGAGAAAGTTGTTGGAAAAACGATTTGAACTGGTTAAGTCGTATGACCATCACTACGCACTTTCCTGAAGTTACATAAAATATGCTTTTAGACACGGGAAGACCTTTGTTCACCAATGAAGGGTTTAGTTTCAGTGGATTGGGTAAAAAGGCCGTATAAACTTACAACATAAAGGAAAAGCCTAAATGTATCAACAAAGAAAAAATTCTCATTTTTCATAATATGCAAAAAGGACTGAACCAGATTACAGTTTAGGTATTCTCGCGTTCTTTACTTAATGTTATTAGACTATTTTGTACATAAGAACCGATATATAATATTATAATATACAAGTTATCATCTGGTCATTATTTTGTTTTGTACATTGACAACCATGTTCCATGAATCGCTGAAAATCAGTTTATTACACATTACAATAGATTAACAATTAAAATAGCAACTGTGTTTGTAACAATTGTTATTTTAATAGTGTATTTTTCCAGAAGAAAGCTTATTTATTAATGTTAAAGATATAATCAGTGAAGCTGATAATTTTCATCCGTCGAATCTGGAAAATCTGATCTGGGTTTCAACGTTTCCGTATCATCAGTTTATTTCAGGTTATAAAGTGGTTTTCTATTATATCAAGATATAAAAAAAATATTTTGTTGCTTTAACGACGCTGTCAATTGCCAGAATCGCATCAGCCTCGCCGGTCTACCGGAAGTTTGTCCCACAGGAGTTCACTTGCATGGAGCTGCGACCTTGGGATCAGTAGGCCAGCGTCTAACAACTACTGATCCCAAGGTCGCGGGTTCAAATCCGGCCCACACCGATTGTTTTAAGCTGGGAATAATTTCGCTTCTTTTTCTCTCTTCGAGTACCGATTTATTATTCCTTTATATTTTCAGACGTTACTAATATTACCCGCAGAGATAACAATGAATCATTGCGATATCTTACATCTATTACTCAGTTAATCGCCTATCCGCAAAAACAACAGACCAGCTTATGTTTGTATCAGGCAAGGAATTTCATGATAGCTCTCTGATGTGTACCATTTCTAGACAAACTCTAGAGTTATCTAAGATAGAGCACCCTGGGGGGAAAATTATATATCAAGTTTACTCCGTAAACTTAACAATTACTCTGCACAAATCGCAGCCTTGTATTGCTTAATGTACAGGTCGTATATTGGCATCACAGTCGGAAGTGTTGATCTTGGCATCTTACGCCAAGCTCACCCTTTGTATAGTTCATACTCGATCACAATAGTAACACATTGTTCTACAAAGAGTGTTACTGCTTCAAGAAACTGGCCATTATCCGCTAAACCCTAACCTTGTGTTCTCACCTTAATAACGCATCTGCTAAAAACAAATAATGAAATCACTCTTTCAAGTCTACGAGCTTGAAGATACGGATTAATTACAATATTTTGACCATAGGGGTTAAACAGTGAAAGTTTTATCTAAGGAGTGTTGAAACATAGCAGTTTTTGAGAGTTGTAAGGTAGACCCTAATTTTCGTTTGGTCCTATACTGCACAATAGAGATGACTCTAAGTGAACCATTATTCTAATTCTAGAGATATACACGTTTGGGGTGTAATCAGTGTGTAATGTTTCTGTAATACAATAATACATTTTTGAGCCCATCTTTGAGGTGTTAAGGTAACGCGTCTGTCTCACGTTCAATAGATCCCAGGTTCGCATTTCGGTTAGGGTGAGTTATAGGATCAGGTTTTTTCTCGGAGCTTTCCCTTATTCAAATAATATGAGGATAACTTAAGCTCTGGAGACCCTGGACTCATTTGCGCACTTTAAATATTTAATTCAATAATGTGACTTACCAAGATAAAGAAAAAACCTGACGTTTTGCACTCCATGAATTTCTCTACTCCTGTACTAACTATTCTTACATACACTTACTCCTCCATCTTCTTGATGTTAGTCGAGATAAACATGTGTGGAAATTACCATATTTGTAATTTTCCTGTAGGTGCAAGGGGAATATGAGAATACAGTAGGCTTTGAGCGATAGTCAATCTTTTAAAACTGGTTGGTAAATGAAGACCTTGAAATTCCGTTCTCTTTACACGGCCAAGAGATAAATAGATGAATAACGACCTTCCATTTGAGAAAAGTATAAGTATTTCAGAACTCATACAAATAACAAATAACATCTCCGAAATGGTTCACTCAGCAAAAAGGAAATGTATTTGGACATAGACTGTGTGTTTTAACGAGACCTGTATTTTTTGTATAGTAAGATTTGGTGTATCTCTTACGCTTTACCAGTTATGCTAAAGTCATCAAGAGTAAACAGAATTACATGGGCTATGGGGAAGAAATTCAAAATATACATTTCATTTGCCGTAAAATATCTCAGATATATGACATTTTAATCAAAATTGCTAGGGCCATTTCTGAGCAAATAAAAATTTTCGAAAAACTTTTCATGTGAAGGCTAATTTAGGGTGGAGGAATTTTCTTCAAGACATTCGTGTCGCATACCTGAAAGATATTAAACTTATATGCCGACTTTGGCTTTTAATCAATTTTTCGTTTTTGAGTTATCCTGTTCACAGACAAGACAGACACAGCGCACACAAAGACACACACACACACACACACACACACACACACACACACACACACACACACACACACACAGTTTTTTTTAAATATTTTTTGGATCCGGGGGGTCTCAAAACATACACTTCTGATAAAAACTCGACATCGAATTTTTGGGTCGAATATACTTCCCCTACTTACCATACCAGGCATGGGCAAAATCGGCTCAAAAGGTTCACTCCATTGAAACACGTTCTTGCCTCACTCCACCGGCCATCTCTCTCCTTCGCTGCTGTTCAGCTTGCGACACGCCTCTTTCAGTGGCGAGTATGGATTCGTCGGGATATCTGCTTCCTGAAAAGCGGCAGACAGAATTTTTTTTTAAGTTACAGAAAGGGCTGAGTTTGCTGTTTAATATGTACATTTTAATTTGAAAATGTAAAGCACTACAATATCAAACACCACTATTATCTGAAGCATAACGTAAACTTTGGTGATCTCACAGGTATTTATCTACAATTGAAAATATACTTTCTGAATACTCTTATTTGTAACCGTATCAAAGGGACGTTATGATTTGACTTTATAAGAGTTTAGTTTCTTATTAGTTTATTTAACATAAGTTATTGTATTTTGTGTTTCAAGGTTTGCACACAATATTCAGTTTAAAACCAAACGATTTATTGTGTAGGTCAAATAGGTTTAAAGTATTTTAAGGCTAATTGGTAAAGACATTTTATTGCTTTATTTATTGTGAAAGAGGAACCATGTAGTACGTTAATTATAAGGCAGTGTAAGAATATTACGTGCATATATAAAGGAAGGTTATAAACTTGAAGATCATTAATTTGCTTAACCACAGTAGGTAGCTGTAATAATTATTGTATGCAAAATATGTTTTTATATAAATGACATAGTAACACAAAGAAATTATTTTCACTGCGCTTCTATGAAAACAAGCTTCGTCACTCGGCAAGAGAATGTGGGATGAGTAAGGCAAGTTCAATCGCTGCCTCTCCTTTCGTGCCCATGGCTATACTATACGTAGCAGAGGAAGCAAAAAGAAGAAACAGTTTTTACTTTCTTACTAGGTACATAGTAGGTAGACGAAGTATTGCATTTCACCTGAAATTTCGATATTGAGATTTTACAGGAAATACGTTTATGGAGGTTACATGAATAACGAAATAATTGTAATAAAAGGTCCGAATAGATCTTTGAACACCATATCAAACATTTGTCTCCTAAGCCTCTCAATGCAGTGTCTGAAAACAGTGCTAATGAACTGCATCTATGTTGGTGTTATGCCAATATCACTTACGATTACTTTTTAGTTATAACTTATCTGACATATGATACTAAAACTCATATATTCTTATCATACAGGATCTCATTACTGAGATGTTTTGGCATAATTTGAAGCGAGATCTCCGTCTTTAAATACACGGGATATGTATCTAATATTACTGAAATCTAAGTTTTCGGCATGAAATTATATGATCTACAAAATGGGTATGTTCTACTGCTTCAGTGACCATAGGTTGTGCTTTAGATGGGAAGCTTATAATACGAGTAGTAACATAACTTGTATTTCTTTACACTTTAATGGCCACCCGCAACTATTAGGGTATAGACTATCGGACCCCACCTAGGCGGCCCGGGTTCGATCCCAGGGACCCGCATGTGGTATTCGTGGTGGACGAAGCGGCGTCAGGGCGGGTTTTCTCCGGGTACTCCGGTTTCCCCCACCATCTCATTCCACCGGTGCTCCATCTTCATGTATCATCAGTGTCACCGCCTGCGGTGCCGTAGTAGTAAAAGCGGGCGTTAAACACTACAACAAACAAACTATCGGACCGTGAAGCTATAAAACATACTTAAACATATGGCAGTGGAGAAATTCCCCGTGCTTACCTTGCGGCCTCATGTAGCTTGAGAAATCAGAATGTTTATATTTTCTTACAACTGAAGGGATACTTTAGCTGAAATATGAGTTCTTCCAATAATGAATAACAAATTGCGACCCCTGGCCTATGTTATTGAACATTAAAGAAGTGGATGGTGACTTGTTAATAATTCTGCTGCTGCTTTTATGTGATTTCATGTAAAAATGTGAAAATTATTATAAAAAGAGGTTTTCTTTTAGTTTTGGGGTAATTTATAAGAATATACGAAAATATTTATTTACATAAGAATCAGAAAGTATGTTATCCCTGTCGACGGGCCCTTAAACTCTACTGTATGAGAGTTGAATCGGAACTGAAAAATTCAATGCCACTGCTGGGATTCGAACCACAGACACTCCGCTAAAAATTATTTTGTTGTTTAACGACGCTGTCAATTGCCAAGATAACATCAGCATCGCCGGTCTGCCGGAATTTTGTCCCGCAGGAGTTATCTTACATGCCGGTGAATCTACTGACATGGAGCTGTCATTTTTAAGCACACTTAAAAACTATCTACCTGGGCCGGCCGAATTTGAACCCACGACCTTAGGATCAGTAGGCCAGTGTCGAACCAATTGAGCCACCCAGACCGACGAGAACCTCCGCTCACTAGGCAGGTGCTCTAACCCCTAAGCTACTGTGATAACCTGCCAGAATGACATCCAATTCTTCAACCGATTCGTATTTCTCGGTTAAAGCCACAGAGGGCGTCTCACATCAGAGACAATTACCCAAAGGGCGACTCACTATCGCAAATACTGTATGTCCCGGAATTATGTATAACCTTTAGATGGTAATTATTATTTATTTCTATTTATTTGTGCCAACATTGGCCACATACGACTTGTGTGTTTAAAAACACAAACAGTAAGTTTTTTTGGCATAAATACTAATAATCTAATCCTGTATGTTTGTCCTCTATATGTTCCTAAACCACCACGTATGTATTTTTTCATGGAGAAGGTTTGTATGTTATCCATTTTACTAGCCAACGTAACATTCACATGGTTTTCTCCAGTCGATTTCTTTTACGTAATACATTCACATGTTTCCCTACTCGCCCTGCAACATACAATTCATACAATTTTCTATGACTGAAATAGAAATGCCACATATTACATTTACACGAATATTCTCTACTCACTTTTCTTTTAAGACACAGGATCACAATTGTTTCTATACTTGTCCTTTAACATACAATTCATACAATTTTCTATAATTGAAATAGAAATGCAACACATTACCTTCACATGATTTTCTCTACACAATTTTCTTTTATAAAACTCCATCACACTTTTGCTTCTTATTCTTCATACGAAACACGATCACATTTCTTTCCCTATTTGCCTTTCAACATACAATTCGTACAATTTTCTATGGTTGAAATATAAATGCAACACATTACATTCACAGGGTTTTCTATACTCACTTTTCTTTCACGAAATTTGATCACATATCCTTACCTACTCGGCCTTCGACGTATCTAGGCGGCCCGGGTTCGATCCCAGGGACCCGCATGTGGTATTCGTGGTGGACGAAGCGGCGTCAGGGCGGGTTTTCTCCGGGTGCTCCGGTTTCCCCCGCCATCTCATTCCACCGGTGCTCCATCTTCATTCCATGTATCATCAGTGTCACCGCCTGCGGCGCCGTAGTAGTAAAAGCGGGCGTTCAACACTACAGCAACCTTCGACGTACAATTCATAGATTGATATAGAAATGCAATACATTACATTCACACGATTTTCTCAACACACTTTTATTTTGTGAAACAAAAGCACACTGCTTTCTCTACTCCCCCTTCTAGAAATAATTCATACAGTTTTCCATATGTTTGAAATTGAAATGCAACGCATTGCATTCACAGTTACCTTTAATCACGTTTCTTTTACGGAACACAATCGCATTGCTTTCTCTACTCCCTCTTCTACGAAGAATTCATACAATTTTCTAATGATTGACATAGAAATGCAGCGTGTTACATTCACACAGCTTTCTCCACTTGTTTTTCTTCCTGTGGTATTTGGAGTGGTTCAACAGTAGTTTTGCATAGGTTTTCTCTGTGTTTTTATTTATTTTGTTTAATTTTTATTTAAAGTTGTAGGCATAAAATCGACAAACCACGGGCAACACCGGGTATTTAGGCTAGTATGCAATAAAACTTAAAAGATTTCCTTCGGTGTGAAAAGCCAGACATTAAACTCAGCTTCGAGTTCGTATTAGGGCGCAAGAAATATTTATTTGTCTCAAAATCCGAGCCCTAGTCATGATGAAGTTGTAGTTATTTACCTGCAGTAGTGGTGACAGAGAGAATCTGCTAGGGCGGATATCAGATCCCCAGACTCCACAGCGTTGTACTTCATCATCACACAGGAGATGTTTGTCTGTATGTCAGTGTGTAACTTTCAGACCAAGGCTATGGAGTACAAAGGGTGGGTAGAAGTGATGATTTATGGAGGGATGAAGGGAGGGGATGGGAAAATCTTGGACCTGGATTCTAACACTCATCAACTTTATTTCGTTGGGGCTTGGAACAATGTTGTGCTGCGACCGTGGCACTCTACCTTCATTTTTCCCCTCCATTTTTTGCCGCCATCTCGTCACCCGGTCTTTCTTATCGCAACCATTATCAGACAAAGAGGAAGACTCTCTATCTTGGCCTTCTCCAGCTTGCGCTTTTTATATCGAGTTGCGTGCATCAAAGTAATGAAATATCAGGCCTCGAAGAATTCATCTTGCGGCTTGATCCGGAAGGGAAACACATTACCCTCCAGTGAATTATTTATGCGCACAGCTTAACAATGGCTATTAATTTAATATAATTAATGTAGCTACAGATGCATTTCCACAAACCAAGGATAAGAATGAAATTTAAAGCACAGCACCGCGTTTTAATTCTGGATAAAGAAAAACTTCCTACTCTAGAAGCCTTGCTTGAAAAGAAATTGTCATTTAAGAGTAAAACCGGGAATCGTTTAGCTTTGCATGTTTATATTTATCGAACATAATATCAAGGTTTGTCGTGAACATTGCTACGTTATGGCTACTTAAAAATCACAAAAAAGATGTTTTCAACATAGCAAAGTTTTGTGTTTTGTGAGCCTTTTAAGAATAAAAGCTGTAATACTTTGTTTTTCCATGTTTGCCTAAAAAGTTAACGTGGTTTGGTTTGTTAAGAAAATTGCCTTGCCTTGCTAAAAGCACTTATTTCTACAAATTTCATACACTATTTTGAATCTTTTATCTAAGTTTTCTTCAACTTGAAGCTGAAACAGAACATTAATTTTCCAGTCTCGAAGAAAAGAAATTGAATCATATATGAAATCCCTAAGTAATGAACATTTTAAAATGTTACACCTTTAGTATTGCTTCTCAAATATAGCTAATTATAATGAGGTATTATATTTAATGTAACATCGAAATCTTCTTATAAAATAATAAAGTAGCAAAGATGTTAATTTTTTAAATGCTCTCGTTTATTAAGTTAACTGAATCGTAAATAGAGAACTCTGCCTCACATCAAGAAAAGGTTGTTTCCATCCACTCATTCACATCAAAGAACGTATACTGAAAATTTAAAACAAATTGAAGAAAACCTGTTAGATATAGAAATAAATAAAGATTTTTGTTTATTAACGACAGTATCAATTGCCAACACTATATCAGCGCCACCGGGATCCCGTAATTTTGTCCCACAGGAGCTCCTTTACATGTCAGTAAATCTACTGACTTGGGGCTTTAGCTTTTAAGCACACTTAAAAACCACCGGTCTGGGCTGGGTTTGAACCTGCGACCTTAGAGTCAGTAGGCCAGCGCCTACCCAATTGAACCACCCAGACCATCTACAATTTTAGTGGAAATGTAAGAAAACAAGGAAAAATACAATTTTGAAATTGCACGCACTATTTGCACGTATCTGCGTAAGTTCTCTTAGACGTTGCGTTTGGGCATTTAAATGGCGATAATTGTAAAACCGTATACAATGTTTGAGGTCTTTCTCTCTGAATCCTTTAGCTATTGTATGTTTTATTATTTGTGTTGGGCGGCGATCTCGGCAATTCTAATCCCCTTTTTGACCACCCCTTCTTAATGACAGTATTGTGACTAATTCCACTCTTGACTCTAGTGTAACAAATGACAACTACAGTTACTTTTTCTGTCACTTTATTTGTCCTCTAATACTGAAGCACAAAATCACTGTTTTATTGTTAATACATTTTACAACTCGTCGTGACTTTGAACCTCACAGCTGCTCTGTCCTCCCGGAACCTTCACTCTTACTCCACTAACTTTGTACGCCGTCTCACAAACTGCTGTCGACGATCACATTCACTAAAACTGCTTCACACAACAAACAGCTCTGACGCGACGACGTTCCCTCTCGCCGTGTCGGCTCGCTTACACAGGCCAGAATGACGAAGCAGGGATTTTTTCTCGAAAATGTTCGTCTTTGTTCTGACCGCTACGTTGTCGTCGGGTCACGTATTGACAAGTAGTGAGGTGAGTGGCTTGACCTTCAGCGTCTTTGAATACCGCTTCCGGCAACACTTACCTTTTTTGTTCCAGTTTGTTTTATCTACCGGGGGAAACCGGAGAAAACCCGCCCCAGCGCCCACATAAATCCCACATGCGGATGCCTGGGATCGAACATGGGCCGCTTTGGTGAGAAGCGAATGACCTAACCACTCGGCTACGGGGCGGCTGTACTAATAAAAAGAGGAATAAATTTGCATCAGTCAACAGATGCCCAAAACATCCTTACTTATCACGGTTGCTTTCTAGTGAGGAACGGGGGGGGGGGGGGGGGGGGGGCGTGTCAAATTCATACTATATGTTTTATATACAAATATTCTTAAACACATTTGTAACAGTTTAAAGTGTATATGTAAGAACTTTATATTAAGTTCTACTTTAGAAGAACCAAATAAGTAAAAAGTGCAAAAATGGTGTAGCCTCCAAATTTATATTCTTGCTCCTATTCTTCGTTGTCGTGTTTTTAAATAAAGTAACACAAAGTGTTCAACATAATTATAATAAGAAAATCTGGTATCCAAACATTGCCAGCGTTAGCATAACAATTAAGTCAAAGTTAATATTTATATATTCGTATTCATACTCCTATGTTTGGATATTATGAATTCTCTGTTAAGTTTTACTATGTGGAGCGAACGAGATGGTTCCGTGGTAACGTGTGAGGAGGTCTTGGTTCTATTCCCGTGGCCGATCTTCCTGACCCATGGGTTTACTCGGCGGTTTCCCCCAAGCTTACTGTCCTTCCATTTCGTTGCATTAGTCATTTCATTCCTCCTTCATCCCGTTGGTTCTTTAGGGTCGCAAGCGTCAGCGAAGGCGTTAGGTGCAGCTTGGCAGGGATAATATGCACACAGGAACTATTTTCGTCCCTGGTCGTCCGTGGGATCCAGGTAGGGGTCTGCATCTCGGGGCGTTGGCCTCGCCGAGGAAATCTTAGGCACTTCTGTTAATGTTTGTGCCGTTAGTCTTGGTCTGATCACCGGGTGTCTCCGCTCACCTCATCCTTCCTCCCGGGGACCCCTTTGGGGGTATAGGTACAATAATTCTGGCTTCAATAGCGAACCCTTCCGTGTTTCCGGTATTCCTACTGACTACGTGGAATCCTTTGATTTCATCTCAACACACACCTGTCTCACTCTCTCAATTTGTATATACAGGGTGATACTGAAACTACACCAAACTAATTTCTGAGTGCAGAGATATCTTATACAAGCAATTTAACAAAGTAAACAATGTATGGTGCTTACCTAAACATAACGTTGGTTTATGGAATTAAATGTTGCTTCTATTTTTTTGTAGTGTTTAACGCCCGCTTTTACTACATACGGCACCGCAGGCGGTGACACTGATGATACATGGAATGAAGATGAAGCACCGGTGGAATAAGATGGTGGGGGAAACCGGAGAACCCGGAGGAAACCCGCCCCAGCGCCGCTGCGTCCACCAATAATCCCATATGTGGTTGTCTGGGATTGGTGAGAAGCGAATGGTCTAACCGCTCGGCTACGGCGCGGCCAAATGTTACTTCTACAGATATCTCGATAGGTTGGTGTTAAATCTAAGTCAGATAAAAAACATTGTTTTGCAATGTCTTTAAAGCTGCTTTGCGAACATAGAAATATTGATTTTCAGAGGCTCGTTAGCAAAGATTTAAAGATTTAATCACATAAATATACACCGAAATACTGCACCAAAACACTTTTTTTTTTTCAAAATTGTTATTCCAGGCCCAGTTTTTAATCTATTATTTCTAATGAGAGGCGGCGCCGTGGACAAGCTGTTTAGACCGCTCGCCTACCACTTAGGCGGCCCAGGTTCGATCCCAGGGACCAGCATGTGGAATTCGTGGTGGGTGAAGCAGCGTCTGGGCGGATTTCCTCCGAGTTCTCCAGTTTCCCCCGCCAGTCATTCCACCAATTTCTCCATTATCACCTTTCCAATGGTCGCTTTCACCTGCATTTCATATCATCCGCTTTCTCACTATCAGACCTGGTGCTGCTTGATTGACCGCCTGCTTCCAGGTCTTCCCTCTGTGCGGTCCATAGGTTCCTGTGCTCCCCAATAGGCGTCTGACCCTAGGCACTGGTTTGTAAGTCCCAGGGGATGTAAGTCCTACATAAGAGGAGGGTAATCAAGTAATGGAAAAAAAATGATTTCTAATGAGTACAGCTGATAATCATTCTTAGTGAAAACTTCAACTAATAAAACAATAGTTCCGGCTGTGAAATATCCTGCTAAAATCATTCATTTCATGGTATGGCTACATTTAAATCCCAATATTCACCACAAAAACGTAATCCACCCCAAAAAGAGTGCATTTAAAGCAACCCATATACATTTAGTTGATTTTCTTTCATGTATAGGTAATTAGATTCCTTAATTTTTACGTTAAATCGATATGCTAAAATGCAAGAAAGCATTTGAAGAAATCCAATTTTAAGCGTTAATTTGTTTATGTTCTTTAACCATGTAGGTTAATGAATCAAATGGGTGAAATACTGGTCATGTGATCCAGGAGTTCATAAAGGTTAGATTTACCCTACATTCGACAAGGCGAAACAGTGGGGGAAACGTTCTGATCTGTTACTTTACATGACTTTCTTTATGCACTATCGTTTATTATTCTTACGAAAGTTTATTTTTCTATCTGCTTCATTTTAATTGATATAAGCTTCTCCACAAATACTTATGTTACCTATTCCGTAATAGATATCAAGGCAATAGCGATAGTCCAATGTTTTAACAATTCGATGCCATAAAACTGGTCTTAAAATGCGATGTTCTCTGCGTGCAATGGTGAGAAACAACTTAATATAGACAGGATTTAAAGAATGACATAATATATATTGAAAAACTGGAAACATAAATAACGGATAGCTTGGAAATACATTACTGCAAAAAAAGGATATTGTGTTTTAGAGATCCACATTTTCTTAGTTTTCATGTATAGCTTAAGATTTACCAGTTTTACAAGATTGTACAACGTTCCTTCAGAATGAAGACTATTCTCAGAAAATTCAAAATATACCCTTCATTTGTGATATAAGTATCTTTAATACCGATAAAAATCCTTAAATCCTTTTTGAGAAATTCGAAATCGTTGAAAAATCTTCCATGGAAAGGCCAATTTGGAGTCGGGGATTTTCTTGAAAACTTTCGTGCTACATCTTTGAAAGAAAACCAAAATATCATGTTCGGTATTTAAACCCCCCTCTCTCCCGGGGAAACCACTGGAGTAATACTTTTCCATCACTTATTTCTAAAATTTGCAGCTTCTGAATTATTCAAGTGATGTTCCTGAAAATTAACTGACATAATACGAAGCCCATTTATGAATCATAGAAGTAGTTATGGTTTAAAGTTCACATTCTGTTATTGCCAGTTATATTGATTACTCATTATAATTATACATATTTGTGATTTTAATTACCTTTCTCCCTTAATGCTGTTAACCTAATGGAAATACTCCCAGAATTAATCCGAAACAGGATTTGTTTCTTGATGTCAATTACCTTTGAATTAAAATGTTATGTATAAAATTCAGAAATAAAATATTTGAGCATATTTGATTTCTTTCTTTTTTTATTTTTTTATTTTTATTTTTTTATAATTATTATTATTATTATTATTATTATTATTATTATTATTATTATTATTATTATTATTATTATTATTATTATTATTATTATTATTATTATTATTATTATTATTATTATTATTATTATATTTATTATTAGATATTTTTTTTTTCGACTAAAGGTATGTTGATTAAATGTAATGTAAAAGTTGGCGGTTTACATTAGAAAGATGCATCTAGATAATCAAGGAACACATTTTGTGGAATTCTGTCAAATGGCTTGGCTTTAAAGTTAAAGTTAAAGAAAAACTAACAGTCAAGAAAATAAACATTTAAAAAATGCCATGACTAATAAATCTCTCGACTTTAAGTACTTTTAGTTCTAGTAATTATTATAATAATGACGAAAGCCAAATTTATAATACATTAATTGAGAAGAAAGGAAACTATTGAGTTCTTTCACAGTATTTTTGTGTCAAACTCCCCTTAAGTTGTGTTGTTCACACACAAACACACACACAGACACACACACACACACACACACACACACACACACACACACACACACACACACACACACACACACAAACAGAATCTTTTTCTAATAAAATTGATTCGTTGGATCCAGGAGTCTCAAAACGTGTATTTCCAATTAACTCTCAGTATTGAACTTTTGGCTTATCAAGTGGGAGATCCAGATTCGATTCCCGGCACCGGCATGGGGAGACATGATCCGGGGTGCACTCAGCCTCGTTAGGTCCCTAAGAGGCCAATTTAGGAGCTACTTGATTCAAAGCTAGCGATTCCTAGTTGTGAACACCGCATAACCGGTCAAGAGGGACCAGGTTGTTGACCACGTCCCACCTCCAGTACTGCACCCCACTCATGACGCCTGTGATGGGCAGAGATGGAGCACACAGCGGTCGGGCGGTAGGCCTTGTCCTGGAAAGGACTGCTGTGTCTCGGGATTATGAATATTAAATTTTTGGTTGGAATGGAATATTTACTCTGGTTACTGTAGATATTGCTTTTACCAAAACATAACTCTGCCGCACTCCGCTGCCAAAGACGGCATTACTTTGAGGTATGGGTTTTACAAGGTTGTGATTTAAAAATATAAAGGAACCGCAAGATAGCTACATTGCCTCTCCCCCTGTTTATGAGGGTTGCCTTTTGTTGGCTAATGTTTACAACCCAGCGGCAAAAGACAGCGGTTCCCTTAGAAGTTTGCCAAGTTTTGGCAAAATGCATAAGCAGTAGAGAAAGTGAAAACAAATGTGATGTATTGCACTCATGACTTTCTCTACTCTTGTACTAACCATTCCTACAAACTCTTATTCCTCTATCTCCTTTGTGTTAATTGAGATAAACATTTGTACACATTATCTTATTGCTTATTTCCTTGTAGGTGCAAGGAGAATATTAGAATACAGTAGGCTTTCAGCGATAACCAAATATTTTAAAGCTTTGAGATCTCGTTCTCTTTGCACGCTTAACATGTAAAACAAATGAACAACGATGTTCCATTTCACGAAAGTTTTAAGTTTTCTGAACCTCACACACATAACAAGGAATATCTCCGAAATGGTTCACTCTACAAGAAAATCTATTTTGACATAAATTGTGTATTTTAAGAAGATCTAAATTTTTTGTATAGTATGATTTGCTCTCTCTGTTTACCAATTATGCAAAAGTCGTCCAGAGTAAATACGACTACAGGGGCTATAGCCAGAAAATTCAAGATATACATCTCATTTGTCATTAAAATATCTCAAACATATGGCATTTTAATCAAAATCGTTAGAGCCATTTTCAAGAAAATCAAAATGTTCGAAAAATTTTCCATGTGAAGGATAGTTTAGGGTGGGGCTATTTTCTTCAAAATCTTCAAGCCGCATCCTTGAAAGACATTAAACTTAAATATCAACTTTGGTTTTTAAACGACTTTTCGTTTTTGAGTTATGCTGTCCACAGACACAGACAGATACACGGACGCTTTTCTAAAAATGCTTTATTTGGATTCAGGGGTCTCAAAACATATATTTCCGGTGAAATCTCGACATCGAATTTTTGGGTGGAATACAACACTTCCCCTACCTACCAGTAGAGAAAGTAATAAATAAAGGAAGGAGGGAAGGAAGGAGAGAGGGAGTGAGGGAGGGAGGGAGAAGGAGAAAGAGGGAAAAAAGGAAAGAAAAACGTATGCAGTTAGCTCATCCAAACAAAGATTCCGACTCAAGACCTCTCCAATGTGAGGCAGACATTATGCTGTTAATTTGCACTGTGGAAAAGGCAGTATGTAAATTCTCCTGCATTTTATCACATTACCCCCACTATGGATGCTGCTGAATAAAAGTAATTATAATAAGAAACCAAACGCTATTAGCAAGCTAGTAGCGTACATGGTGAAAGCGTTCCCAGCCTTGTTTTTATTGCATATGCATTAGGTTCATACATTCTTGCATGAAATCCCATGGTGGCGCTGGAAAAATGCGGCGAGTAAACATGCTGATGCTGGAAAAAACGTTGTGGCGTTGGCCGTAATCTCCTCCATAGTTCGGCACAAACAGACGTGTTGCCTTGTTCTGCTGAAGCATTTACGCCCCCATTACCACGGCCTGATCCCTCCAGTTAATTACTTGTACAGCGAGACAACTGAACGTAAAAGCCAAAACAAAAACATGAAAAAAAAGGGGGGGCTAATACCAGTTTTGCAAAGTTCGTCCGGGATAAACAAAACAGAAAATGTTTCAACAGTGAGCGGCTTTATCGTTTCCAAGCAGTAAATTAGTCAACACAAGTAGACTCGCGTCAAAACAAAAGACAGTCGGTGTGTGTGGCTTGCAGCTTTGCCACCTCTTATGTATGCATCCTAGTTTAATTGACTCGTCGGCGAGTCACGCTAAGTTTTGCCCAGATAAAATGAAACAAACCACATTCTCGCCTCTCTGAAACTATTTTGTTTTATAATGAATTTATGAACCATGCCGTCTGCGCGCGGACGTGGAGTAAAATAACTTACTTTAAAAACGGGATGATATAAGCCCCTTGCATCCCTTTGCTCCACTCGCAAAAGAGGGGAAAGTTCATTAATTAGTGAACTCTAAAACCCAATACGGTAATCTCCTACCCCAGTCTCTGGGCGAGGGATAATGAAAGGAGAAAAGAGAGCCGAGTAAAATTGGAGTGAAGGCCAGGACCCGTTTTTTTACGTACTAATCTTCTTACTTGAGAATTAATCAATCAATATCGTTTGTTACGGCAATGTCACGTCTGTCCCATTAAATGGAACAGCTTCCGTGCCTTATTATTAGAAACTGATCTCACAGCATGTTAACTAATCTTGTATAAAGTTCACCAGTTCCTAATGAAGAACGGAGGTGGACTGTTTGATATCGATTTGAAAGCACGTTTATAAACCGCATCAGCTGCATAAACTAGGTTATACATACCGAATTACTACCATGTGGTTTCCAATAAGCTTTAGGCGCCCTTTTCTAACAAAATCAAAATATTGTATCTACAAAAATGTAGAGTAATCAAAACTATAATTATAGTTCCTCATATGAACGTATTTGTTTGCCCTTTTCATATTTATATTGCGACGCCGGGCGCGGCACAAAACAAAGGACTGTCGGGGCTAAGCTACTTCACACCACGTGCCGGGCTGGCGAGCCGGCAAAGGTGTTCAGGGTCAGGTTACCTCGCGCGTCTGTTTGTGTGTACGTCAGTAACAATCGAAGCGGCTACACTAAAGGAGTTTTCTCCGAAGCTTTCGAGAAAGTGCGTCACCGGCGACGGGTTTGTAGAGATCGTGAAAAGTGGTGTATCGTCATCCCCTCTTAATAACGAGACCAAGAGAACAACAGAGCAGTTAATTAGAGAGAGAGTTAGAGACACGAATTGGTCAGTGCGTCAGTGAGACAGCCGTGCATGTGAAAGATTTAACGAGAGTCGAGTGTCTGCAACGTCGTAGTGTAGGAGAGACAGAGAGATTGAAGAAAGACACTGAAAGGACTGGGGCAGGTTACGAGAAGTAAACGCAATGAGTGGTGATAGCAGGAAAGACTTTACTGTGTTTACGACGAGAAGAAAACTATGTATTTGTGATATAAGTTTAGTAGATAATACTGCGATAGAAAAGTAACTGGACTGATTTTGTCGTTCTTTGTCACAATGGTGTCAGGAGTGGGATTCATCGAATTGACCGTTTGTTACAATATACTAGGCTAGAATATCCGGTGTTGCCGTGGTTTGACGATTTATCCCTATAACCTTTAGACTTAGGTTTCACTTTTCCAATAGCCTTGTGTTCCTTTGGAGATATTTAAAGAAAGATTACCCAATTCACTTAAACAGAGTTCATCAAAACTCTTAAGATACTATAAATAATAAAGAATCAGCAGAATAATCAAAACACCGGGAAGACACTATACAAAAGCGTTATTCAACAGTCATAAATACGAGAAGAAAGAACAGGAAGTAGAGAAAGCCGTGTGAAGTAAAAGTTGCACCTCTATTTAAAAATATTTGGGAAACTGTATGAATTATTTGTAGAAAGGGCTACTGCTCGAGCTATAGATATATTCAGGTCCTATATTTTTAAGATAAACTGCGATAACCGCATTTAAACACTCAATCTATAAACATAAATGAAGCACAAAATTATTAAGAACAATTTGCTATACCTTGGTCTCAGATTCGATTCCCGACAGGGGTTGGGAAATTTTCTTTAACCACAATAATTCCCTATCCCCCACAGATTCTGGAAGCGTGTTTAGTGTTACAAATGATAAAAATCAACGTAAAGAAACCCTTCAGTTCAGCGAGTAAGTAAAACAGTTGTTTCAGTCAAAACCCTCGATATGACCAACGACGTTTAAATGGGGCTATACAAATTAAATAATTTTAAGAACACATTGTAGTTTTTTTTTCTCTCTACTACTAAGTAGAGGAAGTATTGTATTTCACCCAAAAATCCGGTGTCAATGTTTCACCGGAAATACATGTTTAGAGACCCCCTGAATAAAAAAGAATAATTTTTAGAAAAAGGTCCGTCTGTGTCTGTCAGTCTGTCAGTCTGTGTACAGCATAACTCAAAAACGAAAAGTTGGTTAAAAACCCAAATTGGTATTTATGTTTAATATCTTTCAAGGATGCGACACGAATATTTTGAAGAAAATTCTTCCACCCTAAATCACTCTTTACATGGAAATTTTCCAAAATTTTTATTTTCTTGAAAATGGCTCTAACGATTTTGATTAAAATGCCATATGTTTGAGATATTTTTTATGACAAATGAAGTGTATGTTTTGAGTTTTCTGACTATAGCCTATGTAGTCCTGTTTATTCTGGATGACTTTTGAATAACTGGTAAACCGTAATAGATAGACCAAATCCTACTATACAAAAATGTAGATCTTGCTAAAACACTCAGTTTATGTCCAAATAAATTTTTTGTAGAGTGAACCATTTAGGAGATATTCCTTGTTATGTGCATAAGTTTTAGAGAACTTATACTTCTGTCGAATGGAACATCGCTGTTCATTTTTATATGTTAGGCGCGCAAGGAGAACGGAATTTGAAAGCTTTAAAATACTTCAGTATCGCTCAAAGCCTACTGTATACCCAAATTCCCGCTCCACGTGCAAGAAAACGAGCAATTAAATAATTTCTGCAAATGCTTATCTCAGCTAACACGAAGAAGATATAGGAATAAGAGTTTGTAAGAATGGTTTCTACAAGGGTAGAGAAAATCATGTAAGTGCTACACATAAGACTTTTCACTAATGAAACCTTCGTTCTTTTCCGCATCCATTGATATAATGTATGGGATGCTGTATATTTTATAGTTCTCAAAATCGCATTTAAATAATATGGCGCTCCTCGCACACCCGATTCTGGTTTTTAATTATTTAATTAATCTATTTCTTTTTCTTTTTTTCATTTCCCGTAACTTATGTTCTACGCGTAGGTACCATTTTCCCATCTAGAAAGCTCAAATTTTTTGAGCTGCTAAAACATCATACCACTTTAAAACGAGTGAGTAGTTTTCTCATATTTTATATGCACTTTAGCAACTGTAATATTATGTAGGTAGGTAGTACACAAATTGAGCTAATTATTTAATTATCTGTAAACAGCAATTTTCATCATAAAATGTTTTCTGTTAAACTCATTAGAACAGAGAGAGGGTTCTTGAAATAAGTGCACCGAAGTGAACATCAGCATACCATAATTATTTTTCTGTGTATTAATTTACATGGATGGCACATACCTTGCTGGGGACTTACAAACTTGATTTCCACATATATTCTACCCCAACTGTACCTTCGATGTGCAGTGCAAAAATTATTATTGTAGTTGTAATGGTTAAGGCGTTCTATTCTTGGAAAAAACTGAACTAAAATACCAACGTTGGTATTTAACGTACTTTTTGTTTTTGAGTTACGCTATTCACACACAAATGCGCACATGAACCTTCTTCTAATGGCCTTTTATGTATTAAGAGAGTCTCAAAATGTGTATTTACGGTGACATCTCGACATCAAATTTTTTGGAAAGAGAGCAATTCTTCCTCTAAAGTATGTAGTAAAGAAAGTAATCGTTTTAAAGAAGCAATTCAGAGTAAAAAACGTGGGATAATTCTTAGGGAAAATCAAGGAGAAGAGGACAAGGAAGAGTCTGACAAAGGGAGAAGAGATAGAAGAAGCGGAAAGGGAGCAATCAGAATGAAGAGATGTAATTGGCTTACCAAAGTTTCTTAAGGGCAGGGTCCTAAAGCAACAGGTAACCAACAAGAAAGGAAAGACAAACTCATATTGTACGAAGGCAAGATTTAGATTTGTGTACATACGTACAATAAATTAATTCATTAAAAAATAAACGAGACAGGTTCGAGAAAATCATGTGAATGTAACGCAATAGGATTTTTTATTACGGTTAATCGCTATTTGTTTTTACCTCATAGCCAAGCAATGAACATGTAAAAGTCGAAACATAGTGACTCGGCTTTTTAAAATATTATCACTTTAGTCAAATAACTTATTTCTTTTTGCAATGACATTTGTAAATGTATAGTGAAAGTTTATCTCTATTAACAGGAAAACACTCTTTTTTAAATTGATTGTATAAGAGTGAATGCAAAATACCATGTGAATGCATGGCATCACTTTTTTCCATCTTGGTAAATAGCTATCTGTATTTCAATGAATAATGCGACGGCGGCCGCGCGGCTTGAAGACGCTCAAGGTCGAGCTACCTCACACCTCTTCTGGTAAATATGCGGTCCGAAGACAATAGAGTGGTCGAACAAAGATGACTGAGCGCGCCAAACTGTTTGAGAAACTTTCGGCTGTCGGCTTACTTACGAGAAGTTCGAGAAAAGGTGTATTTTCCAGAGAACTGATAATTAGCCTGGACTATACAAGCGAGTGAGCAAACCAGTGTTAGCAGTACTTTGTTTCAGACTTCAGTATTGACGCAGGGGCTAAGTCATTATTGAGAGAGTTTGAATGTGTGTATTGTGAGACAGTTTTCGACATTTAATCGCCGCGTCGGAGTTATTTATTGCGTGAAGCAGTTTTAGTGGATGTACCGTTGGAAGCAGCTGTTTGTTAGAGAGAGAGAGAGTAGTAGAACTGTGAGCAATGTGTAACGATTTCGAGAACACAGATAACTTGTAAATTACTAGGTTACGACGTATTGTAGACTGTGTTAAACATAAAATAGAGAACTGTGTTTTTTATTCACTTTTAGAAGAGAAAAGTAACTGCAAATATCATTTATCGTATTGCTGTCAGGAGTGGGATTTTTCACATAGTTTGGCACAATATAATCAGTACTGCAAAATTCAGACCTAACTGAAATAGCGATTAATGCCCCAAAGATTTTATTTGAAGTTGCGTACTTCAATGAGATCCACATTATTATGTGCAGTAATTTTTGTCTATCTCATGACATATTACCTTGAAGCCTATCTGTAGAAAATTATAGATACACGTGTTATTTATCATACATGTCATAATATATTTGAGATAACTTCAAGTTTTTTGAGAAAATAAGAAACAACTTTTTTATGGCAAATTAAAGTTAGCTTGCAATGGAGTGATTCCCCTGAAAAGGCTCATATTGGATCCTTGGAATATTTGAACTTAATTACGAAGTTTGATTTTTATACGATTTTTTTTATTTATATTTTAGTCTGTCCAGGGATAGATGCTAGAGAAAATAATAAAACTTTATCAATGTTAATTAGTTCGTTCCGGGAGTAGCGTACTTCCCTTTTTAATTTCACGCAGTTTAAAAGTAAGCGATCTTAAACATAGTTTCCGTTATAAAACCAACTCTACGAAAACACGCAATACCTAGCTGTAAGCAGTACTATCAGAACATACGTAGCAAACTAATACTAATTAATACATTATACTAATTAATAATAATTAATACATTAATACGAATTTATGCAACAATTGGACTATCTCGGTTATTATGGTACGAATAGATGTTTGTTTTCGCGACTGCTATATTAAAATTATCCATTTGTTGGATACAACATGTTATGCATTCTGAGTGTTATAAATTTTTATAATTAAATAATGAAATAGACATCCATAGTGTCTTCATATGATATGAGAATTAGCTTCTCTCCCTGCATTTCATTATTACTTGGTGTGTTGAACCGATTAAACAAGATTGACCATTGCATACATTTCCTTAGTGGAAGAAAACTGAGTAGGTGTTACGGACTGTGACGTAGCCTATTAGCGGCACAGCATGACAAATAGAGAGAGAGAGAGAGAGAGAGAATCAAGTACTAGGATATCTGTGCTATTTTAAGATTGTCATAAAGACACAAGCTGCTAATAAATCTCTAAGAAGGAAAAGTTTAAACATTAAATAAGAAAGGTTAAATGTATAATGTAAGGTTCTTTGACAAGTAAAGTGTAATAATGTACACAATTATTGTAAAATGTGAAAATAGGCCATGTAAACATTTTAGAATTTATTTTTATTTAATTTAGTGCAGTGCACAATAGGTTGTGTTGAATGTAGAAGTCATGAGTAATTTGTAAACATTTCTAAAACATTAGTCGCAATTCAAAGCATCGGAACAGATCAGCAATAACTTAGTAACCATTTCACGAGCACCTAAAAGTAAACCATCCTCTTCGCAAACTATTCTTTCTTCAATAATGTAAGCTGTTTTTGCATCTTTGTGGTCTCAGAGTAAAGAATATTACAAAATGACAACTTGAGATGCGGGATATATTATTGTTGTAGGTAATACGTTATTCTTATAACTGAACATGCATTAATTTACCAGTTATGACACTGTTGAATCCACTGAAAACCTTTTTATAATGGCGGATTCCATAAACAGTTTACAGATTGTATGCTTCTTTTAGGAAGTAGTCTGGTTTATTTCGCAGTGAAATGTGTAACCGAGTATTTATCTTGAACCTGGGCTTCAAAGGCAGTGTTACAAAGCAGAGAACCCTGGCAGAGCAGCTAAGTCTTTCATAGAGCAGGCCAAACCCTCCGCCCGGGACTCGCAACTGCTGAAATGAACTAACTTTTCCCTTTCAGCGGGCGATTGCTTTCTGGATCCCACCTAAGTCTACAGAGATAGCCTCATCAGAGCCGTTGCGTAGCAAACTCGACGTATTTCTGACCATTACATCGCACAATATGATTTTTCCCTCATCACACAAATGTAGCAAAGGAACTCCATTAGGGCGGTTCACCTCATTGTTGAACTGCCCCACAATTTTTCTCCGCTTGTTCCCACATGAGGTTATCGTCGTCATCAGCAAGTTCTCTGAAGGAGAAAGTTTTTCGCTCAGCTCGCCTCTTTTCAATCATCACACATAAAGCCCCAAGGCTATTGCTGGCAGCACTTTGATGCCATTACTAGGACATCTTCTTCTCTTTCGTGTATGATACAAGCCAAAGCTGATGATGAGTGGAGTATGTCTAAATGAGGCAAGTTGGAGGGAAAATGATGGTCCAGCATCCGCAGGTGGGGAAGGGGATGGGGAAGCAGCAGCGGGAAATTAGTTGGGGAATGTGCAATAATGCGAAAGGATGACAAAGGAAAATGAAGTTTGGAGGAGACTCGAGAGAAAAAATGAACACGGAAGAAAAAGCTATATGAAGGAAGAGTGGAAAAATATAAAGGCACTCGCAAAAAATATGCGGGGAGGGGTTGAGACAGCAGAAGACTGCAGCTCTGTCTAAAATTGAAACCATGTCTTACATCTCATGTTTTTATTAAATGAAAATAACATAATAATGATAGTAATAATAATAACTAACATTACAAGAGAAGCATATAAAAATTGAAAAATACCTTTTACTCCAGTCGCTTCTTTTAAAGGAAAAGGGAAGGCAATATTAATGTATGTAGGTATATCACTGAAGGCAAATACAGGTTGTTTGTAAAGTCTTTTTCCACACTCATTTTTCAAGGAGAGGTGCTGTAGTTGCAGTGAAATTAGAGACACTTTAAAATTGTTTTATCTTACTCTTTGAAGACATTTCTTCACAATAGAAGATTACATTTTTGGGGATCTTAAACATTTTCCTCTAAAATAAAAATAACAAAGCACGTGGAACGTCTATTCCTCTAAAAATGAAGGTAAGTTTCTTTTTTTTTTAATTTATTTATTATTTGAAGTCGCTTCAACATAAAAGTCATATCGCGACTAAACATTGAGGGAAAAAAAAAGGAGGAAACATATTATAAAGTTTACAATGAATGAGTTTCTTGATATAAAACATAGCTTGGCATTTATATGATTAAAATCTGAAAGAAACTGGACAAAAATTGCGCCACACAAAAAAGAAGAAGAAGAGAGAGACAGAAAATGAAACAAAAAATAAATTACAATACCTACAATATAAGCAAAGGCAACATTTTTTGGTGACAATTATTTGAAAAATTGGCACTAATAATTCCAGTTAGTGCTGTTTCGTGTTGAATGTTATACTAAAAATTCGCATTAATTTTGCACAAATGTAGCATTATTGTTCAAAATTTCTACAAATCAAAACATTTATTAATTATTATTACTATTATTACTATTACTATTACGATTATTATTATTATTATTATTATTATTATTATTATTATTATTATTATTATTATTATTATTATTATTATTATTATTATTATTATCATTATCATTATTATTATTATTATTATTATTATTATTATTATTATTATTATTATTATTATTATTATTATTATTATTATTTCAAATTATCCGCCTCCTCACGATCGTACCTGGTGTTTGGCTGACCACCCGCTTCCAGGTCTTCATTCTGTCCAGTCGATAGATTCGTCTGCTCCCCGACAGGCTAGACACTGCCTTGTAAGTCCTAGGTGGTGTAAGATCTACATAAGGGGAGGGTAATCAGATACAGAAGAAGAAGAAGAAGAAGAAGAAGAAGAAGAAGAAGAAGAAGAAGAAGAAGAAGAAGAAGAAGAAGAAGAAGAAGAAGAAGAAGAAGAAGAAGAAGATACAATACTTCCACTACTTATATACATAACAGAGAAAGTAGACCTACATATCTTGTTAAAACACACAAGTTTTATTCAGCCAATCGCATACTGGTATGCCATATTCTCTTAATTCTTAACGAGCTGTTTTGAAATTTTACTCACTTGTTATTGAAAATATTTTAGTCGAAATTTTTCACAAATACATAATAAATGTAACATTTTGTATTACAGAAGTGAGTGAGTGGGTGAATGAGTGAGTGAGTGAGTGACTGAGTGAGTGAGGCAGTGGAGTTAAAGGGCCTGTCGACAACGAGGTCATTTTTGCCCGCAAATTGCATTTTGAGTATGGAAAGTTGCTGAAGAAAAGTTTACAAGGGTACAAGTTTAAAGTTGGGCGGGCTTACTAAAGGTATACTTGAAATCGTCAGTCTTCTCAAATATAAGCTAAGATAGCAATATTACAACTACAAGAGTAAGAATGACAGACAAATCTCAGAAGTGGAGGAATACCTGTCAGTGTTGATTGGCGTCACTGAAGTACGCGGTAACTCCTCGCCATTACAGGAATTGCTGTGTCGGCAACTTTCCTTGGCCAGTCAAGGTTTGATCTGTTGACGGACAGTGGGAGAGACAGTGCTCATTATCTAAATGTGTCTACTCCAGTCAGAGCACGTCACCGCACTCCCATCAGTCGTAATGAAGATGTCTTCCCTCAGGACATTAAAATCATGAGTAAGAGTGAAGGAACATTTCTGCGGTTCATATATCCTTCCAGCGAACTATTTAAAACACTAAACGCATGTATAAATTAGTGACATATTTTCAGTGATCTAGTTGATAAATGGTTGGGAATGACGCAGTTTGAATGCATGCCTATGTAGGCTCATACTGAACATCATATTTGGGTGGCACAGGTCCTATGCCCTATTTTTGAAGCGTTTATTTAAATACATGAAGAGGAAAAGACAAAATTGAAGCATTAAATATGCTACTTATTTATCACAAATTACAATACTTACTTATTAAGGACTACATCCTCTCGGTAAAGCACTTGTAAGAAACCTAATATAATATAAGGGTCACATACAACATTCCAATTACATATATGTATTTGTTTCCACTATATTAATGTTTTATGTATTTAATTAACTTAATTATGTTAATTAAAGATACTCCACATACCAAACTGCCCGCCTCTGTAACGTGATTGTTAGCGTGTCTGCCTCACGTTCAAGATGTCTCGAGTTCGAAACTCCATTAGGGTAACTTATCCGGATAAGGTTTTTTTTTCCCCGAGGTTTTCCCTTATCCTGAGAAGACGACTGTCGGGAAACTTAAAGCTCTGTGGACCTCGGGCTCATTTGAGCATAATTTCGCCCATTTCAGTCATGTCCGATGACATTAAAAAAAAAGTGCCACACCGTTTTTCACACCCTGCTAAGTGTTTTGGTTTGCCATTATAAAGAAACCCACATTGGATTTTTGTTTTTTGAATTCAAATGAAGCTATGCTACAAAAGAAGGATAAGCGTCTGCATTTTGGCAGTTTTGAGTTAATGAATAGCAGGCTACGAAAATATCTTCTTCTGATTACCCTCCCCGTATGGGGGACTTACACCCCCTAGGACTTACAGGTCGCTCTCTAGGGTCGGACGAACTATGAACCGCACAGAGTGAAGACCAGGAAGCGAGTGGTCAGCTAAGCGTCAGGTATAAAGGTGAGGAAGAGGACAGTATGAAATACAGACGAAATGGGTTATTGGAAAGGTGATGATATCTTTAACTAAGTCAGCATACGACGTTCCCTCCATTGGTTCCCTCCATTGGTTTTGTGATTATTACCTCTTCATTTCTTAATCTCTTGGTCCTGCCAATCTCTATCTCACCATCTTCCGATCTCCTCGTCCTATTCGTAATTTTTTCCTTCTAATCATATATCGGTATTTTAACCTTTTTCTGCCTATAATTTCAAGGCAATGAGTGGCCGGGGAAACGGGAGAACTCGGAAAAAATCAGCCCAGACGCCGCTTCGCCCATCACCAATTCTACGAGGCAGGTCCCTGGGATTGAACCGGGACCGCCTTGTCTAACCACTCGGCTACGGCGCCGCCTATGAAAATATTTACTATAGAGTAAAGTAATTATAAAATTTTCCAAAAATGATTATGTGAACTTCTTAAGTGAACCTCATGAATTTTTCCTGAAAATCAGAAGTTGGTACATTAATCATTTTGAGCACTGTAGGTAATGAAAAATATTGTAAAAGTTTTGAGAAAAAGTTTCACATTGGAGTGTGTATTACAGTACTGTATTCAGTACTTTTTCTTCATTCGTTCGCTTTGGCTTAGTGGCCTGACCGTGCAGAGTAATGGTGACTGACAATGGTCTCTGCGGTAAGTCTGCATCCCTTTGAGTTTCACAACATACATCAGTGTTGGGCAGGGAACATATCACTTACAAATTCCACCTGGAATCCTCCTAGCATTCTTCCTTGCCCTCATACGTATTACGTCACCAATGAAAGGTAAATGGGAAGGAGGAAAATAATGACCCTGTTTCCCCTCAGTGACATCGCTGGTTTAAAGTAATTAAACTAAATCCTTTCTTTGAGATTTAAAAATCTGACTTCTCTACTCTTGTACTAACTATTCCGTAAGCTTTGAAAGATGCTCAGGTCTTTTAAAGCTGGTCGCTATATCAAAGTTTTGAAATGTCGCTGTCTTTGCACGGCCAAGAGGTAAAATAAGTGAATAACGACCTTCCATTTGACAAAAGTGTGTGTCGCAAAATAACAAGGAATATCTTCGAAATAGTTCAATCCACAAAAAAAAAAAAAAAAAAAAATGCCTTTGAGCGTAAATTGTGTTTGAACAATATCTACTTTTTTGTATTGTAAGATTTGGTCTATCTCTTACGATTCGCCAGTTTTTCAAGTCATCAAGAGTAAAGAGGACTATATGGGCTATAGCCAGAAAAGTTGAAATATACATTTCATTTGCCATAAAAATATCTTAAACATATGGTATTTTATTTACAATCGTAAGCGCCATTTTTGAGAAAATCAAAATTTTTAGAAAACTTTTACATGTAAGGGGTAGTTAAGGGCAGACAAATTTTCTTCAAAATCTTAGTGTCGCATCCATGGAGTATATTAAATTTAAATACCAACTTTAGCTTTAAACCAATGTTTTTTAGTTATGATGTTCACAGACAGACACGCACGCGGACCTTTTGTCTAAAAATACTTTCTTTTTGGATTCAGTGGTTCTCAAAACATGTTTCCTGTGAAATCTCGACATCGCAATTTTGGAACGAATACAATACTTCGACGGCGCCCTGGCCGAGCGGTTAGAGCGTTCACCTACCACCTAGGCGGCCAGAGTTTGGTCCCATGGACCCGCATATGGTATTCATGGTGGACGAAGCGGGGCCTGAGCTGGTTTTCTCCGGGTTCTCTGGTTTCCCCCGCCACACATTCCACCAGTTGCTCCATCATCACGTTTCATATCATCCATTTCGCTGCATTTCAAATTATCTGCTTCCTCACGATTATACCTGGTGTTTGGCTGACCACCCGCTTCCAAGTCTTCACTCTGTCCAGTCCATAGGTTCGTCTGCTTCCCGACAGGCCAGACACTGCCTTGTAAATACTAGGGGGTGTAAGTCCTACATAAGGGGAGGGTAATCAAATACAGAAGAAGAAAAAGAAGAAGAGCATACAATACTTCCCCTACTTATATACATAGGAGAGAAAGTAGACATGTATATCTTGTTAAAACGCACAAGTTATGTCCAAATGAAGTTTTGGTGGAGTGGACCATTTCGGAGATATTCCTTGTTATTGGTGTGAATTCAGCAATACTTAAACTTTTCTCAAAGAGAAAGTCGTTATTCACTGCCTTATCTCTTGACTGTGCAAAGAGCATGGAATTTCAAAGCCTTCATATAGCGACCGGTTGTAAAAGATTTGACTATCGCTCAAGGCCTACTGCATTCCCAAGTTCTCCTTGCACCTTCCAGCAAATGAGCAATACGATAATTTCTACAAATGTTCATCTCGACTAACATGAAGAAGATAGGGAAATAAAGAGTTTGTAGGAATAGTTAGTACAAGAGTGGAATTTTCTAATATGTTACCTTATTTTTGCGGTGAAAGAATTTTCTGAACTTCGTTTTACATTCTGAATATCCACATAGGACATTATGGTAGTTCTGCTCCCACTTGGTTGATCCTATAAACCACTTTGCCACAACTTCCGGGCCCAAACGCTTTACCTGGAGGCCAGTTTAGAATAAGAGCTTCGCATTACAGTTGGCAAAGTCTACAGACGGAAGTGTATGTATTTCCCGTTTAACATGCGGCAGTTGGTACCTCTGTGCTGGTCCATTTACATACCTAATAGTTGAAACTCTATCAGTTACAGGTGCACAATGGACTGTACATAACTTATGTAAGTGTGGAGAGTTATAGCCTGCCGTACATTGTGTCCATACACACCTATAATAGCCACCTAAATGGCATTCACTGCTCTGTGGAGAAATGCTTACTGACACTGCTAATTGGTCCTGAAGCGCCTGTTTGTTATATTTCAATGATTAATTGGGGCTTCACTTAATTGATTAACTTATCATCCGGTTAATTAAATCACTAGCACACCATTCCAAAGAAACTTCAGTAGTACTCACCGAAAGAGGGTAATGCCATTCATTATGCAGTATTTGTCATTAACACTATATTAATTTTTCATGAACTCACTTTGCACTAAGTTCTCACTTTGTAGGAGTGCACTATAGTAGTTATTTTAGAGGTATGCATCGGTGAAATTTCTAAATCTTGCAGTTTCTGTCGGTTTTCAAACTTATGTCACATTTTGCTTTACGCTAAGTTTCACACAAATATAGTATTGTTGAAAAGATATATGTTGTAACAAAACGATATTTCGACGAATCCCACTCCTGACACCATGTGATAAAATTACAAAATCCAGTCCTGTTATTTCTTCTCAATTTATTTTCTTTTACTGGCGTTAACACGGTCTACAGTCTTTCGTGATATTACAACCACAACTGTTTTCTTCTCGTAACCTTGACTCATCCCTTTCTGCCTTTCTTGGCTTTCTCTGACTCTCAAACAGCTGACTTTGACAATACAATCACTCAACACGCACACACACACACACACACACACACACACTAAAGCTAAAAGCTGTCTCCCAACTTTCGTTGCCTATTTATATGGCGAGGATGACGTCACAGGGCCTTTCTCGAACTTAGCCTTTCTGGAGTCTATACAAATACACCAGCCAACGGACACTTCTCGAATGATCTCGGAAACCCCTTTGACGTGTCACGATCGTTGTTGCGTGATTGCTCGCGTAAGTGGTGTGAGGTAGCATGTCCCAGACCGTCCTTTGTTGTATGCCAAGGCCAGCGTCACAGTATTTCAGTTATATTGTACTAAAGCGCGTTCCACCCTTAGAAGATAGTACACGTTAAATGGAGCGCAGTGTTGCAACATGTACTAGTTGCGAATCTTTCTCCGCGAGCGACTCGAGGTGGCCTGAGTCCTGTACTTAGTCCTTCAATTGCTGCTTGACGAGACGGCCACTTTTAACTTTGGTATCCCTCCACGCCTTTGTTTCTAAATTTACAAATTTACAAATGACTCGTCTGTATAAACAATTGATTTCCCCTGGTCCCTAAACCATTTTATGTTTTTTAGATATTTATGTCGCCATCTGATGATATCGATATCGTCTCTTTCTATTATATGCACTTGTTACCCCTTCTTTCATATTCGAACCCCAAATTAGAGTGGCCCTTGAGAAATTTGGTAGGGTCTCATCACTGTTGAACTGTGACAAAATTATATTCAGCGTGGGTGGAATATTTGCAAACTGTAAAGAATGAACAATTCGCCGCACTCCACCTTGCACTATTCAATCATATTGCGTTAACCTAGCGTTTTGTGTAGTCCCGCCCTTTTTGCTTTCTTTTTCGATGGCGTTCTTAGAGGTCCTTTCATTAATGCCTTTTTAATCCTACACACTACTGCTTCTGAACACCCGATAGCCTTAGCTGTTTCTTTTACCGCCTTTCTTACACGCATTTTACTTCAAAAATAATCTAACACATTCATAATTATTTGGCGTTCCTTACTTCTTAATTTACCAACATATCGTCTCTTCCTAGCTTCCCCCTCCACAACTACAAATATTTACAAAAATATTAAACAAATAACGCAATAACAGCTCACAGTTACACACACGGCTTCTTTCGAAGTAATGTTAGTGCTGCTCCTTATACTATCTTCTGTGTCAGGCCTGACGCTGAATAGACGAATACCTTTTTTTGCCTTACTGGATAAAAGAAAGAGGTTACTGCCTTTTGGTTTATTTTAAAAACTTTCTCCAACCTTCCTCAACATTTGTTCTCGCTGGTTCCCTAATGTAAGCTCAATAACAAAAAAGTTTCACACTGCGTAACTTTTGCAGTGCACAGATATAAAATTTTCCGAAAACATTTAATTTAAAAAATTATAACACTTAATTGGGTAAACATAGAGAATTCAAAGTAGGCAGGTAGTAGCACTATGGTTTACTCTACCTAAGTAAAAAATATAGATGCATTCTAGCAGTTAGTTTTTTAGTTAGTGCGTGATGAGTATAGAAATAGCAAATATCGGACTTCTATTGAAAAAAACGTTTTCTGAAGAAATTTGGACCTATAGAAATGTATAATGACTCTGAAAAGGATATAACCTGATAGAGAAAAAAATTCTGCATAGGATAATGTGTTCAAACCTGAAATTTATAACAAATGAATATTTATACCATGCTATTAGTAATCTGGCAACAGCGCGAGGGTAGAAAAGGACGCGGCTAATGGCAACTTGTATGCGCTAGATAGAGACAGAGATGTCCCATTTAACTCCATACTGTCTTCTAAGAGTGGAACGCTATATAGTTAATGGGATAGGATGCAGAACTCATTATTTTGAAAGTAAGAGAATACTACCATAATATTTAAATGTACATTTTTAATTTTAAAAATATATAAAAAAGTCTAAGTCTTGAGTTCAGAATACCCTATTCCTTCAACGTTTAAATCTGAAACATCATTGAAGACTTACACAGAATGTGTACCCTTTTCCAAAACTCTGAGAGAACAAAGAACTTCGTGCTTTCCTTAGAACAAGCCACACAAGTTCCATTTTGCATCACGCTTGAGGCGTTGTTGAGACTGAAGTGCTGGAATATGTGTAGGTGGTAACAATGGAGTTAATGTGGATCAAACTTATCTAACTTCAAGATGCACCTTAGCTCCTGGTAATTGCACTTAAAGCTCTTGGAAGATGGTAACTAGTTTGTTAGTAGTTTTGACAACATGCCCATAGATGCTCATCTGTGGGAATCGCTTGCCTTGTGTCTGTTAAACGCTTCAGCCATTTTCCACTAGGATGAAACGAGATATTTACTGAAGAGTAAATGTAATTGCAGGGTGGAAGAAAAGTACAGTTGTGCTTGCGTTATCCTTTGCTGAGGCATATTCACTCCATTCCATTATATTTGTCTCTCTTACCCTTATTTTTACATCCATTACTCTATAACAGGTAAAAGAAATATGTCCCACACAAATTTTCGATATTGAACTTCAACGTAGAATATAGGTTTGAGTCCTATGCCCAAGTCCAAAAAAGAAGAAAGGAAAACAATAAAAAAGGATCCAATTGTGTATTTGTCTCTCTGTGTGTCGGTCTGTGAACAGTCTAATTAAAAAGTGTACAACCGGATACTTAGTAAATTTCACAGCAAATTTCAGTCACAATTTTAGAATCATAAGATTCTCTGAAAAAGTGCTCTAGCTCCAAAAGGATATGTAAATTAAAAAATCTTCTTTTTTTTCATTTTATCAAAAATTAAACTCATTTGTGTGATTAAAATAACATATTGTGACGAAAACGACAAAATCCAGTCCAATTTTTTTTCACTTTATTTTTTTCCTAAAAGCTTGCACAAATACAGTTTTCTTTTACTGACGTTAACATAGTCTACAGTTTTCATGATATTACAACTCACAACTGTTTTTCTTCCTTTCTCTGTCTCACAAACAGCTAGCACACACAAACACCCCCCCCCCCCATACACACACATACACTCAAACTAAAACCTGACTGACTCCTGTCTCTCACTCACTTCCTTTTCTAGTTGCTTCGCCTGCTTACGTAGCAAGGATGAGTTAACATAGATCTTTCTCGAACATCTACATGTGCGCAGGCTGCCGGAAACTTCTCGAATACTCTAGCAAACGCCTTTCGTATCTGCCGCTCTAAATGTTGATATGTGTTCACAACAGTTGCGCGAGCCAGTCTGACCTTGAGGATCTTTAATGCACTTAGCGCCAGTGGGGTGGGGCAGCCTTTTTTGTGCGCAACGACAAATATCGCATAGTGTACAGGCTAACAAGTATTTAAGAAAACCGATACTTATACAAACAAATGTGTTTTGTCTTAGTATGCATACATTTTCTTTATTACGTGATTACTTCTAGTCAAATGCCAATTAAAACGTCAGAATAAGGGATTAGAAGACATAATGTATAAGGGATTATGTAAAGTTGCAGTGAGGTAGAGAAACTTGTGTGACTATGACAAATTAGATTTTGTACCCTTTTTATCTACTTTTCAAACTAAACTCGATTTCGCATTTTCGCTGGAAATACGTGTTTTGAGGTGTCTTGAGCTCTTAAAGGATGCGCAATGTGAACAGCATAACTCAAAAACTGAAAATAGACAGATACCCAATTTCATGTAGACAGTTACAATGCGAAGACTTACAAGAATATTTTGTCGGTAGTATTGCAGAATACGGGCTTCTTGGTGCGCAATGTCGCTAAACCATGCCAACTTGACATGAAGAAATACGCTGTTGGACAAAGAGGTTGGCAACTACGAATCAGAGAAGAACATGGGTAATGGAACGGAAGCTAAAACTGGAACGTGGAATATAAGCACGAAATAAATAGCGGAATAATCTAAAACAGGAGACGTAACACTAGCAGAAAGTGTTACGAAGCAAAGAGTTCCTTTTTCCTCACACCCTTTTGCTGTTATTATTAATGGAAATTCGCATTTCAAATAACGTTGAAATAACCACTAATTTGCAACAATTATTTCCCGTAAAATGCGATGTTTAAAGTATCAGTCGTCTGCTATATGTACAACTCTTTATTTGTTTTATAAACATACATTATGAGCTAAATTAATATTTTGCGGTTATCTACCTACGGCAAAATTGCACGAGTTTATGATTACATAGATATTTGAGGTTATACTTTTGTGTCTCTAAAACGCAAATGTGTGTTTCTTTCATAAACGTATATTTACGAAATATATTCCCATTGAAGGTTATGTACCAGTTGTACAACTGCATGAGCTTATGATTTTATAATTATTTCAGGTTATGTGATTCATGAATTGTTTCATTGTAACATGAAGGGATCATTTATTCTGTACTTGTGGTTGCTCAGTGTTACATTTGCGAGATCTTGTGGTTTGATTTGGGGGATGTGTGTGTGGAAGTAAATAGTTTCCCGCCATTTAGTTACACAAATTCTTCATTTTGAACGAGAATAGTTTGTCGCCTTCTTCGTAACTACATCACCTCGGAAGTTACCTCTTTTCTCATCTTTAAGCATGGCCAACTATACAATTCCAACGTCATTCAAATAATATTCTACTACGGCTAGCTACTTTCATTTCTCATACGTTGGCGCCCTGCATTACGCGGTCCCTAAGCCCGTATTTGGCAATATTACTGTTTTGTCTTCGCAATTAACCGTTTTGATGTAACGTTTTCTGCCTGCATCGTAGTTCTGTTTTTAGAGCACCTTTGTACTATGCAAGGGGTCCCGGGTTAGATCTTGGACTGGCGAGTAGGAATTTTTCTCCGGCCAAGACTATTCCGCATCATCTCCAGAGTTTGGAAGCAGCATGAAGGTGTCTTTTAATCTATAAAACCCGAAGATAAGCACAATTGTTTCAAAAGGGAAGATGATGCGGGGCCAAATTCGAATCTCACAGGAGTTGTCGGTGCTTCTCTTCCTGGGGGCCTTCTTCAACGGGCTTTACCCTGTAGTCCTCCGGAGGTACCCAGGATTCTCGCTACCTGTCCTCGGGTGGCGCAACTAAAACATTTTGGTGGAATATGGACTTTCCTTTGGCGATCATCTCCAGTGTGAGAATGCAGTAAAAGTAACTTCTCCTGGTTTAATTTTAGGAGAAAAGTTCCTTTAATTTATTTTACAACTCCTTTCACTACAGATTTAACACTAGCGTCACTGTTAAAATACTGTACTTCAAATTGCGAAAATGATATGCGCCACTTTTATAACTCAGCAACATTTATTTTAATTTGCGTTACCATTAAGCTGATTTCACCATGCGCACGACTATCCTGATATGCGGTACACTTGTAAACCGAAACAGTTAAATTAGAGTAACACGTCGATGAGTGAGTCATTTAGCAAACTTTTATGCTGTACTTATTTATTGACACATCAGCATCTTCTCCTGAACACTGTCCGGAAATTGGCACTTGCATATACATTTATGGAAACGCGCTCCTACAATTTAATAAATACTGATTTACTAGATGCAATAATATTAACCGGGCTTGTGGGCCGTGGTCTATTGGGTTCCTTCTTCTTCCCAAACGTTTCGTCTGCGACTACGGCAGACATCTTCAGTGGCGGCGAGGTCGAAGTTTCCTAGTGGAGATTTCAGCACCGACTGCTGAAATCTCCACTAGGAAACTTCGACCTCGCCGCCACTGAAGATGTCTGCCGTAGTCGCAGACGAAACGTTTGGGAAGAAGAAGGAACCCAATAGACCACGGCCCACAAGCCCGGTTAATATTATTGCATCTAGTATTGACACCGGCCGTGAAAGCCTTAGAACTTTGATAAATACTGATTTGTACATTCTTTACGCCACTTCACGCGCCTTAACATTTCGCATTTATTTCTTACATTTTCATTGTGTTTTCTTCATCTCCTCTTTTGAAATCCCACATTGGATTCGGGGATTCTCCTTGTTAATGCCTTCAAGACGTTCCATGTCACTCTTTTGGTCATGGTAAATCACCAAAGAAAAGAACAATGACTCTACACCCTCCTGAATATTACAATGGTTAGGCGAGCGGAGAGGCATCAGAATCCCGCTTGACTTCCTTAAACAACATGTTTCCTTCGTCTCAAATCTGCGGCCACGGACACTATATTAATGTACACCTAATTTTTGCTCCAAACACTTAATAACTTTGCTAATATTATGCACATTTGCATACATAATATACAAAAATCACTCTTCTCTAAGTACATATGAGGTGCAAAGCAGTATTGACACTTAATATTATCATATTTCATTACAATTAATCATGTTGATTATCTATATTAATAAGAATTCACTACGTTTGGGCTTCTTGGTCTAAAGGTACCTTATCAAAGGGGAGGAAAAAGCCGCGTATATGACGGTTTATAACTGAAAATGTTCATCGTTGATTTAATTTCTTCAAAAATGTCTCTGTTTTGATTAATATCTTGTGCGATTTACATATTTGCATGACAAATAAAACGTATATCTTAATTTTCTGTGCAAACCTGCGAATTCCTCTTAAGTATTAGACTTTAATGTAAACTGGAAACCCAAGAGGTAGACTAATCGCTCCAAAAACATTTAGCTGATAGAAGTACACGACACGTATCGAGTAACTTTTGCCAAAGGCTGTGCCATTTTTCTCTGCGCATACTCCTGACAGATTAAATCTTAACTTCACTTTCGCATGTTTGAATCACCAAGCCTTCGTCAATCTTAAATCCAAAATTAAATTTTCCTTCCTTTCTAAGAAAGAAAAACGGATTTTAAAACTACCTCAACATTGTTTTTTACATTTTATTTGGTATTTTTCAGCAACTCCATTACAACATTAATTTTAAAATAGCATGTACTATCAATAACCATCAGAAAATATACTGCAGTAGAACTGCACAAAATGAAAAAGCTGGCACATCGATAAGGCATGATGAATGGGAAAGTTGGATAGTAACATAGTTGACAGGAGACTAGGTTAACAAATAACCTATTTCTTAAGGATCAACAAAAATAATCCTTAAGCTATGTACAGAATATATCAAGACAAGAAAACATAAATCACATGTATTCATAGAGTTCGTTTTCCAATGAAAGCGATTAGAAAAATGATTGATGCTTTATCAAGAATTGCTGTTCTATTGTAGTCCTCGAGCCAAAACTTCGATGTTTATGTGTGTGAGTGTGTGTGTGTGTGTGTGTGTGTGTGTGAGAGAGAGAGAGAGAGAGAGAGAGAGAGAGAGAGAGAGAGAGAGAGAGAATAGGAGCACTCAAAAAACAAAGATATAAATAAATTCTAAATGCCATAGACAAATATTCCAAGGCAAATGCGTTCCATTCTACCTCATTCCGGGTTTTAGTTTTCCAGCTGCACATTAATTCTTCTGTTTCGAATGTAGTGTGCGCTCAGCTGCCCTTTTCGATTATACATAAAAATTTGGCTGAGCAATTCAGCTTGATACTGCCACAAATGGCACTTTCTGTTACTTTTTTCTAAAACTGAATCACGAAAAAGTTATACCCATTGTTATGGTTAATACGCGACCTCAGAACTCTAAGCTCTTCTGTCCGATCGTAACCTTGGCATATAGTTCACTGACTTTCAGTTCTACTCTCTCTTTCTCGCAAAATGCTTGCGGCCGTGCACTAACTCAAGCAGGCTTAATTAAAAACAGCTTTACACAACAAACAACTTCGACCGTCGATTAAGTGTCTACCGTTGTCCCTGATAATACTCAAACACTCCCAACATTGCGTATACACATACACTTAAAGCTAACTACCAACAGCTGCCTCGTTCTATACGTAACGACTGACAATCTGTCTGGGCTCTCTGGCTTTTATATGCCGTGCAAATTATCTAAAAATACATCTTTCGAAACTTTTTACAAACGGGCCCGGCACGTCAATAGCTTCGAGAGTTTTCTGGAATCGCTTTGTTCTGCAGCGCTCGTTGTCATGTTGTTCACTCACCGCGTAGTGGTGTAGGTAGTTTGTCCTTGAGGGTCTCTGATGGAGGCGGCCGGCGCCAGCGTTGTAGCAGTATCATTAATGTTTACAAGTTTCCAATATATTAAATTCTGTCTTCTGAATTTGTGAATCATTCAATATAAAATTATTCATTTGTTAGAGCGCAATTTCTCTTATGAATTCTTACATACGTTTGGCCTTTTTTGCCAGATGTAGGTCAAGGTTTTGTTGTAAGCATTTTAAGAACAGCATAATTCAAAATATGAAGCGTTGAATACAATTTAATTATTTATATTTAAAGGGTGCTAGGAAAAGACTTCCGTGGAATTCTGTAACCTTAAACACGACCTTGTTTCACTCCGAATCTTGGTCTATCAGTTACATAAGTCATTTTTTAATGTTGCATTAATATTCCACCTTTAACATCGTAGGTCGTATAGGCGGCTTTTAACCTGTGGAACAATTACTCAATAGCAATGCTGTTCACTCGCTTAGCGGTGGTTTTGAACTTTGGGTTTATATTACTTTGGATTAACTGATTACATTAAATTCACACTCACATCCATACTTCCAGAGTCTCAGGAGGTTGGGGAATAGTGCTAGTTGAAGAAAAATCGCCACACTCCAGCGGGGAATGGAACCCGGGACCGCTAGCACATCAGGCAGGTGTTTTATCGTCTGAGCTACGGGGTTAGCTTACATTAGTTATTCTTTCACATGACAAAATCGACGCTGTTTTGATTATCTGTAGTGTTGTGATAGAAAATTTAGTTTATTCCCATGTAACTGCATCTTTACAACGTATTGTATCCTACTACCAAACTAAAATCGTATCTACTGGTCACATTTTGTAAGGGCTCCACTTCGAGTTCCTATAGTGCGATTGCACTTATTAACTCTTACCTATTTTCGACCCAGGAAGGTCACAATTTTGTAGTAGGGTTATCAGAAGTATATTATGAAAGCTAGGTTGTGTGGATGGTTCAGCAGGATATAATGAGAGTTATGCAGAGCACCGCACGTACGCCAATATGGTTCTCTGTGGTTCTAACATGACTCCTGGAAGGGAGGGATGAGGGAAAGATCTAAAGGGAACTAGATTCGGGTGACCGTGACTATGTCAAAGGATGAACGGGGTCCCTAACGATTTCAAACTGAACCCGTGCAACGCCGGTCACTATTCCCACAAGCCCTGAGTCCCCTGGGGGTACCCTAGAGTTCAGTGATCTCTCTCCAAAAGTCACCAAATGACACCAGGGCAGAACCTTTCCTTTGCCATTCGCAACACAACGAACGATGTCACCTGGACCTGCAATCATGAAACAGATGATACAAAATGATAGCCAGAAAATTCGTAATGTATGAGGAACCACCCCTGCCGACCCAGGGAAACCAAAAGGTAACAACGATGATTAGAGTGGCCAAATTGAGGGTAATCGAATCCTGGACCTACCGACTAAGAACCTCACGCGTTATTGCGGAGTTATACCACTCGCTGAGAAAAGCATTGCTTTTACAAAAGAGCCAGAGAAAAGGTTCCCTCAATGCAGTGCTTTAAACATGGACACTTTGACCTACGATATGCTTTGACCTACAAAGCCATCACCACGCAGCAGATTTCTTTAAACAATTGTTTTTTTTTTTTTTTTTTTTTTTTTTTTCGATTAAGAGTGCTTTTATCTCTTTCTCCCTCATGCTATCATGGTAAATTGAAGTTACTGCACCACGTGTGACTTGCATTTTTGACCCAGATATCAACAAAACTCGTTTACTTTCCTTTGTAACATACACTTAAGATTTAATTCATGCAGCATTAATACAACTCGGTGCAAGCAGCCATGTCACCTTCAGTTATTCACCAGTTAGAGAAACACCACCAGACGACTAATCGATCATCAGTTCGCAGGGGCGTGCGCGGTCCACCTTGATACTGTTTTGAATAGCTAAGTGTTTAATTTTATTTTGGCATACATATATTTGTTATTCACTATAGCCCAAAAATAGTATTCAATGTACGAGTATATGTGTCGTGTTTTCAGATTCCTGCTTCGTTCACTTCAGATACACAGGCTTCTTCTAGTCGTAAACACAGTCTACAGTTTTTCGGGCTATCCAACTCACAACGTTTTGTTCCGTTAACCTTGCTCAGTCCTTTTTTGTGTTTTTCTTCACACTCTCTCTCTCTCTCTGTCTCTCTCATACTAACTCGACTCACTCACAGACACACTGACCAACTCATGTCCGGAACTATAACTTTAAACTAAAACTCACTCACTAACTTTGCTGCTGTCTCGGGTCCCTATATATAGGGGATAACGTCACACCGATTTTTTTGGAGGTCCACACACACACGCCGGAAATGACTCAACTGGAACTCTCGAGAAGGCGCTCAAAATGTCTCTTTTGGTTCTGCCCTATTGTTTACGGTCACGTACAAAAAAACTGTTGCGCGAGGCAGCCTAACCTTGAACGCCTTGCCCGCTCGCTGGCCCGGTATGTGCTGTACAGTAGCTCGGCTCCGTCCATCCATTGTTGTACGCCGTGTTGTTGTAGGCTATGAGCAAGTTTCCAAGGGAGAACTTAGCACCTCGACCAATTGAAGATGTACTGCGGCTATACCCCTCACATGGCGCCCCCGGGAGGGAGGTTGATTTGAGAGGAGAGGAGGTTGGCTAGAACGAGAAGACGACAGCAGAGGGCAAGGTCCCTACAGTTTTATATATAGACTTAGCTGTAAAAGCTCATACAACGGGCTCCTCTCCTCCCTGCAGAATTATACATGCCACTGGAGTTGGGACCCGTAGACCCCCATTCCAGAGGATCAAGTTTTACATAGGGCACCCTTTTCCATGCAATGCCCACACTCCCGCCGATATTTGTAAGCTTGAAACAGTCTAGCAAAATGAAATGGAGGGACGGGAACTTCGGGGTATGTAGCATTCACCGGGGAAACCGCGAAAAAAACTCGCACGCCAGAAATATCGGCTGTGGGAATCTAACCGTGGCCTCTCTCCCGAATGTGAATCAAGTGCTACCGTATGCGCTACCTCACATTTCATAGTGTGACTGCTTTGGGGGCAAAAGTAGTTTCCTCCCATCTAATATTACATTGCCCAGTCACCCCTTAGACATGAAAATCCCAGCGCTACAGCCCAGGAAGGGCCTTGACTTGTCACCCAGCCGCTGCGTCCCCCACCTCTGTCCACTAGAGGCGTAATTGGTGGGGTGCCGTATTGGAAGGTGGGACGTAGTTAGCGCCCCGAGTCCTCCCGGCCAGTTATACGGCCTTCGCAACCAGGGGCCGCTACTTCTCCATCAACTAGCTTCTCAATTGGTCCCTCCGGGACCTAACGAGGCTGAGTGCACCCCATGCCAGACCTCCCAGCGGGGGAAAAATCCCCATGCTGGTACCGGGGATCGAACCCGGGTCCTCCGCGCCAGAGGCATGCACGCTAACCCCTTAGACAACGCTACTCCTTTAACTCGATATAGACTAACTTTGACCATTTAATGCATAGAGACGTAAAATTATCACATATGAACTATCACTTGGGCATTGTTTCGTTGCACTCATATGTCTTTCTTTACTCTTGTACTAACTACTCTTACAAACTTTTATTCTTCTGCCTTGTTCATCTTAGTCGAGATAGACATTTGCAGAAATTCCCTTATTGCTAATTTTCTTGTAGGTGCAAGGGGAATATGGGAATACATTAGGCTTTGAGCAATAGTAAAATCCTTTAAAGCTTTCAAATTCCGTTCGTTCCACGGCCCAGAGATAAAAGGTGAATAACGACCTTCTACTTGAGAAAAGTATAAGTGTTACAAAACTGACACAAATAACAAGGAATATCTCCGAAATGGTTCACTCCACGAAAAATGCATTTGGACATGAATTGTGTATTTTAACGAGATCTAAACTTTTGTATATTAAGATTTGTTCTGTCTCTTACGGTTTACCAATTATGGAAAAGTCATCAAGAGTAATCAGGACTACACAAGGTATAATCATAAAATGCAAAATATAAATTTATATGCCATAAAAATATATTAAACATATGGAATTTAATCAAACTCGTTAGCCATTTTTGAAAAACTAAACATTATGGTAACATTTTTCCATTTAAAGGGTAATTCAGGGTGGAGGAATTGTCTTTGAAATCTTCGTGCCACATCCTTGAAAAACATTAACTATGGTTTCTAACCAACTTTTCGTTCATACACGCGCGGACCATTTTTTAGAAATGCTTTTCTTGGATTCAAGAGGCCTCAAAACATAATATATTTCCGGTGAAATCTCGATATCGAAATTTTGGGTCGAATACTACGTAGTAAAATGCAAATGGGGTTCACTTTACGTGTGCAAGACTAAGAGGAAAATCTCTGTTAATAGGTAACGTCTTTTATCCTTTAGTCTACACACTTATCATGGTGAGTTTAATATTTGTAATATCAGAGGTCGAGTTTAAATTACTTTTACACCTAGCACATTAAACAGTGCTAAATTCCGCGAGCAAGTTCACGGCAGCGTGAGGTAAACGTTTCCAGTCTCGTGAACATTAAACTGCAAGGAGAATTTTGCGCGCGCCTGTAGCTGCAAGATTAGGGCCGTGTTAACGAGGACAAAACACTTGTTATTCAGCATCACGATTGTCTTTTGCAGACCCTCGCCTAGCACCTCCCAGGGTGTGACCAAGAGCGACAGCCCTCTCCATTAAAACACTCTTCCTGCTCGTTATAATTCTCTTTTCCTCTCCACTTCTTCGTATAGGAATACGCGTGACCCTTTCATTATCTCCTTAGCTCTAATCCGGAGCGACAACAGACAGTAACGGACAAGCCGCCGGGCAGAACTTCCCGCGTCATTTCTCTCCAAAACTGGGACGCTTTTTCTCCACTGTGCCCTGCGAACTGCCTAATCTAACGTTATATCCATTCCTTTTAACGTGCAGCTTGGGGATCCCCAACATACGCGACAGTAATTTATGTAAAGCTACCATAACCGACTCAAAACCTTCTTTTGTTTCCTCCTTTGGCGGTTTTTCCACCACCTGTTGCAATAACGTTTCGTCAGCGATTCCATCTTTCGCAGAGAGGGGAACCTGTGCTCTCTCATCACTGGATGATGATCGTTTTCTCTTCTCTCAACTTCCTTTTACCTCTATTTTAGTAGCTGATAAGTATTGAAAGATAGTAAAGGTGCAAATGTGAATTATTTAGGAGTCTTAAATTAAGAATTTGTCCACAAATGATGACAAGGAATCAATCCGAGATGATACATTCACACGAATTTCTTTAGCAACAATGAAGTCACATATTCCCCTAACCCCAAGGCGCAACAACCCCGTCCGGAGCAGGGCCTACCGCCCGGTCGCTGCGTCCCCCAACTCTGCCCACCAAATGCATCATGAGTGGGGTGCAGAACTGGAGGTGAGACGTGGTCAGCGTCCCTATTCCTCCCGGCCGGTTATGTGGTAAGCCAGGTGTGGGTATTCTTGACCTTGAGTAGTCGGAAGCTTTCACGGTCGGAGTTAGAATTAAGGATAGAGATTTCTTCCGTGTTTAAAAGCCGGTGGTCTGCTGGAATTTTGAGGTCCAGACGTTTCGTCTACACCTGCGGTGGACATCATCGGTGGCATCTTAGACTCAGACTACGCCACCAATGATGTCCACCGCAGGTGTGCACGAAACGTCTGGACCTCAAAACTCCAGCTGACCACGGTTTTTAAGCCCGGCAGAAATCTCTAGCCTTAATTCTTGACCTTGCGTGTCACCGTGTTAGGCGACATTAACCCCCCCGTTTCTCGTTTGCTGTTTGCAACACAGAAGCAGACTGCTAACCCAATGGCAAAACATGGGTGTGTACTATTACGAAATGCATTTCACAGCAGTTGGTCGGGTATTTAAGGAAGCATTGGCTCTTATATATTTTGTAGCATACAAATGCCATGTAATATATTTTGTGTGAGTGTGTAAAAACTATAATTATGAAGTATTGTTTGTTCATTTTCCTACATGAGAGACAACTATATCTATTTCTTAATTTTGATAACATGCATGGCATAGTTTGAGTTTCATGCATTTATATTATGAGTAATAATTAATAAAGCACTTGACTCCGTATTGCTATTTAATGTATTTCTTGCATTTTAATAAATATTACCAACTTTTCAAATTTAAGATCAGTATTATGCTAGTACTCCGAAATATTACTGTTACGTTACGTCACAATAATTCTGAATGTGACACACAACTCGCCCATTCTTGCGGTAGGCAACCAGGGGCCGTTACTGTTCAATTAAGCAGCTCCTCAGTTGGCCCCTCAGGAACCTAACGAGGCTGAGTGCACCCCGGAATAAGGGCTCTTAGCGGGAGAAAATCCTCACGCCGGTACCGGGAATCGAAACCAGGTCTCCCGCACGGTAAAGAGCAGCGCTACCACCGCGCTCAGGAGAGACCTAAAGTCAGATATATCGTTTATATATTTTACTGTTCATGTAGCCCCTGGTATATATCTGTTTACGACTGTGATACAGAAGTTATGGGTTCAGAAGAAAAAACATTTAAAAGGAATTAATGAAGTAAGTAATTATAATAATAATTAATTATCTATGAAGAATTAAGACAGCAAACAAAAGGAATCACTTAAAATGTTAATATCAGAGGAATATGCTATATAACGTTAGAATGTACAAAGTTCGTCAGACAAGAGTTTGCGGTTACCATATGATTGAGTAGCTCATTAGCAAGAGGTTGGATTTTGTGAACCAGTTCGTAGAATTCGCCGAGAGATTAGATGTGAGTAAATAACAGAGTAGAACTAAGTTGCCAGATGAATTAGCGACGGTAGACCTCACAGCTTCGTGGATTTCCGCGTATTTTATGCACCGAGTCAGGGTGATAATCAAGGAACCGTGAGCGACATACCAGTGTTGCAAAATGTCATTGGCAGCTATGAATTGAAAGCAGCTACCAGGAGCGTCAGATTTTGGCTTAGATTAGTCTCACTTCTTGGTTCGTGGGAGCGCGTGGGCGCGTTTGTTGCTTAAACAGATTGAAACCAACCGCCACGATTTGCAATACTGTCGTAAAGTCTTCACATACGATCCCAGCTACATTTCACTAGCGAATAATTTCATAGTTTTTATTTTTGTTTGTTTTTCTTCTTTTTCGTAGATCGGCAACATTCATTACTTGTAACATTCATTAAAATACATTATAGCAAGAACCCGCGTCATCCTTTCTGAAATCCACATCCACGCATACCCAGGGATGGGAATCTCAGGCTCGAGCTACAGCCAAGAAAAGGAGCCAGCTTGAAAACTTCGAAAAATGGTGGAGGTACAATCTTTACTGGAGCCCAAAACAATTCGTCATTGTATTATCAACGTACAGCCTAGATATGCTGCATTCAACAGTTGCATCAGCATGGAGCATTTTCATGCTTCAAACTGGTGCATCAATGAGCAGTTTCAAATAGTCGGACCAAGCTGGTGCATCAACACTAAGCTATTATTTTGTAGCAATTGATTTTAAACTAAGAAAGTAGGGTCTAGTTACCCGTGAGCATAGTTTTCAAGTATTTGTTCGTAGCAGCAAATTGGAAATAAAAGAAAAGCAAACAAATCACGACCCTTTAAGCTTGCTCATGCGGGAGGTTCCAGGTTCTATTCTAGTCGACCGATCTCTCTAACCTTGGGTTTTTCGTGGTTTTCCCCGGTCAGTGGCGAATGTTGAGGTGGCATCTCATCTACCATGATTTCCTTTCCATCATTTCCCTTTCATTCCGTTTTCTTCTCATACTTCAGGTGCACTTCTGGGTTTCCTGGCTTATGGCGGTGCCAGACTGATGGGCGCAGAAAGGAAAGAGTACTCCCTGTGAACACCAGCGGACTGTTTGTCGATGGGTCGCCCATTGTCCTCTCTAAGTACCTCCAGCCGCGACACAGGTCTTCGCGCTTGGTTGTATTAGGGACTCCTGCGCGTCTCAGTGGCCTGCGTACAAGCGCTCTGTAGCCTCCTGTGGTTCCTTCACCTCATGACCCCCTGGGTTTGGTGGCCACACTACATCTATTTAGGTAGCAGGGCGGGATGTATGTCAGGTGACGCATTTATACGATAAAGCTACAATCTTATAACATGGCAATTTCGATAGTTGCTCACAGTACGAAAAATACTTATTTCACATTAATTTGCGTAAATTAAGGAAGTTTTCGTTCCCTGTAACACCGTCACATATCTCGTGCTTTTTCGACTACACAACATTATACAAAGTTGAACAAAAGAAAACCTATTCACAGGAAATTCAAGATATACATTTTACATATGTCAATCTGTGATACATACTATATAAAATTGTATAGAACAAAAGCAAAGATAACGAAAACTGACTCATATCTAAGGGGTATTTTGGAATGAGGGGGTTTTCTCGAACATGTGCATGTCGCAGAGAAGTGTGGAACTTAAATACCAACATGGGCATTTATTCGACGTTCCGTTTTTTGGTTAAACGTAAATGCTAGAGAGGGTAAGATTACATTTTTAAAAACGCATGTGTATTATGATAAATACAAATATAAGTGCGAAATATATTACACACAGTACACTTTTAGGATCTTCCTGCTTCATTTTATTAATGCTAAAAGTATTTCCTAGCACACGTAATAGCTATCGTCAATATAAATAAAAATTTAACTCTTTTAAAGGAGTTATAGCATATACCATTTTGATGTTCGAAAATATCACCTAACAGGGTTATACCTTGAAGCCGAAATTGTGAACGCCATAATTATGCAAATAATACTGCTTCACATTGCAGAATTAAATAACCGGGAAATATTAAAATCGTCGCATGTACGAGTATAAAAGATACAGACCTGGGAACATCGTTCACGTTTAAAATTGTTAGAAGGGAAATAAAATGGTACAGACAAGTGGCAAGTTCCAGGTAATCAGACTAAAACCCTGTAAGACCAGTTTTCCTGGAAATCGCTTAGTACAGATGTGTTGAACAGCAAAACAAGGGATGGTCACGTACGCTTCGGCGAAACCCCGTTGCCAGCGTAGAGGTAATCAAGAAGTGAAAGGCATTAAGAGGAATTTGAGAAGTTGGAAGGTGACTTGTCGCCCAGATCCCCGAGTGAGCAGGTCAGTCGGGACACTTGTCGTCCAGATCCCCGAGCGAGCAGGTCAGTTGGGACACTTGCCGTCCAGATCCCCGAGCGAGCAGGCCAGTTGGGACACTTGCCGCCCAGATCCCCGAGCGAGCAGACCAGTTGGGACACTTGCCGTCCAGATCCCCGAGCGAGCAGGTCAGTTGGGACACTTGCCGCCCAGATCCCCGAGCGAGCAGGCCAGTTGGGACACTTGCCGTCCAGATCCCCGAGCGAGCAGGCCAGTTGGGACACTTGCCGCCCAGATCCCCGAGCGAGTAGGTCAGTCGGGACACTTGTCGTCCAGATCCCCGAGCGAGCAGGTCAGTTGGGACACTTGCCGTCCAGATCCCCGAGCGAGCAGGTCAGTTGGGACACTTGCCGTCCAGATCCCCGAGCGAGCAGGCCAGTTGGGACACTTGCCGTCCAGATCCCCGAGCGAGCAGGTCAGTTGGGACACTTGTCGTCCAGATCCCCGAGCGAGCAGGTCAGTTGGGACACTTGCCGCCCAGATCCCCGAGTGAGCAGAGGCCAGTCGAACACTTGTCGCACAGATCCCCGAGCGAGCAGGTCAGTCGGGACACTTGCCGCCCAGATCCCCGAGTGAGCAGAGGCCAGTCGAACACTTGTCGCACAGATCCCTAAGTGAGCAGGTCAGTCGGGACACTTGTCGTCCAGATCCCCGAGCGAGCAGGTGAGTCACAGGACTTGCATTCCGGATCCTCGAGTATGAGGACACATTAAATTTTACAGTAACACCCTTCGGTCTTAGTAAAGGCACACTAACGACGTAACGTTTCTAATAGCGATCGGCAAATCTCAATAATTAGTTTGATTGAGAATAAAAGTGTCTCAATGAGAGTTCTGACTTTTATGTGAAAACACTCACGCATACCCAGAAATTAAGACCCATGCAGAGCAGCCGGAGCAGAAACCACCTGAGAACAGCATTCCGCTTAGGACAGTGGAACAGAGGAGGCGGTGATCCCGCATCAACCTACGGTAGATCTTTTTTTTAACTGAGGGGAAAAATGTCCTCTATAAATATGAGTAGTGATAGCTTTCTTATTGACTCATAATCATTTTAATATATTTTTCTGAATTCTTTGCAGTCGTTACGGAATTTCCTATAACGGAATTTGCCATTAAATTAATATCCATCATCTTTCTTTTGCTAACGATCATGGATATCTATTTCACAGACCTTGCTGGCTGTAATTTCCGATAAGGAAAATAAATGAGAAGATAAACGGTAATCGATTACCACGAATCGTATATTTTGTGGAGCAGTTATCTTTCTTCTCAATGTCATCTGAATATCTTCCCAATATTCAGTTCTTACTCAATTCTCGATCTCTCACCTCTTTAATATCGCCTCTTTACTCCGTTTCTTTTCCATTTTGCTTGCGAAAACTGTTTTAAATTGGTTCGTTCCCTCTTCTGGTGTTATACTGAACCATAATCGTTCATCACGTCGCTGTAACCGTACCGATGTTCCCCTAGTCACGTTCTTACTCGTGGTCATTAATATATCCCGCTCCCCTTCCTGCTTAATAAGGATAATAAAAACACACTACCTGAGCTCCAAACTTTCCTTTGGATGTCATTGTTTGCTGAGCGTTTAACGTCCCATGTCTACTAATCTTCTGGCTTATAAAACGAAATTAATTAATACATGATTAATACTACAAAATTAATATGTTAAAGTCCCCAAAACATAAAGGCTGTACCAGTGATAATTACACAGTTAATACTTAGTTTCAGATATTAATCTTTTTTCAATCTACTTGTATTAATATTGCCCCAGATGTTACTTTGAGTTTATTAACTGTTTTCAAATGGTGGAGCAGCTGACGCATGTTGCTGATTCTCCTTAAAAATTAATCTCATGAATTAACGAGGTCAAGCTGGAACTAGCAGATTCCACAAGAAGCTTTCCTGCACATAGCTACTTCAGTAACAAGCGAAGTAACTGAGCTTGTAAATTCGCCACATGATTCGTGGTAAGCAACATGTGTACCCTTAAATGTGCCAGATTTGAGGAAACCGTTTCGACTAGCTGTTTGGTGTGACAGCCTCGCTGGATTTGGGTATCTGTTTCAATGTTGCTCAGATTTTGATCGGTACAAACTGCAGTAAAATAGTCCTGAAAGATTGGTGTGATACCGATAATACATGGAATGAAGATGGAGCACCGGTGGAATTAAATGACGGGGAAAATCGGAGAACCCGGACGAAACCCGCCCCTTCACCGCTTTGTCCACCAAAAATCCTACATGTGGTCCCCTGGGATCGAATCTGGGCCGCATAGGTGAGAGGCGAGTGGTCCAATCACTTGGTCACGGCGCGGTCAAGTAAGGCTTTTGTTAATCAGAATAATACTAACAATAAGTGTTTGTTTCATAAATAAATAAGTTAATAATTGTATTGGAGAATTTCAAATTAGATCAGCTATTAAACCTATTTCCTGTTTAAGTTGACGCTAGTCTCATATTAACGCAGCATATAGATAAGATCCAAAGTTATATTGTGCATTACATGGCAAATAATACAAGGCAGGCATACCGGGTTTTCTATAACTTGGTCAAGTCAATTGCCCCTGGCTTGAAGGGGAGTATAGCAGTCTGACCAGATTAAGTGATATTTGCTTCTCTGCCTGCGAAGTTAGAAAACGCCATTTGTCCAGATTATTTTAAAACTCCAATAACATGATAAACGCTGATCTCAAATTGGATTATTCAATTTGGGGAAAAACCTAATTTGATTGGGTTAATTTGAAGTGTTTTCCAAATGAAAACCGGGGGACCACTGACAGTAGCAATTTCTTCAATAAAGCCAGTAAATGATCTCAACTCACATATTGATCCATTTGATGTGGCTAACACGTTTGGAAGTGCCTTCGCTCTAGTGTCTGACGCAGATAACTACTCACCTCCCGATAAAGACTCAGATGGAATCTCAAGGTTTCACGATTCGGTCCAGAAATCTAGAAGATTACAATCACCTTTTCACCATGGCGGTGTTATAACATGGTCTTTCATTTTTGCGACTATCAGCACCAGGACCAGCTGGTATTCACGTACAAATGTTATAACGGATTTCTCCTGAAGGAAAGGCGTTCCTACTCGAGGTCTACAATCGTATTTGGGTTGACACATATTTTCCAGACAAATGGCGGGTGGCTACCATCATACCTAGATACAAGGGTCTACCACCTACACAACGGTATATAAAATGCACTTTGAATGAGGAAAACCACGGAATATTCGCACAAAATTCAAGATTTCCATTATTAATATATAAATTCCTTTAAATATGGTGCTTTAATTAAAGGCGTCATAGTTATTTCTGAGAAAACCAAGAATAACGAAAAGTTTTTACATAATGGTTATTTTGTGTGGGTCAAGTTTCTTAAAAGTGTTCCTTGCGGCATCTTTGGTAGATCCTTAACTTAAATACAATTAAGGTATTCATCCGACATTTCGTTTCCGAGTTATGCTGTTCACACACATACACACACACTCTTTCTCTCTCTCTCACTCTCACTTTCACTCACACATACGGAATACACACAAGCTGCTTCTAAAAATGCATTTCAGCAGCTCTCAAAATATGTATTTGTCATTGAATCTGGGTATCATATTTTTTTGGTAGAGTACACATTCTTTATCTACTATTAGTAGATAGCACAAGAAGTAAAAATCTACGCTGTGTGTTGCTCGTAAAACATTGCATGTTATTCGATTTAGCGATAAAGGAAGTAACAAAATGCTGCAAGCGTGACGTGTGACATTGGGGGTGGGAGGGTTGTGGCTGTAGTACGTGACAGACTTCACATAGGGTGTGGGATTCAAAAATGGAAAAAAAAATGCGTCACATAATAAATGAGAGCTCCTTTATCATAACGGTTATTATAAGATAGCTGAGCTAAATTACTCTTACTTGCTCATTGCATTTGTAAAGTATAAACACGGTGAAAAATAATGGAAGGTATTATATAACAATTATGCTTTTCGTTACCTTTTAATCTCCCTGCTATGGCGCAAATAACTCACTAGAGAGTTCCTTATTTTCCCGAGGAAGAAAAGAATAGCTACAGCACTGTTTTCTGAGGTCGTTAATTTCCCAATCTGATTAACGCAGGGAGAATGCAACCCATCTTCCCATTCCACCACCACATAGGAGTGATTTTAGTTAATGAGCTCCCACAATTTCCCTGTTTCTGGAGAAACAACAAGCACCTGGTAGAAGAGTTTGCTATCACCAGAACGTTTTGTTTCCAGGGGCTTATTTAGCATTAAAATCTTCTCGCTTGAAAGTGCCATCTCATTAATGAAATGCGCATTCGCAAAGGAAAACGGGGAGTTGATAAAAAAAGAATAAATAAAAGAAATGAAGCTTGTGCTTTTGTTCCGAATGTTGGAAGCATTAAGTTAAAGTAGTACTCATTCTGCTGGAAACACAAAGATTTTTATTACCTAGCGTACTCTTCTCTTCTTTTCTCTTCTACTCTTTTCCCTTCTCTCATTCCTTTCCTGTTATCTCTTATTTCCGTTTCCCTTCACTACACTTCCCTTCTTTCTCTTGCTCCTCGCTTCTTTCTCTGTTTCTTTCCCCTTCTCCTCTCTTCATACCTTAGGTTCTTCCACTCCTCTTCGTTCCCTTTGTTTCTCTTTCCTTTTTCTTCATTCTCTTTTTCTTTGTTCCTTTCTCTTCTGTTACTATATTACTGAGTAACTGAGTAAACACATTGTTCCAGATGTACAGGCTGCTCGAATGCTCGGATAGAATTACATTATCACACTTGGATGTACTTGCAACAAAATCCTATGGCAGACAGACATTTAATGGCGACCTGTTGTGCTAATAAATTTTGAGGGCGCAAATTGTATTTATATCACCGGCTTTACAGCGTGATTCCATATCACGTTTAATCATACAACATTGCAAGACGTGACAAGCCTCTGATTGGATGTTGGACTTATCCACCCGACATTATATTAGTGTCAGCCATAGCAGTTACTCTAATGAATAAAGTAATGGACCGAAAATTATTGTACCTGCTTTCTCATAATCCTACAAATCGTAACATTCCTGTCCTTTCACTTAGAATAGTGTGTCATTTAATATACCTATTAAAACAATATTAATTTTTTTCTCTACGCACGCTTTACAAACCAGTCTTACAGACACCTAATCTTCTATCTGCTTCATGTTAAGATAAACATTTGCAGAAATTGTCTTATCACATATTTCCTTGTAAGTACAATGGAAATGAGGAAACACAGCAGGCTTTGAACGGTAGTCAAACCTTTTAAGATCTGGTCACTATGTGATGGCCTGGAAATTCCGTTCTTTTCGGATTCCAGGAAATAAAAAAGCTGATGTGTTGCACTCGCATTGCATTTTATACTCTTGTACAAACTGTTCATACAAACACTTATTCCTCTATCACTTCATATTAATCGAGATAAACATTTGCAGAAATTATCTTACTGCTGGTATCCTTGTAGGTGCAAGGGGAATAGACTTAAGTCAAATCCTTTAAAAGCGGGGTTGAATGTGAAGGCTTTGAAATTATATTCTCTTTGCATGGCCAAGAGATAACACCATTAACCATGCATTCCTACTTCACAAAAAGGAGTATTAGAAAATTCAAATAAATAACAAGCAATATCTCGGAAATAGTGCACTGCACAGAAAAATCATATGTAACATAAAGTATGTGTTTTAAGGAGATCTACATTGTGTAGTAAGCTTTTGTCCATTTCTGACGGTTTACCAGCTATCAAAAGTCATTCATAACGAAGAGGACTTCGAAGTTTATTCCCTGAAAGTTAAAGATAATACATTTAATTTGTAATGAAAATATTTTAAACCGATGGTATTTTAATCAAAACCTTAAAAGCCATTTATGAGAAAATCAACATTTTTGACAGGGACATGGGAGTGAAATTTCAAATGTCCGTAGTTTTGTATAGATGTTTCTGAAACATTTACTGTGACTGTGGTGCTATTAAATTAGTATGAATACCAAATTTCATTCAAATTGGATGAATTCTTTTGGAGCTATAAATTATTTCATAAATTTGTCTTGTGAAAGTATCGCATACTCAAAATGTTACACGCGCCTCATGAGTTAGTAATTAATGTTCTTCCAGACAATAACGTGTGCAGGACAGGATTGGAAAGCGGACAGTGAGACTGAAATATCCACTGCTCTGACCGAGATTTGAACCACGGATCTACCAGTTACCGTCCTGATAAAATCAGTAATTAAATGGCTCTTTAAATCACTGTAGAGACCGAACAGGAGGGGAGGGGGGACAACTGCAAATTTTCACTCTTTGTGGATGCCCAAATATACAAAGAATCCTTTGCAGCAAAGAAACACTTTTTGACCAATTTTGCTAAAAAAAAAAATTCACTCCCAATGTTCCTTAATACTAAGTTTGGTATTTAGCCGACTTTTAATTTTTGAGTCACACTGTTCATAGACAGATGCACAGACATGCATACACATAGACAGGAAATTTTTTAAAATTTTGTTATTATTCAGGGATTCTCAGAACATGTACTTCCGAAAAAATCTCGGTATTGAATTTACTGTAAATACTTAGCAAAACTCCTATATAATTAATAAATAACATATTTTTCTACATTGAGTCAGATACTTTAAAAATAGAAATGTAGTGTTAACGGTTCTGCATAGTACAGGAAGAATCCTCAGTGTTCCTTCTGAACACCAAAGTGACAGACGACATCTAAGTTACATAAACGAGTAAGGAACGAATATTCTATCATACAGGCCTTTCTTCATGCGTTAAGTTGGGGGAAGATATAGCTTACGGAGATATTTCTTTGTGTCCGGATTTAAACTCGCATTATAGCTTCTGCACATACTCTTCGAACCTCTCATACTTCCCAGCTTCGTCACACTGGTTTGCTAGAACCACAATTCCACGATGCGTAATAGGCGGATTGTGCAGTTCACTTTGAAAGTCATGGCATGCCCTTTGTAAGCCTCACATAGTTAAAAATTCGAAATACATACAAGTAGGTACGGTATACCCCTCTGAACTGTGCCGCTACAGAGTTCTTACAATGCAGTACTTGAAAACAACCGTCTGTGGCTTACAGTACAGCTAAGTACCACGAAATAAACTTTGTCCTGGGAGAGTGGGGAAGCAGCACTGTTGTAGATTGTTGTATAAGTGATGTTATCCAGTGTTGATATCCTGAGTTCTCAAAAGGCGCAACAAGAAATCTAACCTCGAAGGCTCTTTTTGATCATAATCATGTATTATATTGGACAAAAATGGCAAAATCTAGCCCAGCTAATTATTTTGTCACTTTATTTTCCGCCGAAGATAATCAACACAGCTGCCCCTGATGATACAATCACTCAACACTCATTAACTGATTCGCGACCTTTCTTCAGACGCGCCGGTTCTCTCACAACGACCGTACTCAAGCACCTGATATATGCACACATTAAAACTAAAAATCTGATGTGTTGCACCAACATGACTCTCTCTACCCTTCCACTAACTGTTCCTACAAATTCTTATTTATCTTCTTCCTGTTAGTCGAGACAAACAATTGCAGACATTGTCTTCCTGCTGATTTTCTTATAGATGCAAGTGGAATATGGGAACACAGTAGGCTTTGAGCAATAAAATATTTCAAACCGTTGACATTTTTTTCTCTTTGCACGTCAAGATATAAAGTCAGTAGCGGTCTTCCATTTCAATAAAGTTTGAGTATTGCAAAACTCACACACATAACAAGGAATATCTCAGAAATGGTTCACTCTACAAAAAAAATCTATTTGTAAATTATGTTTCAATGAGATCTGATTTTTTCTATAGTAAGACATGTTCTATCTCTTACGGTTTACCAGTTATGCAAAAGTAATCAAGAGTAAACAAGGCTACGTGGGTTATAGCGAGAAAATTTAAAATATACTTTTCATATGCCATAAAATATCTTCAGCATATTACATTTTGATCAAAATAGAGCCATTTTCGAGAAAATCAAATTTAGGGTGGCAATTTAGGGTGGAGAAATTTTCTTCAAAATCGTCGTGTCGCATCCTTGAAAGATATTAGGTAAACTTAAATACTCGTACCAGCATCGATTTTTAGCCGACATTTGGGTATTTAGTTATACTGTTTACAGACAGACAGACACACACGCACACACAAACACACAAAGAACTTTTTCTAAAAATGCTTTTTTTTTTTTTTTTTTTTTTTTTTTTTGTTTGTTCCAGAGGGCCTCGAAACATATCTTTCCGGTTAAATCTCGACATCGAATTTTTGGGTAGAATATAATCCTTCCCGTACTTATACGTACTATGGAAAGTAAAAGCTGACGGATTCCAAACTCCCATTGCCTTGCCTGCTTATATAGCGACAATGACATAACACAGACCTCTCTTGAAATTCTACAAATACGCCGACCACCGGACACTTCTCGAATACTGAAAACCCTGTAGACGTGCCGGTCTCATTGTTATCACGTGTTCATAAATCGTCGCGCGAGGCAGCCTGACCTTGAGCCCCTATGATGCGCGGTATGTGGTTTGAGGTAGCTTGGACTCGACCGTCCTTTTTTGTGCTCCGCGGCCGGCGTCACAATATCCTTGACTTCTAGTAGTAAGTACTGCATTCCTTCAAGTATCTTTTATCCTATTTGATTCCCATGATAATTGTCTCTACATCCATAAGTAATTACAAATTGGCTATTTCTATACCGAATTTCATCTCGATAATATTCTTTATCAAGCCTGGTCTTTAACGCGGCTTTAGGTGTTCATCCTGTAAAGCACGTGGGACTTTTCTATTCGTGACCTAGACGAAACGTACAGTATACTTGCGGGTTTACATTATTCATAAGTGCCTTGAGTATGTTACAACTTGTGTATGTTACAACTCTCCTTTAAGTTTGTTCGTAGCATATGCTCCTCGATAGTTAGTGCGCAAATTCATGAAAAATCTTCACATAAAATTAATCAAAGTTATACTTCGTAGAAATTTGTTTGAATTAGATCTTTCTAAGCCAGGAATGTCTCTGGTATAAAAACCTGTGATGTTCGTATGCTGTTTTTGCACAGTTTTCGTCACGTTGAGGATTAACTTGTAACGCTTGACGCTTTTCTATTAAGTCAGAGATCTTGCTCTGTCATTCGGTCCAGACAGGCTGTCACGTTCTCTTTGCAAGGCGCTGAGGAGCACAAACTTAATGAGATACTTCAACGCTCCGTTCATTATGTCTACTCTTTTGTTTGCAAGTAGGAAATCGAATGCTTGGTCAGACTGTGAGTTAGGAGTGCCTCTTTTTTCCTCTCCCTTTGTTCGTGTTAAGTGCAGTTATAAACTTTACGAGAAGAAATTAAATTTAATCAACAGCAAAGTGATCGACAGATAATTAGTGTGAGCTTAAGATATTGCCATTAAAATGAGCTGTGAACTTTATTGCAGTTATCACACAGAAAGTCGTGTACTCACCGCCACTTTAACACATATTTTCTAGCTCGTTTAACAGATCAACCATATCCTTACTACGTGAACCTTGTTTGCTGAGTGCTGAATGAAGCTTAGATAAATTAGTGTGAATTCCTTCTTACTATTTTTACTTTCTCTATTACGTATAGTAAGTAGAGGAAGTATTGTCTCGACACAACATTTCTATGTCGAGATTTCAGCAGAGATATGTTTTGAGAACCTATGAATAAAAACAAAAAAAAAAAAAACAAAAAAAAAACAACGTATTTTCAGAAAAGGTCCGTATGTCTCTGTGTGTGTGTTTGCCTGTGAACCGATTAACTCAAAAACGAAATATCTATTAACAACTAAACTTGGTATTTCAGTTTAATATCTTTAGGATGGACACGAAGATTTTGAAGAAAATTCCTCCACCCCAAAATACCCTTCACATGGAAAATGTTTCAAAAACATTGTTCTCAAAAATGGCTCTAAAGATTTTAATTAAAATTTCATAAGTTTATCATATTTTATGGCAAATGAAATGTAAATATTGAATTTTCAGACTTTAGCCCCCTGTTTACTCTTGGTGACTTCTGCATAACTGGAAAACCGTAAGAGATGTACCCATCTTACTGTACAAAAAACATAATCTCATCAAGAGACTTTTTGGTGTGAAGTGAACCATTTCGGAGATATTCCTGTTATTTGTTAGAACTTTACAATATTTAAAGTTTCAAATGTGAAGCTTTTATTCATTTTTATCACTTGGTCATGCAAAGGGAAAAGCATTTCAAAGTCATCATAAAGTAACCACCCTTAAAACATATCACTATCGCTTAAAACCCACTCTATTCCCCCTGCACCTACAAGAAAATTAACAAAAAGATAATTTCTACGAACATTTATCTCGATTCAGAAGTAGATAGAGGAATAAGGTCATGTGAGTGCAACACAATTTTTTTAAATATAAAATTCGTGACTTACTGAAGTCCACTGGTTCAACTCAATCCCTTTATGCCAGAAAGCTGATCTCAATGGAATATCGTTCTTCTACACCATATATTTCATTACTGTTGTGTTTTTTCAGAACAAGGCATTGGGATTATAGAATGCTGGCTGCCTTTAGGTGTGTACATAACAAATAGGTACCTGGAAAGAAGGCCTTAGTCACACAACGGCTTTCCTATACTTCTGCTTTGGTGAGCGGTAAATGGATGGTGTAATTTGCATACTCGCTGACCTGCACAGGGAATGATGAACCATATTCATCAGGCCGGTGCGCGGTATTTGAACCCGCGATCTCCGAAATTTGATCCGCAGTGTCGCCCGTCGTGCTTGGTATTCAAAGTTTTGTATAGTTTCTTGCTTGTGTGGTTTCATCAGATCTGTGGAAAGAAATATTTTATTTCCTATGCCGGAAAGTGCACTGTATTGTAACCAAAAATTGGATATCAAGATTGTGCAAAATTCACGCGATTTGCGGTTCCCTGAACACAGGAAGAACCGTTTTCGAGGAAGGAAATGCCATACGGCCGACATGTGTATCTTAAAACCATAATCTATAAACATATATATATATATAAACATAAAACTCATTAAAACCTTTTTTTTTTTAGATGACTTATTAGCCTGGGTTCTATTTTACATCTCATTCTACCTCTCAAACATTGCCCACACACGGCTTGTGTGTTGAAAAGCACGAGCAGTATGTTTGTTGGCATAAATAATATTTACCTCTATATAGAATTTTTGGATAGATATCTTTTTCTTTCTTCCCTTTCTTGAAGTTTGATACGTTTAAACCGCTTGGGCTAAATCGGATGTAAATGAACAGAATGGTGTAGGACTTGGGTACCTAAGACTCAAAGATTCCCGACATTCATTTTCTCCGAATAAGGGATAACTCCGGAAAAAACACCCTAAGCGAGATTAAAAATCGGAGTTTCTTGAAAGTGAGGCAGACATACCACCCCTCGGATTTGCACAACAGAAAGCTGCAGGAAAATGCCGTGTAATTGAATATTTGGAGCTGTATTGGAAATACTTGGATAAACCTACTGAATGAAACATGATATATCCGAACACCAAATCAACGTTGCTTAATATCGGCATTTACCTTTCTTTACCCGGGGCTCCTGAATACCTCCGAGGGGTTTTAATGCGTGATTTTCTGACAAGAATGGCTTGAAAACCTGCAGATTCTTGGAAGCTGTGGAAAGGTTTTGTTTTACTCATGACTTTCATATTGAAGACGCGAAGCGCAAATACCTTAATTTTTTGTTTGAAAATAAGGGAACTGGATTCAGGAAAGGGATGTTTTATAAAAGGAGCGTAAAATGTTTTCCTGATCTTGATATTCCGGTTATTCGTCGGAAAGTGAATTTACAGAGCATGAATCACCGAGATTTAATTCGTGCAAAAGAGGGTGAGGGGCAGAAATTTTAATTCCCATGGAGCGCGATAATGTCTAGCCAGGAAATTCCTCGAATGCTTTACAACGTGCTCTCTGCAGCACAGCGCTTTTACAAAGAAGAATGTAGTGAATATTTCTCTTGCGTTATTTACAACTGAAAATTAGCATAAGCTTAAGTCCTTGACCCCAAGTCTTCCAGCAAATGTGCACTAATTACCGTTTGCACTACACAAGACACCGTGTAAGGACCTACAGATCCTTTATTGATAAGCACCACAGTAGGAAAGCAAACTTGTGGTACTTAGACGCTGTTGCATTTGGGCTAGTGTAGAAAGATAAAGAATAATTATAATAATGGCACTGTTGCATAACCCCTAAAGTTTTACACTTTCTTTAAGAAGGCACCATTGTATATGTGTATATGTTTTAAAACTCATTATATTGCACCTGTCATTCTATGCTCTAAATTCTTCATCCTTTACAGAAGAAACTACAACTCTTAACACTTTTGAGTAGAGAGACAATGTTTATCCATCGTTTAGGGCAGCCCTGTTAGACAACCGGGTCAGTTTGTGATACTTCCCGCATGATATGTATTTGGAAGGAGGGAGAGGACTTTTGCATAAAGTGATGTCAAGCTACGACTAAACATTGTGCATAAGAAAGACCTATAAAAGAGTGATGTTTTGTCTTAGCATATTGTATATTAAACGATAATCTTCAATAAATAGTAAATCAAGCATCCAAATTGGGCATAATAGATCTATCTTGGCATATTGTAAATTAAACGATAATCTTCAATAAATAGTAAATCAAGCATCCAAATTCGGCATAATAGATGTATCTTGGCATATTGTATATTAAACGATAATCTTCGATAAATAGTAAGTCAAGCATACAAATTCGGCATATCTGTTATAGATATTTTTAGATGTGCGGAGACATGGGAATCTGAATTTCTAGTTCTACTTTTGCGTTTTATTTGCTTCATTCAAGATCAAAGTTACTTGCAAATGTACACGTGGAGGCAAATATTGCCAATGCATACGCGCTAAAAGCCCTAAGATGAGGCTGTGTATTTCTAGGAGCAAGTTTAAATACCTCATTCCTGAACGCTCATTACGAATATTTTTAACAATAATTTTAGACAGCACAACACTCCATTACTATCCACCATTGTTCGTGGCGAGTATGATGGCAATTGCGACAAGTGAAGGGGTGTGTAGGTAGGTACAAAGTCAACGTGACGTGCAGGGAGCGTGAGCCAAATTCGGTTACTGAGCCTGCGTTTGGACATGGCTGGTTTAGGGGTAGTTTGCTCTGACATTTACTAATTAGACACTGTGCAACAGCCCTAAGCGGGCTAAGGCCTACCACCGAGTCGCTGTGTCCCCACCTTTGCCCACTACAGGCGTCATGAGTGGGGTGCGGCACTGGAGGGTGGGACGTGGTCAGTGTCCCGAGCCCTTCCGGCCGCTTATGCGGTCTTCACGACCTGGGGCCGCTACTTGTTTATTCAAGTAGTTCCTCAATTGGACCCTCAGGGACCCAACGAGGCTGAAAAAATCCACATACCGGTGCCGTGTATCGAAACCGGGTCCTTCGCGCCAGAGGCAGGCGCGCTACCACTGCTCTACGGAGGCGTCCTCTGAAATTTAGACAGCCTTTAAATATGGTAAGTAGTGCAGATGAGCTCAAGTCACATGGTTTGTTTCTTGCTTTGGAAATACATCTAAGTTTGTTCAATTTTTGCGTTGTACAGATTTTTTTCTGAATGGCATTTTCTGGTATGTGAGGTGTTCTATCAGAAACTATTAAAGATAGCTAAATTTAAGTTTAGGATGACCGAAAAACCTTTAACGTGGCTGTAGATCTACTTTGTTGTAACAAGACAAAACTTTAGGGAAAAGGCTATATAAGAGGGTAATTCATAAAGTAAGGTCTGAATAGCTATAGATCATCGAATTTCGCGCTAACATTCAAACGCGCATGCGCTCCGACTTGCAGCATGCCTGCATGTTAAACGACGCCATTTGCATTGGTATTGCTTCAGTGTGCTGTTAACATAGTCGGTTCAAAATGTTTATAATAACCGATCGGTCTGTGATTTGGTTTTTGACAGCAAGGAACATTTCAGCAGCGGACATGCATCGACACATCAGTGAAGTGTACCATATGTACACCAATGCGATAAGTCACGGCAAAATGTGTAAGTGGGTGAAAGGTTTCAAGCCCGGATGGGGTAATGAACCGCGATTAGGCCGGCCATCAATGATCACTAAAGATTGGTCAATACCGTGCATGAAAAAATCCCTTGAGATCTTACCTCCTTGCTGGTACTCGGTTTTTCAGTCATGATCGGTGCAGGTGCCATTCGGCTCCCCACAGAGGGCCAGACGCCTTGCGGCGCGCCTATTGGGGTTCCAGCGAACCCCAGGTCCAGACCTGAGTCCGGACCCTTGGCTACAACCTTGTGGGGCTGCAGTCTCGTGAGTCTGTCAGTCGGTACCGAGTCTCCTCCGTCCGACATTTCCTCCTGGTTGGCTTGTGAAAGAGCTCGGCGAGCCTCTTTCACTAAACAGGCTAGTAGAGGGCCTACGCCCGGTCCTGTGTTGGGACAGCTCCGGGAAAGCTGCCTCGGTGGATTCTCTTCTTTCTTCTTCAGTTTGGAGTGCCCTAAAATCTGCTATCAGATCTCTTATAGGACACTCCGCGACGAACTAGCGGCGCCCGGCCTGGCAAATGCACGTATGTAGTTGGCGCGGTGCGTACAAGCTGCTCCCTGGCGAGAGGTCACGCAGTTGGCTTCCCTTTTCTTCCAGTGGTCCAGCAGAGTGGTCGAGGTGTACACGATGCGAGCTCCAATCACAAAGTGTGTCAGTGTGCAACTGTTATCTCAGGTTTAATGATGTAAACATTTGGAAACAGTGGCCATTATTACTACAGCATTAAACTATATGAAACACAGATAGCATTGAAACGCAATCTTGATTGAATTTCATAAGCTGCATAGAATGTGGAAATAAATAAAACTTGGTTGAGAAAATACCCTTTGATAAATACCTCACACCCTTAGCGCTCGTTAATGCCTGGGGTAAAACATATAGACATTGTCTGTCCAATTGCCTCGTTTTAATATTTTTGTCACAAAGATACAGAATCGCAATGGGTTATCATTTTGGACGCTGTGTTCAAATTCAGTCTTTGAAGGATGGCAGGATACTCGGCGTCACAGAGCAACGTTTGGACGGCTGTCGAAGAAATACGTAAACAAGCTAGGACGACTGCTTCATCGACTGCTATCTATAGTAAGTAGAAGAAGTATTGCGTTCCGCCCTGAAATTCGATGTCACGTTTCATCGGAAATACATGTTTTGTGTCTATCTGTTAATAAACCCTATTTATTTCCTTTACTAAATATAGTAAGTTTAGGAAGCATATGGAAATTGCACTGCACATACACTTTTTGGGATTCCCTGAATAGAGAAAGGTATTTTTATAAGATCTATCTCTCTGTCTGTGTGTGTTCGTGTGTGTGTGTGTGTGTGTGTGTGTGTGTGTGTGTGTGTGTGTGTGTGTGTGTGTGTCTACATCAAATGAATCCGAAACGTAGTATTAATGTTTAGTATCCTTCAAGGATGCGATAGGTTGATTTTAAACAAAATCACCTACCCCAGCTACACTTTCCATGGAACATTTTTCGAAAATGTTGGTTTATTCAAAAAGGGTCAAACGATTTTGATTAAAATACATGTTTAAGCTATTCTCATGACAATTGTATCTGAAGTGCTCTTTATCCTGTTTGAATTAGTGTTGTACAATTGGTAAACTGAAATAGGGACAAAAGGTTACTACATAAAAACTGTAGATCTTTTTATAGCACATATTTTCTTATGATGGTAATCATTTGCGAGATATTATTTGTTAATGATTTTCATTTTGAGATACTTTACACCTCTCTCAACTGCAAATCACTAGTCTGCATCCTTCCTTCTTACCAGGAAGATCGTTTGTAACGTCAGTAAGGTAAGCAAGGTCACACACCCCAGTCGGCAAATATCGCTTTTAACATGCCCCTTCCAACAAACTAGCACAAGCTCGAGTGTTCTAGACTACTCGCTGCCCTTATGCGCGTTGCTGGTTGTATATACAGCAAGGCATACGTCGCCGCGGCTTAGTTTCCCGTCTCAAGTACGAACATTAAACGACACAAGTAAACACCAGATTATTAATACACATAATAGAGTAGATATCAGTTGTGTAATATTAATACATTTTGTATATTATACAGTATACAAAATAAAATACATAATAATTAAATTGTGCATCTGTATATTGTATTTGCATGTTAAGATTTATGTAACTGCTCCCTGTCTGGTTTGCCAACACAACTGATGTGCCTACATTGTAAATGACGGAGTAATTTTATTCAATTCATTCATAGTATAAAATAAATTTACATATTACAATAAAATAACACAAACCATAATTTTGAGATATAAAGTATATTTCTAACGTCCATTGCTTGAGGTTTGGATGTAATAACTAACTAAACATTGAAAGTTACCAACAAAGATAGAACGTTATTGGAAGTAGTGGGTTGTTTCGGAAGTTACAAAATTCCAGCACTGCGAACGAATGGAGTGAAATCGCTAAAATTTGCGCGAAAGTCTCCCTTAGTTATAACTAGACATAAGAATTTCTAAGCAAAAAAGCTAAGATCGAAGGAAATGCGATTTACTGTCACGGAGTATATACAAGGACATCATAGATAATAAACCACCTTCTCAATATAGTCTTTTGGTCTATGCAGAAGCACTCGTATCTGCTTCATTGAACCTTGACAACTCTTGTTTTGCATTATTTGTAGTGCAAAGGGTTGGGTGCAGATGAAGCTAACTACTTCAGAATGCCTAGGGCTTGTGATAATTCCACAGTTACCAAAAAACTAAAATTTGAAATACATACGAAAATATGAAGGCGGCACTGAAAATCCTTAGTATGCCATTTATAATGAAATTTGTTTATATTTGACAGCTACTTTTTAATGTTTAATGTTGATTGCCGTGTACTTATTCGATTTCCTCTGGTAGTTCATCATAATTTAGAGATTTTGTTATCCAAAAATGAATCTGACTAGAAAACATTTCCGAGCTATGATTTTTACGATTTTAAGTCGCAATTAAAGCCTAAACAGTGAGAAGATTGACTTAAAAATATATTTAGCGAAGAATTCCCATTCAAGGATTGACTGCAGCAATAATTGGTGCAGCATCTGCTTCTTTCCTTTTTCTTTTAATGCAGAATTTCGTGAATTACGTTCAGAAACAGCTGTTATCGCCAATATTAGAACAATGCTTGAAGAATGAGTGAATGAAACTGATGAAAGGAGTGAGTGAATGAAAGTGAATGAAGGAGTGATGAGTGAGTGAGTGATTTATTGAGTGAGTGATTTATTAAGTGAGTGAGTGAGTGAGTGAGTGAAGGAGTGAGTGAAGGAGTGAGTGAAGGAGTGAGTGAGTGAGAGGGGCTTTAAGGGTCCGTCGACATCTACTCGTGGGTCATTAGGGCCCGATGTTTGAAGATCGACGGACATGACATGAATTTATACGAGCGACATTGGGCATTGGTAGGAGTTAAACCCAAAACATTCTACATCAACAACTAGAGGGGAGAAAGCTTTATTGTCGATGGATTCTACATAAACTGGCTCCGATCAAAAACAACGCGTTGAATGGTGCAGAAAAACTGGACAAAATCCAAATCAGCACCTAAATTTGGTTTGGAATATCTTTACTAGTGATGAACCTTGGATTTATTATGATCCGGAAAAGAAAAGACACAATGGATCTTTTGATCTGAACCTGGGCCTACAAAATTCCGACGAATTTGCTGTGCTGGTAAGGAGATCGTTGCCAATTTCTTTTTCTAAAAGGGCTATATTGCTACTACAACATTACAAAATAAGCTCACCCTCACTGCCAATTGGCATACAAATGTCTGTTTACCGCAAAGTATGTATGTGAATGCCTAAAAGTCAGCACCATGGAACCTCTATGGCACAGTCCTGACCTAGCACCTTGAGATTTCTCTTTGTTCCTAAAGATTAAAATAAACTGAATCACTTTTTCAACAGGTGAAACTGTGAAAGATCACCTATGAAGACTAGGTTTCTGATGCACCTAAGGAAGAGTGCCATTATTGCTGGACTGTTTCATCGAATGTAAAAATGTAATGATGCTAAAGGGGAATATTTTGTAAAATAATGAAATTATTTTATTTGCGCCCTTGTGAAAGCCTTTATAAGATGTGTGGTAGCTCGTTGTTCTTTTGTGCCATAATGTAGATGTGTGTTATAGCTTCTACTTCGGTGCATTTGGGTAAGCTGTAATCGTTATATATGAAAATGTGAATCTGTTAATTTATCAAACGAGCATAAATTCTACGCCTGTGATATGTACGTATAATGGTCCGTGTTGTTACTTCAAACCAAACATAATGTTTGTTCTTTCTCTATGCACCAAATAGGTAGAGAATGTGTTGCATTTCGTCGAAAGTACTGATACCAACATTTCATCGGAAATACATGTTTTGATATCCGCTGACTCCAAAAAGAATTATTATAATATCCTCGCGTGTGTCTATGTGTGTTCGTGTGTGTGTGTGTGTGTGCGCGCGCGTGCGTGTATGTGTGTGTGTGTGTTTGTGTGTGGACACTTGGACCACCCCAGGCTATTCTTTAAAATGGCTCAAACGTTTTTGATTCTATTAAAATAAGACAAATCAAATGCATGTCTTCAATTTACTGAGAATAGACTGTAAGATCTACTTCGGAAGGACTTCTGTAAAATTTGTTAAAGGGTGAACCATACGAAATAGGCTAAAAATAACTCAGTACATTTGAAATAACTTTTTGTAGCATCAGGGTTTCCGATATATATATATATATATAATTATTCGTTTCACTTTTTCAATTTGTCAGGTTTACTTTCTCTACTGTTTATCTATAGTAAGCAAAAGATAGATATAAAAATTTCACTGGAAATTGAACCTTTCAGGTCTCCTGAATTCAAAAAAACAAATAAAAAGAAAAGAAAATCATAGAAAGGTTGTGCGCGTGTGTGAACAGCATAACTAAAAATGAAATGTCCGGTTGGTTAAATATGAAGCTTGGAATTTTAGTTCAGAGTCCTCCAAGGATATGACATGAAGATTTTGAAGAAAATCCATCTATACAAAACTGTCATTTATAGCATGGAAAACTTTTGCGATATTTGAATTTGCAAAAAATATATACAATTGAATAAAATACGATATATTTAAAATATTTTCATGACAAATGAAGCGCAGTTTAAGATTTGTTCTAGGAAAAGTCTCTGGAGACCTCTTCGTGCAGAATGGGTTTTGCACAATACGTAAACCAGGTAGACAAATATTACTAAACACACAAAAAATAAAGATCTTGTTAAAGTCACAATTTATGCCAAATACATGTTTGGTGGAGTCATTCATTTCCATCATTATTGAATTATACAAGAATTATTCGTCGTGATCTTGCAACTCACAGCTTCCGATCGTAATCTTGACACACACTTCTTGTCCTTCAGGTCTACTCTGTCTAACAAACAACTAACTCAACGACACAAACACTTAATACTGCTTCACACAACAAACAATTTCGACGTGACGATTAAATGTAAAAAACTGTCTCTGACGATACGCATGACTGCACACAACACTCACAGTCGGCAAGAGGTAACCTGGCACTGGACAGCTAGCTGATTCATTTACCTGAGAACTAGGCTAGTCTATCTGGTCCAATCGTGTTACAAACATATCGTGCAACGATTAGTCGATTGGACGAGATACCTCTCGTTCACAGGTAAGTGAATCAGCTAGCCGTCGAGTGCCAAGTTAGCTCTCGCCGACTGTAAAAGCTGGCTAACCGCTAAAGCTCAATACAATACTCAACTCTGAAGAACAGCTCTACACTGGCTCGCTCACTCGCTGTTATAATTCAGGCCAAGTGCCGGCGAATTCTTTGGAAAATACACATTTTCTCTAAGTTCTCGTAAACAATACGGCAGCAGAAAGTTTCTCGAATATTCTGGAATCTCTTTCTTCTGCCGCATTCATAGTCATCCTTATTCTGACCATCTCATTATCACCGGGTTGCGCATTTACAAGCAATGGTGAGAGGTAACCGTCACAATATTAAACAGATTTTACAGGTTCGAGACGAAGATTTGCATGCACTTATCCCCATCCTCAACATATCCGTTGATCCTTTAGTTCCTCTGATCTAATGGTTTTTATTTTGATTCAATGTTTGAGATAGTTCAATCTTGGATGAACTCCATTCTCCTTCCAATCGTTAATTGTTCAAATTAACAATTGTTCCAGTTTTTCAATTGTTCACTTTGTATACATCTATATTAAACGTTTTACACCTCAAAAGACTGATATAAACGGTTAAGCATTTCGTCCACATTGCATCATTTCACAGCGTGTTTATATAACATCGCAACGCATGGCGTCTGTGAATGGATGTTGTGTTGAGCCATCCGCCATTAAATTTTGGGTTAGTCATAACTCTTATTACTACATAATCAGAGAATATTTCCAGAGAATGTTGTGAAGGGAACAGAAGAATGCATTTTTATATTAATGTAATTATATAGAATATTTTGATTGCTGAGAGGTAGGGAATATCCCATGAGTATCATAGATATATTGTATTACTCATAATATAGCCTCTAGCATCGTCGGTCTCATCCTAAGGATGACAGACTTCTTATTACTTGGGAATGACTGGAGAGTTCTTCTAAGTATAGCCTAAAGGAGTGGAATCGAAACATTATGAATGTTCAAAATCCCCTGGAACGAAATCTCGGCTACTGAGCTGATGAGGAGAAAACAGCCCGCGGTTCAGAGAGTGGGGAAATTTAATTAAATTCTGGCATGTGTTTTATATCGCCTTACTGTAATATCTAGCAGACATAAGCAGTTTTCGTTCACCCTGTGGCAGGGAATGCTGCTTGAAGAGACGATGCCGGGTTAAAATGCGATCGAAGAGGAATTTGTTTGCATTCTTCACTTGATCGTTCCGTCCAAGTCCGCGCGATGAAAATCCACAAAAATTTTCTCGCTCCCTAGAAACTGAAATAGCCTAGAGGCCGCCTGCATAATTCTGCCCCGGTTCTGCTAGGGACACATGCTTCGCCTCGCTCTTCTCCACTTAAAGCGAAATACTTGAGAGCAAGAGGAAAGATAGGAGGAGGATTTAATGGAAAACTAAAAGCATCATCTATCTATAACAGACGCTGTCGTTTGTGCAACACTCTAGCAGACAGATGTGCCTGCAGAGGGGAACTGCAAATATTGCCTGCATTTTTGTTCACAACATAGCTCAGATAACCTACTGAAAAACTGAAGGCGCGCTCCCTTTCCAACACATGCAGTAAATGTTTTTCAAATCATAGACAATAATATGTTTACTAGTAGAAAATTGAGCCTCATTAATCATGATAAAAATCAAATCTGCCCTAACTTCATTATTTTAGTATTTTTATAAACAGTTTCCAAGTTAAGTCTCTGAGTTAGATCCAGTTATATACAAGGTGTCCAGAATACGGAAAAAAAGAAAAAGAAAGAGACAACGCTTAGTATGTTGTGTGGGATGGCAAACTGGTCGGTTTTCAAGAGGCAGCCCCTGTCCGGAAATAGACGGTTAGGCTGCTAGTGGGCCTGGAAGTCTGAGAACTGTGAACTGCGGATGAATGACCTCAGCCTAATAACATTCCTGAGATACGCTTTATTCCTCCAGAGCTCTTGGTGCGCATCTTATAGCATTCCTATGTAGTTTCCAGTACAGTAAGGTTTTAACAGCAGAGAGACATCTACCAGTACACAGCTACGGAAATGGCAGACATGAGCTCCAGCACACTTCGATGTAAACTTAACGTCCATATCCAACAGATGGATTGGCAGAGGTGCACCAGTTCCATGGCCAGCACGATGGGCAAATCTGAGACTACTCAACCATTTTCTGTGGAGTTGTATGAACAGTATAGTGCATAACACGCTTGTATCTCGGCGGAGGACCTTATTGCTCCAGTCCACGGAGCGACTGAAAATCTGGAAAGACAATCGCTCTTACTGGGTCATGTGCATTAGCCTCAACAGCGCCGATATAGGCTCTGCAATGACATAGAAGGTACACAGTTCGAAGCCCGTTTGTAATGTAGACTGCTTGATCTGCCACTCACGTTAGTTTTACTGACGAAATATGAACGCAGACGCATCTCACACTAGATGCGCTTGGGCGTCCAAACCGTGCATTTCCAGACAGGGGTTTCCGCTTGAAAATTGACCAGTTTGCCATTCTGCACAACATTCCAAGTGTTGTTGACATTTCTGAGACATCCTTATAGCTCCAAAATCAATTCTGATGATGATGTCGGTCTGTGTGGCTCAGTTACACGTTGGCCTATTGATCACAAGGTTGCGAGTTCAAACCCGGCCCAGATCCTTGGTTTTAAGCCTGTTTCAAAACGACAGCTTTATGTCAGTAGATTTAGTGCCATCTAAAAGAACTCCTGCGGGACCAAATTCTGGCCCATGGGCGACGCTGATATGATCCTGGCAATTGACAGGGTCGTTAAACAACAAAATACTTTTTTTCTTCCAATTCTCATCCAACACATCATAAGTGTGTTCTTATAAGCAAGGCTCTAACCGTAGAGAGATGCAAACCTTCTTTGACCTCCACATCCTTGCACGTAACCGTTTTACTTTAAGCTCTCTTCCTCTGTTGCGTATATTTTCTGGGTAGATTGGCACAACTATCTCCACACCCTAACGAGCTTCAGTACTTATCTAAACTTTTCTCTAGGCTCACTTTTTCATTTTGCGTGCATTCTCTTGTAGGCCGGTAGAACCATGTTCTCACCCTTGCGAACACCGAGCGGGATGGCTCTGGCGGTAATATCAGTATTCGGAAGGTCCCGGGTTCGATTTTCGTGACCGACCTTCTTGACCTTGGATTTTTTCGGAGGTTTCTCCCGGGTCACTCAGGCGAATGCTGGGAAGGATATTTACCTTGCATCCCCGTATCCCTCCCTTTCATTTCATTCTCTCTCTCACCGGTCTTTACAGGTTGCAAGAGCCAGCGTGGTCGCCGGTAGGATGCACTACGGTGGAGCTTGCGCTCTGAAAATACGGTGTTTGACTGAAGGGAAGCGCTACAGTCGGCTGCCCCCCAACAAGGGGACTGATTAATCAGCCGGACGTGGCTGATAGCGGGCTCTCTTTGGCGACCCGGAACGTTGTCGGGCTTAAGAACGGTTTGCACCTGTTAGGGACCCACGTAGTAGTTAAGTCTGTGACGCGTTCTGGCCGCCTGTAGGGTACTTTCATATCATCCTTCCTCCCAGGGTCTGACGCACAATGACCCATCGGCTGAAGTACCGGAATCCCCTCCGTGTCAGGCGAGGCACAGTTTATACTCACTCAGAACCACATTCCAGGAAAACAATCCTGGCTAAAGAAACATTCCCAATCTCCAGCCCGGAATTGAATCCATAAACTCTGAATTTAGTAGCTAGAATGCTGACCACCATACCACAGAGCCAATGTTTACTGTTTCTTCTGTAGGCATTGCTTACTTCAGGAAAAATGGTTTGTTTTGACTCAAAATATACGTCGCAATTTAAATCCCAATCAGTGATTTGCGCATTTTGCTGAAAATACTATTTTCTCTACTTTAAGGAGAGAGAGTCCAATAAATATAATTCAGTGCAATTTACCTTTAAGATACTCCACTCAGCGGTGCCAACAGTAACCATTTCTTGTTTCTTTAATGTAATTTCGTAGCTTTCTAAATGATAATCCAGATATTATGGTATTTCATATGAACTCGTTTAGTAAGTGTTAATGATCGATAACAGAGCTCTAAAATAAAATATTCCCAGCTGCAGCGTCAGAGACGGACGGAAATAAACATTCATTTATATATGTAGTTCCTTGCAGAAGTTGAGCACGGTGACTCGCATCATTATTCTTCGTGCCGCCGCTGCTGCCGACGCCCAAAAACAAGTTTTATGAACTTTAGAAGACACGTGTTGCACTAACAATCTGTAGATCCCATCCTCCCTCCCTCCCTCTCTCCCTCACCGGGGAGATTTAAACGCCGCCGTCTCGAAACAAACTAAAGTTCGGGAGGTCGTTGAAAATTATCCACCGCTTATTTCATTGCACTCTACTTAATGAAGCCTGCTCTTGCAAACAAACATCTCCCTACCTTATCATACCTTAATTTAAATAATAGCACTTTGGTGGTCTTATCCGTAGCGAAGGAAGATACGGTAATTTGGATGGACGGGGTCTTCGGACCGCCGCCAAGAAGATTTTGTACCTGTGCCCTCTAAGGGTGGCACCAAGGAAGGAAAGGGTGTGGCGAGAGGAGACAGAAGGTGACTGTTCCAGGAGCCTCGACATAGCAACAGACCGGATCCCTAACATTGACAAATTGAATCTTCCCGGTGGCGCTAGTTCAACCAACAGTTGCCCCCACTGGAGGGGAACACACCACCGGCGGAGCTTGAAGCCGAAGGCCGAACCCTTGTGTAACGAAGGCTCACAGAACTGTCAACACAGGTCACCCCTGAAAATACTAAGGGGATAAAAGGTGAAGGGAAGTGAAAATGGAAATGAAAGAGGAGAAGAAACTTCGGGGAATGTAATGAACCTTCCCAGCATTCGCCTAGGGATCCTGGGAAACCCCCGAAAAAACCCATGAGTCTGGAAGGTCGATCATGAGAATCGAACACAAGACCTCCCGAATGCCGGCCAAAAATGCCACCGCTAAGTCAGGAGGGACAGGTAGTGCTAGTATGACTTCAGCTTAGGACCAGTTTAGCGTATGACAACACTGCTGTGTACTGCTGCCGCAAGGGAAGAGAAAATAGTTTGAGGCATTCGGGATACAGCAAGATACGAATGACAGGAAACACATCTGGTGTTAATAACATAACACGTCTTGGATGTTGTAATATTAATGCTGACTCTAAATACATAATTGGTTACAGATTATGAACAATTACATTTCCACTCTATGCTACGAGAAAATGTATAACAATTTTAGTTCATGTGATGGACAGTCGTGTTATAAAGTAAATAGAACAGAACATACCATTTTCTCTGCTAATTTGAAGTGAGCAATACAAAACGAATTAACGTATACATTTTCCAACACTTTTCTTTTGTTTTTCTTTAACTAATTGATCAATGTCTAGGGAATTTGTTATCGAAGACTGCGTGTTAGATTGTGATCAGACGAGG